>CAJFCJ010000002.1:600000-1102835 GCA_904063045.1 Dimorphilus gyrociliatus | reverse complement strand
CTGTACATTTAATTTAAGCTATTTTATTATATATACTGAATAGTGTATGATGAATCTTTTCTAGTATTACCAGTATTTATAGAATTGATACAAAAATAACATTTGGAAATAAACTATTAAATGTGAATTATGAATGTTTTTCTTGCACAGAATGATAGTTGTCTGGTTTAGTATTGTGCCTTTTATTATAATACTACTATTAAATATGTCCTTTCAGTCGTTTTATCGTATTGAGCCAGTCTATAATACTAGAACATTAGTTCAACAAGTGATTTTTAAAGATGAACGTCTTTTTATTATTTTTGCTTCATTATTACTATTTATTATGCACATTGTAATAATACAACAATCGTTACATTTCATTTCGAGAATGAGCTGATTGTATGAAGATACCAATAGATGGCGCTTGTAATGTTGCTGTTGCACAATCAGAAACGATGGGATCGGGGTCGTTGCTCTTACTACTGATGGCTTTTCCTATTTTCAATGCAACTCTGTTGAGGGTTAAAAGATGTAAGTTAATTGTTAATTATAGAATGCACATTCATAACCATGATAAGTATACAATTAATGTTTGACAAATTTACATAGCCTCGTGCAAAAGTGGTCAATATTTGGGAAGTAGATTTATTTGCTGTCAAGAAGCAGTATATGCTCGTTCAGGAAAAGAAGATTGCTGCTCAAATGTCGAATACAATAGAACCGAAAGTATTTGTTGCGAGGGAATTGAATTCAAAGGACATCATCCAAACGAATGGAGATGTTGCAATGGTGCTGCATACAGAGAGGATACAAGCGTTTGTTGCAATGGAAAAGTCAGAAGAAAAATTTCGGGGGATAGTACTGCCTGTTGTGGTAATAGGGTCTATGATAAAAAAAGGGATTTGTGCTGTAACAACGTAATTCAATATGGACGGTCTCAAGGAGAGTGCTGCGGGAGATGGGCATATTCTAGTAGAAATGTAAGAGGAGGATTGATCTGCTGTGATGGAATTCTCTTAAGGCGTCACTCGAAAAATGATATGTGCTGCGGCACGATAGCTTATAATTCCCAATTTTTCAAATGTTGCAAAGGGCTTGTTCCTTGTAGGCTATGAATTTTAAATGTCTGTAGTAATTCTAGAATTGATATAGTTAATATAGTCAAAAACCGTGCCAAATGTCAAAGCTTAAATAAATCATTTTCAAATGAGAATCTGGAAGCATTTAAATAGGCTTCAGTTTAATTGCCATCTAGCGGGCGCTCGATTGATGCCTTGACAACACGACGCAACTTGTGAATTTTTCAACGGTTTGATAATCAATAGCTGCGAATGGATGGATGAAGACCGAACAATTTTCGATTGTTCAACCTGTGAAAAACCAGTAACACAAAATGCTGGCTCTAGAAGAACTTTATGTCCATACTGTGGGAGCTTTTTAAACCCAAGTTCATCTAATCTAGCAACAACAGTATCCACTAGAAAGACTAAGGTTTGTACTGTGTTTGATATTGATTCACAAGAGCTATATAGAACTAAATCGATTTGAGAAATTTATATAGAGACGATTGATCAGTTATGTATCGACCATATTGCAATGCAGAATAGGCGTACTCGGATCTTTTCGAATTTTTTTCGCCGAGCAAAGTCCTCTGAAGAAGAACGACTCCCACCAATCAGTCCATCAGGGCGTTTGACAGTTGAACAACCAGCACACCGTCCGGATTCTACAGCTTCTGATAGACGTTCTGCGTCTCCAAGGGCTCCCAGATGGTCTTCTGACAAGCTTAAAGAGGAATTTACAAAGGCTGAAAAAGAAGGGAAATGGTCAGACGTATCGTCTTATTATGTGACTGCATTTGAATCATTCAAAGAGATCAACTGGGCGTTTAAAGTAAGTCTTTTCAACAATTAAATATGGTAGACTAAGATATAAATCTGAATATCCTGATTCTAGCTTCTTCGATTAATCAATTCTGATGAATACTTCCCTTTAAGCTAATAAATTATTACAGAAATTTTTTAATTTTAACTGAAAGATTTGCTCTTATTTCACTTTCCCATCCCCTGAAAGCCTTTACTCTTTAACGTGTAATAATTAAAGGAGGTGATTTACAGTGTATATAAATATAAATTAATGATTTTTTATTTTTAGTTCACATATGATTATAGAACTTTTAATAACAATGCATTTCAGTACTAAGACAAACGAATTTTATGAAATGAAAATTTAAATAATATACGAAAGTTGTGGATTGTTGACAATCCATTTATTATATTTAAATAATGGTTTTGTCGTTCTAATGATATCTAATCTATTCGCAGAAAGAAGCTAAGAAAGAGTACAAAAGTATTGACGATAGTGGAATAAATTTAGAATTAGTGAATCAGGTTTATGATCAATTAGTCAATCTGGTAAGGAACTTTTTATATATGTAAAATTATTATTTTGTCGATGAACATTTAAGGTTTTAAGTGAGCTGTTGTTCATGAAACTATAATAATCTCGTTTATTAACGTTTTCGTTCAATATTTAGCTTTTGAAAGTTATTATTTAGATGTAGACATATTACTTATTTACAGCCGCAAGATGGTCAAAAACAACTGCTAAAAAGTATTATAAATTGCCTGTTAAAGGACAGGCAACTAGAGGATTCAGGGGGTCGTCATTTGTAAGTATTTTTTAAGTTCAACACTACATAATGCAAATTATTGATATGCTAAATACTTCAACAATATTTAAACAGTCCTAGA
This sequence comes from Dimorphilus gyrociliatus, assembly GCA_904063045.1. Lineage (NCBI taxonomy): Eukaryota > Metazoa > Annelida > Polychaeta > Dinophilidae > Dimorphilus > Dimorphilus gyrociliatus. Next base: position 1,100,100 of record CAJFCJ010000002.1, on the reverse strand, counting down.
ACAAAAGATGACCTTCGAGCGTATGTGATTCTTATCCAGAATCCTCAGTTCAGTAATATATCTACATATGTAATATTCGCTCACCTTCTCCGGCAGGTGGCCTCTCTTACCGATCATGAACACCATTACCTGGTGCATTGGTTAAGGAAATTAGAGAGTGCTAGATTTAAAGCGGTTGTACGCAGGCTGCATAGTTTTATTTCAACGCGACTCTTTCCTGCCCGTCCTGCTGAACTACCGCCAATCTCGAAAAGCTCTTGGTGGATTCCAAGTGCAATAAAAAGCTTAGCTTTATTAAATGCTGCAAATGACTTAGGCCATAGGCCGACAGTTTCATTTACCAACTTTTATAATCCAACCCTAGATCTGCTTGATTTAATGGCCGAATACTTTGCTTGGCAAAATCCTTCTTCTGCCTCCTCTTCATCATTTTCCTTCTGTCAATATCCCTTTGTCCTGAGTATAACTGCTAAAAGAACAATTTTACAAAGAGATTCAGAACAGCAGATGATCGTAATGGCAAGGAGAAGTTTGGTTGCCAAAGTTCAAAATAAACAAATGCCAGATATAGGAATGTTGTTTCTTAATCTTACGGTTAGGCGCTCTCATCTTGTTTCCGATTCTTTGAATGAAATTGCACGAAAGCAACACGATTTAAAAAAGAAACTTAAAGTAACATTCGCCGGAGAGCCAGGTTTGGATATGGGAGGACTGACAAAGGAATGGTTCCTTCTATTAATCAAGCAGATTTTTCAACCAGATTATGGAATGTTCACCTATAACCATAAAGCTAGAGTTTTTTGGTTTTCATCTGTACCTTGTGACAATTATCAAGAGTTTAATCTAGTCGGGGTCCTTATGGGCCTAGCAGTGTACAACAGTATTAACTTAGATATCCGATTTCCTCCCTGTTGTTACAAGAAGCTTTTAAATCCAGCCGTTGTACCTTATAATAATCCTAAAGCTGTTGTTGGTGTCGCACCCTTTACCCTCCACGACTTTGCTCAAGTTCAACCGGATGTCGCCAAGGGATTACGTGATCTCCTTGAGTACGAAGGAGATGTTCAGGATGATTTTGGAATGTCGTTTCAAGCTTCATTCACTCAAGTTGGAACCCTGCATACATTTGATTTAAAGAAAAATGGAAAAAATATAGCAGTTACAAATGAAAATAGGAAGGAATATGTGCAGTTATACATTGACTATGCCCTTAACAGGTCAATTTATTCACATTTTCAAGCATTTTATCATGGCTTTCACTCTGTCTGCGCATCAAACGCGCTAATTATGCTTCGACCGGAAGAAGTTGAAATGCTTGTTTGTGGAGATCCGTCTATCGATATGAGAGAATTACGAAAAGTGGCAACCTACGATGGCTATAAGTCAGATGAATCGACAATACGCCATCTATGGGATATTATAATCTCTCTACCAAGATCTTTACAAAAGAAGTTTTTATTATTTACAACAGGTTCTGATAGGATACCTGTTGGAGGAATGAGCGAAATGACCTTAAAAATTACCAAAGTTGAAAATACACAAATGTTACCAATGGCGCATACTTGCTTTAATCAACTTATCTTACCCGTTTACAATTCAAAGAGGGTTTTAAAGAATAAGCTATTAATAGCCATAGAGAACTCGGAAGGTTTCGGAATCGAATAAGTGATATGAAATTTTACTACTTTTCTTTATTCTTTTGTTGTACAATTACAGTACAAAGATAATATATTCAAAAAATATAATGTAATAAATGTTATGCACAATTTCCTTAATATAAAGAATAAATATAGAAAAAATCGAATACTCTTTCTTTCAACATTTCTATAAAGAATAGACTGGAATATTGTATTCATATATTTATATACATACTATATATATATAAATATATACCGCATATATACTATATTTATATATATACAAGTATATATATTCAAATGCATACCGCATACTCAATATAATATACAGTCTATAAGAAGAAGAGAAGGAAACAAAGAATGCAAAGCAAATCGTTCGAATAAACATAATTTCCTCATTTAAACAAACATAGCGATCGATTCGTTCTAAATTTACGGAAATTCGGTCGTTCGTCGCATCGCTCGTACAAACAAATAAATGTTCTTTTTTCCAACAACACCATTTTCGCCCTAACGTCATTGTTTTCATAACGCTTGCAAGAAAATGTTTTGTCTCATCAATTATTCAGCAGCGTCAATAATCGCCCTCCGTCTTGTACCGAATTACGGATTTTAGTTAGATAAAAAAGACGTTCCTAGCGGCTGTTTAGCCGTAAATCTTTTACAAATATTGCCTGAAAGAGGCGATTGTTGTACGACAAAATTTTGCTAGGGGCAAACTGAGCTTTCAATGCTCTTTTACTTGCTTTCATTCCTTCCATAAACTAATTATTTATACTGCTGTAAATCGAATCGTTTTATACTTTTGCAAGACAAAGAATAATTTTAAAGAATTTTACTCCTTTTACCTTTAAAAACAAAAATACCTTGTATGTATATTTCTAATTTATCAACTATTTCTGTTGTACTTTTTACACATTTATGAATCGACAAAGTATATATATACTTGCTTTTATATAAAAGAAACAACGTTTAAATAAATGTTTACTCGTCTTTCTACAAAAATTCTTTAATGTGTGCAAACAAATTAAATATAACTCAGTAACAATGTTTACTCTGCTCCTTTACACTCATTCACTTCATTATCCGCACGCCATTTTCCCTTTCGATTACGTAAAGGCTCAGGTAATAGGAATCGGCGGATTAGCCTATTCAGAACAAATTTCTGTTTACAAAATATAATTATAGAACGAGACTTTCTATATATATAGAATGTTTATATAAATAATATATTTAATGTTAACCGTATACTCTGTTTGGTACATTTGTCAGTCTGGTATATCTATCAATAAACTATCTAATTGATTTGAGTAAACTTCGTTTATCCAACGACTAATGCAATAGAAAATATAAGAACCCTTCAGTGATTCAATGAATAAACGACTATAGAGATAAAATATAACTCTTAAATACATTGTTTGTATATGGTATTTATGATCAAGTGTATTAGTCCTGTAGAATTATTTTTAATACACATTACACAAAAGTTTTAATTGAAATATTTTCAAAATAGCTATCTTTTCTTAATAAAATATGTATACAATATATAGACTATATATACAGCATATATACAGTATATATATATATATATAATATACAGTATAAAATAATATATAATATATAATATATATATATATAAAATATATTTGAAAATATGTCTTCAATATATGCTTTAGATATACAGTCCATATAGTATATATATATATATTACTCGGGAAGAGCATATATAATATATATATATATATATTTATATATATATATAATGTAAGCAAACAAACTTTCGCGCCAAACTCTCGCCTTGTATTCGCTTGCCAATCTAAACATACAATTTCAACGGCAAAGTTAAACGGGAAACATTGTTAAATGCGTCCATTGTAGGTAGATAAATACAGCCTATATACACGAGTTGCTTCAATTTATATGCGATTTGCTTATTGTCAATATTCGAAAAGGCAACGGTTTGGCGACAGTATTAGTAATGTTTACGCCGGAGGTTGAAGGTGCGAGATGCTAGAATTTCCGTCGGATTTAAGAGTGTCTACTTAAGTAAACCGAGTATTATCGTAATACGCCTACTAATTTCCTGTTAATAGTCGTTAAATACTTTACGACTAATTAATTAATAAATTACTTTCCAGTTAACATTCGATAAAAGTTTTATGACTATTTACCCATTTTTATTGCCAGTATTGGTATTACAAATTTATTGTTGTTATCGTGATATTATTATTATTATCATATTTTCGGAGAGAATATTTTGCTTTTTAGTGTATATAACAATCCTGACACGATAAAACGATGCTGCCTTCAAGCAATCGAATCGCGGTCAAACACGGTAGCAGCTAAGGCCGTGTCACCCGTATTGAATTTCTTGCATTTTTATTTACAGAAGCCGTATTATCAGTTATTCTCTGTAATGTTATGATAACACTTTGCCTTTCAATATTTTCTTACGCCCGCTCATCTTTAGTCAACAAGCTGGTGTTTTCGTAGAATGTCCGCCCAGTGTTCGATGCTCACGTTAAATATACACATACATATTTATGGCTTTTCTTTAACTCGCTCTGAGGATAATTATAGTCGATACTATGCAATTGATTAGCTCCCGCCCTCGCTTTTCGAAACAGGCTCCTTGTTTACGCGTTGAATCAATAAACAATCGGACGCCGACCAACAGAGTAGCCGCTATAAGCGAAAAGCGTTCGAAAAACAAATCGTTAAAAGCAGCGGCAGAACGATAATGGATAATAAGAAGATAAAAGGACGCCATCAAACAAAACGCCGCCTTCTTTAGTAAAGTCGAAATGAAAACATTTTGCTATGAATTTTCGACTGAACGATGTGTCGAATTCAACGGGTCGCCCCGTAATTTGAGACAATAAAATTGCTTGAAAAATACTCGTCTTTCTCTCTTCCGGCAACCGCACCCATTTTACTACATTGTTCGACTTAAAAGGAACGCTGTTTACATTCTTTTTTGTCAATGTTGATTCACTAGCTGCCACTGTAGCTAAATAAAAAAAGCGTTTGGGGGCGGAGTCTCAGGGCAATGCTGATTGGTCGTCTCAAGGGCGGGTAGAATGTTTCCGCCTATGATTGACGCTCCAGCCCATAATTAAGGTGCGCTTTCACTTTGAGAAGCTTTAGAAAAGCGAACGATATGGATCCATCCGCCGCTCTGTTATCTTCCAGATTATCCTACTCTCCCTACACTCCTCATAGACTATCGGTCAACCCTTATTTTATGAGTGTACCAAGCCGAAGAGGTTTAGAAAGTGCTGCTCAGAAGCCCCCTTACTCATATATTGCTCTAATTGCAATGGCGATAAAAAACGCACCGGACAGGAAGATTACCCTTTCCGGAATTTATCAATTTATTATGGAAAGATTTCCTTACTATCATGACAACAAACAAGGCTGGCAGAACTCGATTCGACATAATTTGTCTTTAAACGATTGCTTCGTTAAAGTCGCTAGAGATAAAAACGCTCCCGGAAAAGGAAATTACTGGACTTTAGATGCTAAATGTGAGGAGATGTTTGAAAACGGAAATTATCGGAGAAGAAAAAGAAGACCAAAAGGTCAGCAGCAAAATGCTAAAAAGAATGGGGTCGAAATTCAAAAGTTGGACAACGAGTCTTGTAGTGACGAGGAAGATGAAACTGATGAAGAAACAGTTCGCAAGTCGAAGTTGTTCACGATTGACAGCCTTTTATCGAACCGTTCACCAATTGAAAGTTCGCGAAGAAAGAATATTTTTGACTCAATACCTAATCCGCCACCGAAGGTCGTTGACATAGACAATTTGGCTCAGTGTGGAAGAAATCAATCATATCCGTCTTTTCCCTCTTTCTGTCTTCCTTCTTTGTCCGCGTGGAACAGTCAACTTCTTAATTTTATGCCTATAATGAATTCCAGGTCGTAAATTCTTTTTTGCTGCTTTTTTCGTCTCAATACACATATATTTATAGTTTCTAAAAGTGTTTCTAATTAACCATTGTAGTATATAAAAAATCTATTAATAGCATTTATAGTCTACAAGATAAACTTAAAATCATATTCAACATCTCCCTCTATTGGATTTCTGAAGATAAATCTAGTTTCAACCTAGGGGTCTCCCCATCTAAACTTTATATACAGTAAATACTAAAGTCCATCCATTTGTTTATAGCAAAACAAAGCCAGTCAAAAGATGACCTTCAGTCCTAACAGCTGATTGGATATTGTTGGCTCGTACCACCGGAATCAAACGAACTTTGAACACATTTAGCAGACGGAGATTGTAAACCGTGCAAAGTTCTCTGAAGTTCATTTCGTTTAAACTGTTTGAGGGAGAGGAGAGTAAAAATCATCTATTTTCGAATGAGAGCGTTCAATTTTGCTTATAAATCGGGCTGCAAAACATTGCAAAAGTCCAGACAGGTTCGAGGTGAACTAAAACTGGAACAAAATGGTAATTGGGCAGCGAAGCAGGTATGAATTCTTAAAGTTTATTTTTAATTATTTATAATATTTATATTTAACAAAAATCATTAATTCTTACTCAAGATAAATGTTATTCAATCCAATTATATAATAATTAAATAGAATTTCAACACGAAGGAGAGCAGATAGCTCTATAAAAAAAAAGAAAAGAAAAAATAAGAGATATCGCTTAACCGATGTGTCATACGCTCGCATTAATGTCCTTTATGGAGGATAAAATATATAATCAGCATATAGTTGAAATCTCTATTTTAATGATTTTTTTGTCCTCATTCTGTGTAAAAGTACATTGCGACCCATTTAAGAGGTTTCTTATCTTATCGACGAATCGTCTATGTGTGTGTATAGATGTCTAAATTTACGTACGTAAGTGTACCGTATATACAGTATATTTTTTATATATTCTATATTGCGTAACAGAGGGCAATGGTATAAGAAAAGGATATGGATAGGACAATGGTAATTGTTTTGTTTTGACACAGACACTGCCGAATACGACATCCACACCAATGCAAATTCCGGCCAATCATTCGCTAAAAAGTTCAGCTATATTACAGGTCTTGCTTGAAAGGAAATTACCAGAGGAGAATAAGGAGGAAGAGAAAACTCTAAATTCTCCAAATGACCTCCTCAATTGTAATAAATGCGGACAATATATTATGCGACAGAATATGGCTTGTCATTTGCAATTCCACGAACGTAAGTGTAACGTATTTTTGAACTAGTTCACATATATATGTATCACAAGTATTAATTATCTATCTCCTTTTTTTTACTGGCCAATAGAAAAACAACAAGTCGATTGGTACCATTTGTTCATGAAAAATTCTACACCCAATTCCGAACAGGGAAATTCGGCTACGACATCCGGGTCAAAGAGTATTTTAAAAGATCTCCTCGAATCGAACGAAGACAAACAAAGGCCTCATAGACCAAAATCAGCATGGACACAGAAATATGCTCGTGAAAGTGGAGAAACGGTAAAAAGGGGTAAAAAACGAAGGATGTCGGAAAACGACGGAGAAGAGGTTAACGATGAGGAAGATATCGGTAAAACTGTTGCTACTCAATGCGGCAATTCTTCAACATTGAAATGCCAATACTGCGGTATAACTTTCGAGGATGCCGTTATGCACTCATTACATATGGGATGTCACAGTCATTCGAACCCTTATATGTGTAATGTTTGCGGACTGTTGTGCTCTAGTAAATTCGATTTTTATAGTCATATGATGAGAGGTGAGCATGAACGCGAGCCGACATCACCAACTTTTTGAAATATAAATCTCATATTTTTTTTATAAAAAAACACAATTAACTCGGTGACGTAATTCTTATATTTTAATTAAACTAATTTATTTTCATTATATACGCAACACAATATCTATTTCCAATTACTTATTACAACCACTCGGCAACAAGCTAACAACTATTGTAATTTATTATATCCTTTTTGTAAATTTTTATGCAAATAGTATTTTATTGAGTTATATAATCTTTTCTATTTTGATCTATGAAAAGTCTCTGATAGAGGAAGTTAGACTAGTATATTCCATAATGGAAAAGTATCTTTTAAGTAGTTTACGTTATAAGAAAATTAGGTCAATCGAATTTCAAATTAGATACATTTCTGTGAAAAGAGTTCAATGTTCGACAAGAAAACGATATTGAGGTCTATCAATCTATTAAGAAGATCCGTCGAAGCTGTAACGGAATTCTTTTCTTTTTTTCACGTTACGTAAGGAATATTGCAAATAACACGGTAGCTCATACTTTTATACAATTATTTACATTAAATTGCTATTGCTTTTATACTTAGTGCATAATACCCCTTGAAATTTATGGATAAGTGATACTGCAGATGCAACGTTCTCCATTATCCATTTTATTTACCAAGTGAAACCTTATTATGAATAATTAGATATTGATGATTGTAATTATTTAATTAATTGGATCCTTTACAAAGAATGAGACAATATAAATGATTGAAATCAGAGTTTATGTATTTACTTAGTGGAACTATATAAGTTTTTTTAAGATATTAGTGTATTGAAAACTTTCGTTTTAATTGTTCTATTCATGGAATTGCTAAGGATAAACAACGAAAACAAGAGACTCTTGGAATTTTTCTGGTTATGACAACTAGATGGCAGCAGAGTCGTTTCCCGCCATGTTTACCATAGCAACATCGCATAGCTATACTAGTAAAAGGTGATTAAAAGACCCGTTTGAAAAAATGGGTAGTAGCGCTATTCCACATCTAAATAATTTGCCACAATGGTCAAGGATTAATACACTTGACAGAGCAAGATACCCGAGAACTTTCATGAAAGATCAAAAGATTCTTCAACCTATCTCTATTGTTCGGCGATCAAGTGAAGATGACGATTCAGAGGATAAGCCTCTAGATGATAATGTAAATCCTCAGCAGAGAATTCAGCATCTCGAACGTTCTATTCGGTTTCTTCAGGAGCAACACCGTAATGTGCTAACAAATTTACACGAAGAAATAGATGAGTTGAAGAGGAGTAACAAAGAATTACAGTTTCGAATAGTCATTATGCAAAAAGAGAAAAGTACATCGCCAATAACATCTCCTGTCAATCGTACACGGCAATATAAACCGGCAACTATAGAGCCTGAAAGTGAAACATCAAAATTGCAACCCAAGCCTCCACCTCTTCCACCTCCTGGTCAAGTTGACGAACTAAAGTTAATCTTTCTTGAACAGGAGATACGGGAAGTCAGGAAACAGTTAAAAGAAGAGAAGAGTAAAAATATAGATCTTAAACAGCAATTTGACGATATATCTAGAGAATATGCAGAATTGTATGCTTAGTTTTCTAAATTCTTTAACAAAGAGTTAAATTAATCCTATATAAATAAATATATATGCTTTTCAAAACAGGAAAGAAGAGCAAGAGCAAAAAATGATATCAGAGGTGAGTGAACGAGAAGTGGGATATGACCTACCTTTGGGAGCTTCCTTAAATCCTCTTGAAATACATGATCCCTCAACCGGTTTTCCGCGTCAGCCAACAGTAGAAGAATGTGAAAAAATCATAAGAACTTTACAAATAACTAATGAACAACAGGCTCATGAATTAAATAGGCTAAAAACCGATTTAAAAGATGTTTTGTACTCACATAAATGGACTCCTGATGCTTTCCTATTAGCCAAAGCCTACGTTGTAGAGGATGAAGCGAAGGAGAGGGAATCTCACTTACCCAAAATCCATTCTAGGAGAATGTAAGTAAATCAATATAAAATATACTCAATTAGACATGTTTACTTTGTAAATTCAGTCCGGAAATGTCTTACGCTCAACAAAAAGATTCCAGTGTTTGTCTACCAGCATTGAAACAAACTATGGGAAACAAAGCGATTGAACGCCGAAAAAGAACTCAGGTTCTCCAAAGGGCCAGACTTAGAAAAGAGGTTTCTAAACAATAATAACCACAACTAATTCTCCGATCTACTACTAATTTTGACTCCTTATTCTCTTGATTTTTCTATCTATATAAAAAATACTAGGATATTTTCAATATGGTCAATTATGAACTCTTTTTTATATTATCAGGCATTCGGTGGCGATCAGATAACTGAAATGACAACAGGCTTGGCAGAGATGAACTGAACGTTTTAAAAAGCTGTTTCTTTTTGCATAAATTGAATATTGTATTTATAAATATATATTTATGTTCTTGTATACAAAATAGAAGAAAGATAAAAACAAAGAAACACCTGTAAAGTAATTCCGTGTAAACCTTTAACAAACACATAATTAACGTTAACTGGGTTCAGTTTAAAACTTTGGTAACGCTGCTTTTAAGTGCTTATTGATCATTTAAACGATTATTTAACAGTTATTTCATGTTTTATAAAAATACCATTGTCGGATTAAGTCATTGAAGGAATGAAAACAATAAAGGTTTTAAGGAGAAAATCTCTGTTATCCAAAATAGAGTAATAGAGTACGATATTAAAATATAATCATCCGATATTACATAACAGAGAAAATTAGATCAAGGATATGATTACAATTATACAGCATATATAAACATCTTATATGAATGTAGCGTAGATATCTAGTGAGCGAGAGTTACGAGTTACCTTGAGAGATTTTATATCTTTGAAATGCTATTATCAGCATTAAACATGAAAGTTATTATCTTAATATCTAAATGAATTAGATTTTATTCAATATATTTCCCATTATCAACAACAAATAATCACTAGATTAATATAATTTCTTATTCTATAGTATTTTTTTTATATATACAGTTTATTTTACCTAGTGGATTTATTGAAAGAAATTGTAAATAGTAGTTTCTTCTTAGTTAATCATTTTATATATGTATTGTATATATATATTGTATAAACTATTACTATTATACTGTATATACCGTATATAACTGTATATTGTGAATTAATGCGATGAAGAAGAAGAAGAAGAAGAAGAAGAAGAAGAAGAAGAAGAGAGAGAGAAGAAACTAGATGAGTATACAAAAGGGTAAATAAGTTTAATTATTCAAAAACTCAATCGATCAATACTATTCAAAAATAATTTATGAAATAAAAAATAGATTTTTAAGTATCTTAGTTTTTTCTCTCCAATGAATAGAGCGTCATATATTTATAAGCTAATTATTTTTTGAGCATAATGGTATATAAATTTATAAATATATTCATTATGAGACGCTGAAAATTTAGGTCATTGGTTCTTTTTTTTTATTATGGAAAACTAATAATTTGTAAATTGTCAAGTTAAATTACTCTTGTTAAATATTCCCATTGTGTTAATTGATGAAAATCAGTATTCCATCATATCAATTAATTGTTTAATAGATTAAATAACATAGAAATGTTTTATTTATTTATTTATATCTATAAATGAATCCATAGGCCACCTACTGGTTTTCGAACAACGACATCTAGTATTATGTCAAAAGGAAACAAACGACGGAAAACATTACCTCCCTGAGTAATTTTTTTAAGTACTGCTTCGATTTTAGTTTCCTGTTCGGCTACATCCAGATGTCTTGTTCCCATTAAAAATTATTTTACAGCAAAACAATGTCTTCTTATTTAAAATAATTAATTAATTAATGTCTGACGAAGAGAAACATTCGAAACATTAAAAGTGTTATAATGGAAGAAATAAGAAATGCAAGAAGAGAAAGGTCTACTCGAGTTCAGAACATTAACAGTTAATAAACGGCGTTTCAAACGTGTTTAATAGAGGTTTGCACGCTTTAAATAGGCCTAGTAGAGGCACGCAATCAATTTCCGAGAGCGTTAATAATTCCCTCAGTCGGTGTAATTAACCGTTTATTGACTTTTACGTCGTACACCTGAAAGTGTTTTCGTATTCGAAAAAAAACCAAAATGAATTTTTTTTTTTAAGTAAACATACATGACGCCATAGAGACGAATGTAAAAATACGACTTAAACAACAGTAAGAGCTGATAGAATTGAAACAATATGGCATTGATTGCAAAAGCGACGGATTGCCACGAGCTTTTTCCTTCATACGGAGAAGTACAAACCGCACAAATTGATTCGTCGAGGTTACGCGCGTGGCAACCGCTTCTCGCATTTCTGCATGGATATTTTATATACTAACTAATACGACAAACAAATTATTCGTTCGCTTCATTCAATAAAGCACGCACACACAAACATAGTATATAAGAGAATTTTTTAAAATGAATTTTACTAAATATAGCTGCTCGCAGCTTATCACAACGATTCTGCTGGTCGGTCTTAAAATCGGCAAGTGGATTCAACAACCTCATTGAAGTAGAAGAGTCGGTCATCATCGACTAGACGAGGAATGTTTCACAGAGGTAGTATATAAACAGTATATGATTGTAAATAGGATTTATATTTTACACTGTTTATTTAAGCATTTTTTGGTGCCTGAATCCACGGAAAAGGGAGAGCTTGAGCTGAATGTAACAATCAATTTTTTTTAAGATAAATATTAACAACACACATTAAAAATCAATAAATATCTTACCAAGAGCTGGATGCTGAAATAAATTATGATGGGTGAAAGCGGCGCCGGTCGGAGTTAGATCTGGCGATCCGTAGGCCGTGAAGGGAACATGAGTTGCTGCTGTCCAGGAAGCTGCATCTAGACCAGGAAAGAAGCCGGCGGCCGCCAATTCCTCTGCAAAATTATCGTTAACGTAAAACTCCTCTAGTTAAGCAACCGATTATATCCTGTAACTTACGTCCAGTTAAGGGATGAAGGAGAGCGGTGGGGTGTGTCGCTGCTGGTAAAGGAGACTGCTGTTTAGGCTTCGCTACTTTCGTATTGCTCTTGGCGAATTCCAACCGCAAGGTTTGTGGTAAATCTGGATCAAATCTAACCCCTTGAAGATCTTCTTTAGCCGCTTCAGCGAGTATGCGAGATGTAAAAGTTACAAAACCAACCGGCTGTATATAATTTTTGTCATTATATTATATAATTTCTATTTTAGAACTCTGTTATTAAAGCTTTGGTTTAGTATAATGGTATAAAGTTCATAGAGTGAATGAAAAGGAAAGATAGTGAATATATAATGGATATTTTCGTTTATATAGTGTGTTTTTACATATTTTAACAATTACCGGAAGCTAATGTTTTGTTGAACCAAGTCGTCGATTAAAATATGGAAGAAAATACCAACAGCATTAATCATAATCAATCAAAATAATTATGGTTAAATTATGTCTTACAGTGTGAGGGAAAAAAGCGAAAACATTGAATTTTCATATACTTACAGATGTATTTTTTCCATTCTTCCCTGTTACTTTGAGCAGCGATCCCTCGTAGCCCTGTAATATGTGATTAGAGTGACGTAATACACTGCACTCAGTATTAGAAGCTATAACTAAGATTTTTTTAACTACATCTCCTAAGAGACCACAATTACATAGTTTGTCAGCAAAGAACAGCATTGTTTATCGATTAATAGAAAGACAAAGCATGCATGAACATAGTGCGGCGCATGCGCAGTGAATTTTTTGTTCAATTTTATAATCTTCTAGCTTAAAAAACTTACACAGTGGTGTCTGGCAGTCGGAACTTGCGTTATAGTTTTTAATAAAGAGCTTTCGTACCCCTAACATCACGTAGTTTTACAATACCTAAAATAATTCGAAAAATTTCCACGTACCTGATAGCTTCTGAACAAAAGATACAATTCCCTAGGTTTTGCATCCATCGGCAATCCGCTCACAAAAAGAGTTCTAACCTGAAATCAAACAAACGCAGGATATTAATGACAGTAAAACATGTTATAGCCAAAAGCCTTAAAAATTATCGGCAATAACATATTTAAGGATGAGAAAGATTCATTGAGACAGAATTTTTCCATTTAAGACGGCAGTCTTTAATGGACTTAAATATAACGAACACGTCGTAGGTTGCCTGTTCACCATCTGCTAACAGAAACTGTAAGAGAGATAACGCTCGTTTTACCACTCGAACCATATTCAACTCAATCAGGTAATGGAGTGATTTTTACTGGGATAGGCCTGAACTTGTGTCATTTTCCCGATCTTACCAAAAGAACTCTAGTTATACGAAATTCAAAGTGTACCTAACTATGTGCGTAAGAAGCGAGCCTGAAGCGTCTTTGCCCTACAGGAGTGACCTTTACGAATAAGCGTCGGGAGATGACAGTTCGACATTTACGCAAACTTTTTCTAAACTGACAATTTCCACGCGGAATATAATTACATATTATATATAAATAAATAAATATGTACTGTGTGTATGTCAGATATCCAACATAAATTCATCTGTATATATATATATATATATTGGTATATTAGTATATATAAATATATATGTATATGTATACATGTATATGTATTCATCTATTTATATGTATATGTATATCTATATATATATATATATATATATATTATTTATATTTATATTTAGAATGTATAGATATAGTGTACATGTACAGACATAGTACATGTAAAAGAGAAGGGAAGAGAGAACAGAAAAAAATAGAGGAAGAGAGAGAGAGAGAGAGAGAGAGTGAAAATAAATCTATAAGTATACACATGTACATATACCTGTATATATTGTGGTAAACGTGTATTACAACATGTTGTATTTATTTTTTGTCGTGAGCGCTCACTAAAGTTATTTTATAAAAATTACAAATTGTAAATTTATCGAGGATGATGTGCTTGAAACCTCAAAGACTTTATTGCCTTCTAAAAGATAAGAAAGGCAAACCAATGTAAAAGACTAAACTGAACGATTTTATCTCTTATCGAAGTGTAAACGAACGATGCTAATAAATGTAAATAATAGCTGTCATTCAAAACGTTTTCAGTATTAAAGAAAATCATGATTTCTATCTTGCCAGAACAAGGAATAATGAGTGTTTTATACAAACCTCTTCATCAGGTGTACTGGCTGTTGTTGTATTGTCCAATTCCATTCTTGTTCGCTAAATTCCATCATACGATCCGGATCTGCATGTTCTCCGCTTGGCTCTACAGCTCTTTCTGTAGTTTCGATTCAGAGTCGATGATTGGCCAGAACTCAAACTCCACCTGACGGTCGTACGCCCTATTATGAAATCGCCTAATGACGCCAGATTAATTAAGCTTCAATCGATGGTCGGTGCGCGTTGCGTGTGTAAAATGGATGAGCTTAAGAAATTGCACCTTGGGAGACATAAAATATTCAAATCTTTGCACATCCCACTTAAGTTTAGCTTCGTGTACTTTTAGTTTTTAAATTATTTTCATTCATTTTCCATCGAATAAAATTAGCACCAAATGCACTTTACCAATCGGTACAATATGAGAAATCGTCTAATTTGCACATTTATTATGACAAAAAAAACATGAAGAAAAAATTACGTGCAAAATTTCGTCTAGAAGATTTCTAAATTTACTCTTTTCGTTATACGTTAGGTTTATTATATTATAGATACAAAATTTTTGCATTTGCCATTAAAATTGGTAGTAATGTATATAATAAACATCTAACTGCATGGATATGAATATTGAATCCATGTATATATACATGTATTTATTTTTTTTATATACATATATTTATACATAAATAACACATACAAATCTACTGTATATAGACGCTTGCTCAAAATCGATATAAATGTTTTTAAAGGCGTCTCTATAGCTTTTGTGGCGCCAATAGCACCAGGCTTTCTCTAATTATATATTGTCTACAATTACCATATACGGACAAGGGCGTTGATTGATAAGAAGCACAACGTCTACATAATCAGCGGAGAGAATAAAGAGATTTTAAAGTAACTTTAAAATAGCTTAAACTATAAAAAAAGGATAAACTTTAAAAAGATGATCTGTAGTGATCCACCAATCGATAAGGAATCGATACTTTTGTGTGCTGTCACAGCATCAATAAAAGCGTCGGCGTTACTGTCGTTTAAGTAGGCCTTGGGGTAAGAGCGTATGTGCTGTTAATAGTCGAGTGTTAATACCTCGAAGATAAATTATTGGAACTAGTTTTCTACCGAGTAAGAACTGTAAATGTTTATTGCATTATATAATCTATCATTGACTCCTTCGCTAATTCCTCATAATCATACGTATTATAAACTAACAACCGCCTGTCCGTTTGTTGGTTTCTACATGTTCCATTGCGGCAACGCCTAGCATGCTATTCTACCCAGCAGAATGCAACATAAAATACTTAAGTCGTAAAACAATCTATACGCCGGCGGTCATACGCTTATATGTGCATTGTTTGAGATCAGTTGAGCTAAAAAAAATCAATAGACTTCGAAAGATCGTATGTGGCAAGGTCTATTTGAATTACAGACCCTCAGTTTTTCTTACGATTATTAGCTTGGAAAAATATCGTATTCGTTTTTAATGAGCTTTCATTTTGTGCAAATCCAGGCGGACTTGTACGGGCAATGTATACATTATATAGATTGTAATGCATATATGATATACGCCTTACACATTACTGCTAGTAAATTAGGAAGCGGACAACAATCACAATGGAATTGGCAAATATTATAATTTACGTTGTCAAATTCATAAACTTAAAGGCTATAAACTATGTTTATATCCTTTTAAATAAAGGAGAAGCTCTTATTTGAATAACACATTTCAACACTTAAAAGCAATTTTTAAAAAGCTTTATTTAGTTCAAAACTTATCCTACGAATAAATTCTAAACAACATAAAATAATACAAACTCAATCGAAATACAATGTACTAAAATGTTGCAGTTTAATATTTTCACCACCTGCTTTATTAATTTTTTTTCAAATATTCCTCTCTCCATATTCGAATCACAAACACTTTCTACAAGTGATCAACAAAAACCTGGAGTTTTAATCATAGGCGGTGAGACATTGCAATTGTCGTTTACATTCGGTTTCTTTTTCGTAAAAAAATATAGCACCGATAGATAAATTTGCTGCAGGAACTGATAAGTTTTCAATAAATGAAATCAAACATCAAAGTCAGTTTAGTCCTACATTCGCCAACAATATTTCCACTGTTTTGTGTTTGAAGCGCCTTACTGGTTATGATAATTTGCAGAAACTACCAGAGAAATTTTTAACACTGGAACCTTTCTTTTTATTATCATTTGAGTGTTGACGAGATGCTTTTTCTACAAGTAAGAGAATATAAATTAATGGTAACAAAAGTTGTTCTACTACCTACTATAATCCTCCACATGTTGTAATTCAACTTCAGTTTCAGACTCAGCTGATTCTTCCATATAAAGTATCTCCAAGTTTGGAATTACGCTCATACGCCTCAACATATCATCCTTATTATATGGTGGTGGTGGTACATACTCTTTGCTTCGTCCTAATTTTCGTCTGTACCATCTAGAAAATTCGATGAATGAAATCTTGGCATATGAAATTTAAAATAACAACTTACTCGTGACTTTTAATGTCTTTAATGGAAAATCTCTCTGTCGAATCTTTCTTTAACATACCTTTAATACAGTCGGTACAATGAGGACTGTCCAATTCAGGAATGGTATATTCGCACTTAACAATGCATTCAAATAATTTGTAAATATTGTCCGCCATAAAAGGTAATTTACCGGTTGTAATATTGAACCTATGATGCATTGGAATGAAACAAAAAAAAGTGATACTATATTAAAGACAGACTTACAGAGTGACACCACAAGACCACACGTCAGCCTTGAAAGCCGAAAAATATTCAGCACCGTCAGCTATTTCAGGCGCTTGGAATGCAGGAGATCCTTGGGAAAGAGAACAGCAATCAACCTTTGAATACATATCCAATTCCTTGAAAGCAGAAAATTAAATTTATTAATATGATAAATTGGTTAGTAAATTCAAATACCTCAGCAACGCCGAGATCTGTTATTTTTAAAGTTTCATCGAGGCTCAATAATAAATTGGGTGGCTTTATATCCTTATGAACAATCCCTCTACTATGAAGATAATCTACCCCATCAATCAGCTGAACAAAATATCTGTCGTTTGACGTGTAAATTATGCTAGTAATAGAAACTCGATTAGTAACTTACAAATGAGCTTGCCATAGCGGAAAGCATTTGGATTCAACGTTGTCAAGCATCGACTGAAGGCTTCCAACGCAATATTCCATAAACAAATAAATCTTTTGTTTCTCTTCACTGACAAATACGTCGAATAATTTGATAACATGTTTGTTGTGTAACTTTTTCAATAAAATTATTTCTCTGTTGAATAAAAACATTGAACAAAATGACTTGTCAAGCTTATCATAAAAACCTTTTTACATTTGAAACCCCATTCGGGATTCTCTTCAACTGTCTTTGCTTAAGTATTTTCACAGCTCTTCTTGAAAGAGATTCCGTGTCCAAGCACTCCTTGACTTTGCCATAAGATCCCTCACCGAGAACATGGCCTATTAGGTAATTTCCAATTATTTTCGCTTTTTTCGGCCTTTCATGGTATATTATTTCGGCTGAATCAACTCTTGTAAAAAAATTTAGAGATCCCCCTTCATCCTGAAAATAGTTTCCAATATCTCCTGATGTGTGTAATAATTGCTCATCTTCTGTACTTGACAAATGTACATTAATAGGACGTTCAGTATCATTTTCTTTGTCCATTATTGTAACGTTCAAATTTGTAATAAATAAATAATTTCTTTTTCATGATTCCTCCATGTCACAAAACAAATGTTTCTGCTCTTGGATGCTCAGCCATTTTGATTATCTTATATTCGGAATTCTAAAATTAAATTTGAATTTTTTTCTTTCAATATTTTGTCATAAAAAATTATTTCAAAACATGTCTAAAAGAATTTTCTAAAATATACGAAAATAAGAAATACGTTTCAAGGTGTCATGTGATTACAGATTTCGTGACGTCAGCCCGTCGACCTAGAATATTCTCTAGTTCTCAAACTGATCGCTAATTTTTATTGTTGGTAAGTTACTGATTTTTCATATTTATATGATATCGTCTTCAATGACTTGTTTATTTGTTATTAGGTATGATAAAAGCCATAAAGGCAATAACAAATACGGAAAATTTCGGCCCGAAAGAAAAAGCGAAAGAAAACAATATGCCGTCGATATGTGACGTCAGCAGTAAAATGGACACGAAGTAAGTCAAGAACTGAATTAAATTAAATGATCCTTAAATTATTGAAATTTCTCAAACAGTATGGCCCAACACTACCAAGTCATACATCTCGGTTCAGGGCCTCTGTGGTGTTCCTGATGCTCCCCACGCCGCATGCAAAACGACAGAGGGCAACGGTGTGGGGGTTGAGAGAGCGCCCCCTGTACGCGAGGGTCTTCTAAGCACTCCGCAATTTCTTCCACCATCAAATATCCTATTCAATGTTCAGCTAGTGGATGGTCGAAATGTTGAATGGCAGGCTGTCATGTTTGAAGGAAAATTATTCGTGCACGTTTCGCCAGGAGTTTTACCAGATGGTTCAAAGGAGAGCTTTGTTAAGATGTTAGAGGTAATATGACACTATACAGCTAAATTTTACAACAAATCAGATATCCTTAACAATTGATTTTCAATCTAGTACGCCGAAGACGAACTGGGAGTGAGCCACGTGATCGTCAGTTTGAAGAAGAATCGAAAAGATCGAGCTCTGCTCGTCCGTATTTTTATGTTCTTGGGATTCGGGCCTGTGGCGCCTGGCTGTTCTATAATTCCCTCTTCTTCAGAAGACTATATTTTTCTCGCGTATACAATTGAGTAAAAGATGGCGTAACCACACCGCGCCGTTGGCCTATTGTCACACGTTACATTGCAAACTGTCAAATCTTTTTTAACATCCTTTCGTTTGACTAATAGATTTAATAATGTTAATTTGATGTACATTTCTTAAAACCTGTCTCGAAAGGTATATTGTAAGGCATAAATAACATCCTATTTAAACAGTTTGTTTGATCGTGTATTTTTATATCTGTATGTACTATTTTAATATGGCATTGATAAATACATTATTCATTGCATATCTGATGTTGCACATATTGCGTTGTTTATTTCAGCATAGTTTCATTGATTTTACTTTATAAAAAAAAATTACTACCAGTTTACTCCGCAAAAATAACATTTCTGAATAAGACTGTACGTCGTGTAGTTAACTGTCAGTTTCATTTCTGAATATATTTATAAATATCAAGAGAAAGCTTAAGGCTTCATCTGTGTTTTACAGTATGTCTCGGCATAGAAATGTTCGAAACATGCGATTATCTGACGGTGAGATATTTTAAATGTTTACTTTTTTATTGAGCGATAATTGAATAAAATTTAATATCTTAACACGTTTAAGTTTTTGGTTTTGTTATCTGTAGAATGTATTGGTAGTTTCGATGAGGATAACGATTATGGAGTTTCTTTTGAAGATTCTTGTGTATCACCTGGAACGATGGAAAAATATACATACCCTCCAAGTCGCTCAACCAATCATAATTTTGGAACTTTTCTGAAAGAATCAATAGAAGAAAACAACGAAGAAGACGAAATGGGTGTTTTTGAGGCCGATATGAATGAAGGGTCAATACCATCTAATCTCACTGCAGCTGAACGACGTAAGAAGTTCGAATTTGACTTATCATGCCAATCAGTTAATTTTCATATTTGTTATAAAACTAGATTCGCTGTTCGTTTGTTTAGAAGATATGAAAGCTGTGGTAAAAAATTCCAAAAGCCGAGAAGAATTAATAAGTCTTGCTATAGAACACAATTTCGATTCAAACGCTGCTTTAAATTCACTATTCTCCAAAAAGGCTAATGCACTGGAACCTCAAAGTGCCGTCCATGCTGAAAAAAAACCAGGTGAATTTTATAAATTATAATCATATTTATATACTAACGTCTGGCCCCTTTCATATCCGATGCTTAAATGGCGTTTGTAAGGTAAGAACGTGCAAAGTTTTCTTTATCGTCTTTAGCCGTCCAACAAAATCAACAAGTGAAAAGAAAAACCCTTGCCAATCTAGCTTGTAAACAAAATCAAATGTCCCAATCAGAAAGTACTATTAATGAATCAAAACAATCTCTCTCTGTTGATACTCGAGAACAATCTCAGTCATTATTTTTTAAAAAAATAGATAAGAGTCCAGTCCTTAATCCTTTAGATAAAATTACTTCCCAGAGCTGCCCTGAACCATCTAGTTTTGCTGTAGCATTAACACATGAAAAAGCTTTTGGTGCTCCGAAATTCAGTCATCATAAAAGTCGCCTATATACACATCCTTTACACAATAGCATTCAGCCTTTTGATTTTCTTGACCCCTCTCCGGATGATATAGTTCATCGACATCAAAAGGCAGCTTTTCGAAATAAAAACAATGTTTCAGCTTACCGGACAAATACAGAGAAAAAAAAGGAAAATAAACCGAATAGCAATCGTCCCCCTGGAAAGAAACAGAGAGGCCCAAACGATAAAGGAAATGTTGCAACAGTCTCATCTACTGACGAAAATAGAAAAAAATTATCACAAATGTCTTTAGCCTCTGGAGAGTCAGCTTCTCCCAATCCTCTCCCGAAAAAGACTCATTTGAGCACACCAAATAAATTAATTTCTCGGTAATTTGTTAATTTAATAACTAGTTTATACGGTTAAGTCTTTGCTTCTATAAAATGTATAGTAAATCTCAAGAAAAAGAGAAACTTGATTTACAAGCTGAATATGAAAAACGAAAATTGTGCTCGAAAGGGAAAGAGGCCCTCAATATTATCGTTTGTGGCCATGTTGACGCAGGAAAATCAACGCTAATGGGACATTTACTTGTAAAGCTGGGCCAAATAAGTAGCAAACAGCTACATAAAATAAAACAGGAGGCGACAAAGGCCAATCGGCAAAGTTTTTGGCTCGCTTTCGTATTAGACGAGCTGGAAGATGAAAGAGAAAGAGGTGTAACAATGGATATTGCTCGAGCTTCCTTTGAAACAGATCATAAAATAGTAAATATCTTAGATGCCCCTGGCCATAAAGATTTTATTCCCAAAATGATCAGTGGTACTGCTCAAGCAGACTCTGCCATTATGGCCGTCGATGCTTCTCCTGGAGAATTTGAGGCCGGCTATGAAAGAAGTGGACAAACTCGAGAGCATGGTATGCTTTTACGTTCCATAGGTGTGCAACAAATTATCGTTGCCATAAACAAAATGGATATGGTAAATTGGAACGAGGAGAGATTCAACTACATTCAGCAGACAATGAAATCATTTTTCACAAAAGCAGGCATAAAAGAAAAATCTTTAAGCTTTATACCAGTCTCTGGTTATCATGGGTATAACTTAGCAGAAAGATACAATGATGAATGTGCGTCTTGGTATAAGGGTCCAACGTTACTTGAACAAATTGATAGCTTTGCGTCGCCCCAGCGAAAGATAGATGCACCATTCAGAATGACTGTATCAGATGCTTTTAAAGGTTCTGGAAGTAACGTTATGATAGAAGGAAGAATTTTCACAGGAGGTGTTCAGCTCCACAATCGATTATTACTTTTACCCAACAACGACGTTGCTGTAGTTAAGGAGATTCAACTGAACGATAAAGCCGTACCCTGTGCATTTGCTGGCGATTTAGTTATTTTAGCCTTGTCTGGAATAGAATTGAATGCAGTTTATAAAGGAAATGCATTTTCGTCTCCAGAGAGGCCTATGAAGTGTACTAATTGTTTTGAAGGAAGAATAGTTGTATTTGCAACAAAAGTTCCCATTACAAATGGTTTTACAGTAAGAAATTTTTATAAATATTATTTCAAAACTAAAAACGTACTAATTTTTAAAGGTTGAGTTACATATTCAAGAAATGTGTGAACCCGCCATCATTAAGAAGCTGTATAAAATTGTCAATCAGTCTTCTGGTGAAACTATCAAGAAGAAGCCAAGAATTCTAGTTGCTCAACAAACAGCTGATGTTTTAATTGAAATAAGCCGTAGTGCCCCAATGGAAGAATTTAAAGAAGTATCTGAGCTTGGTCGATTTACTCTTCGATCCCAAGGAGAAACCATCGGGGCCGGTATTATTACAAAGGTAAATTGCTCTTTGTCACAATAATTTTTTGACATGAAAGTTTGAATCTATTCGCTACAGTTGTTGGAAAAGCAGAAGATTTCTTGGTCGTAATAAAAATGATAGGTTTTCAAAATGAATAAAATTTCGTGCTTCAAACAATATGACACTAGTTTAATAAACTAGATTATTGATGTTCAACTTTACGTTGACCTAAGTAGCTATCTTCCAGCCGATCGCCTGAAGTTTCTTTAGGAGTCAAAGATATCATTCGGCCACACTCCTGTTCGTTCCAGCCGTTTCCAAAAATGAAACTATTTGATTCACAACTTGTTGTTCCATTCATTATCATTTCAGTTAAGTTAAACTTTGTTTCGGGTTCAGCGTAATCTAGACAAGCCGATGTGTCAATACTGTAATGCTGAAAAGAGTTCGGCATAGGCGTTGCGGGAGTGGGTGGAATAGTAAGAGTTTTTCTGGAAGAGTACGAGCAACGAATAGGTCCTCCAGGATGACAAAATCGATAAAATAATAGCAAAAGCAGAACACCTGTAAAAATGATAGTGACTCTTAAGATGTTTCCATGCCAAATCATAAATGCTTACCAATACAGAATGTTGATAATGTTAAAGAGAGAAGAGCGATATTCAATGGTGTTGGAGAATCGTATAAGAACCAGATGATGGCAAATAAAAAATTTTCAGCTCCCGTTATAGCATAATATACAACCATTCTTAATCTAGTTGAGCCTTCTTTCGTGTTGAAAAATATAAACATATGAATCAAACTTATTACAAATTTATCAAAAACTTCTTTAACATTTATCGGGCAGATATCTTTTTTCTGTAACAAAATCCAAAAAAATACAAAAAGACCATGTATAGCTAAAACAGCGAATACATATGCTTTAAGCATAAAAGCTAAACAAATAATTGCAAGAATTCTTGAAGTTAAAAATCCAGTCTGATAAACCATAACAAATATTATTCTTCTGAGGAGAAAAGAGTAATCAGTGCTATTTTCTTGTCTGAAGCAGTGCCATTGAGAGCCTATTGACCAAATAAGAGAGACACCGCTAAAAATCGCTGAACAGACTGTAACCCTTGTCCAATCATTTGTCTGTAAAATAATGAATAATTGTAGAGTCAATTGGGGACCTGATCCAATACATGCTGAAATAAGACGGATTTTGCTGAGATCACTTTGTCGTCGGATACAATTGTTTAAATCTTCTTCTTGTTTAACTTTAGCAAAGGCTACTCCTAACCGCCAGTATCTTTCATAAGGTTGTATTTGAAATACATGACTGAGGATGCAAACTAAATCTGTTTTTGAATTTTCATTTGTTGTAGAGTAGCATCTTGCCGAGTATATTTGTACCAAAACAGATGGAACGAGTAAAAAAGTTAACGTCAAGGAAGCCCAAATAAAATGGCCTTCAATCCCGTATTCAATGCTGACAATAATATCTGTCATATGCAATTGTTATAGACTATAATTTTGAAGCAAGGTATTATTTACCTGTAGAATGATCAGCTATTAAGGTTAGTGTAGAAAAAAGAATAATTATTCCATTAAAAATAATTAGATATCTAAATGTTGCCTGCGAAGAATCGGCAATAT
Source organism: Dimorphilus gyrociliatus (assembly GCA_904063045.1). Taxonomy (NCBI): domain Eukaryota; kingdom Metazoa; phylum Annelida; class Polychaeta; family Dinophilidae; genus Dimorphilus; species Dimorphilus gyrociliatus. The sequence continues at coordinate 1,075,862 of CAJFCJ010000002.1, read as the reverse complement.
TTTCTGTAACTTTTTCATTTTCAGTACTATAAAATCTTAATTTTCTCTTTACTTTATTTTCTGTTCCCGCCATTGAATCATCCATTATTGATGTTTGAGTTTTGGTTATTTTCGTATACGAAAGAGAAGTGGAGCATTATTTCAGATTTTGTATTTAATGTGGCATAAGGATCTTTGAACGAACGAAATTATATTAGTTTAATTAAATACGAAAAAAAATTCATAGAACGGTCCGCCGTTGTTGAACGAACGATATTGTTCTATCCTGAACTTACTTATTTTAAAAATCTTTCTTCAGCCATATCACCCTTTTGTTTTTGGTATTGAAATATGAAAATTTAGATCCCTCTTTGAATTTGACGAATAATCCCATAATTTTTAAAAAAATGGTAATTTCTTTTATATTTTTTTATTCTTTTCATTATCGCTCATACTAAAAACTATAGAGGAGGAGTTTGGCTCCTAGCAAAGTTACAGGAGATAAAAGAAAGCAGATAGATGCAACTGATGAAGATTGGGACCCAAGAAAGAGATCAAAAAAAAAAATGAAAGAAAATTTGTCATCCGATGATAACCGGAACTTTTTGTCTCCTTATAGGCTACCTCTGAAATCGACTGTTGACAATGTCGAAAATACTGATCATGTAAGATACTTTTTTGTACTAACAAGTGATGTAGCTTTTGTTTTTAGGAAAATTCCATTGAAAACATTCTCAGCCGGCCTTTCAAATTATCTCTGCCAAATTATCAAAGTTCCAGAACCAATAAAGTTTTGGGTCTAAGACGGTTAGGTGCTCGAGGTGCCTTATACGACCCTGATGAAGAGGGTGCACTTGTCTTATATTCACCCCCGGAAATATCTGCTCACGATCAAATGAAAACTCAACCAAACGATCAGTTGGTACATATTGTGGTCGATCCTAATCTAACGAAAGTCTTAAGACCTCATCAACGTGAAGGGGTGAAATTTATGTATGACTGTGTGACTGGAATTCAAATAGAAAATTACTTTGGTTGTATTATGGCCGATGAAATGGGTCTTGGAAAAACTCTTCAATGTATTACTCTAATGTGGACACTACTGAAGCAAGGCCCGGAAGGACGGCCGTCAATTACTAAAGCAATGGTTGTAGCGCCTAGTAGTTTAGTAAAAAATTGGTATAATGAAATAAATAAATGGCTAGGTAGCAAAGTCTTGGCTCTTGCAATAGATTCAGGGTCTAAGGCTGAAATTGATGATAAACTAGAAAATTTCATGACTTCGGCAAGAACTTCGACTCCAATACTAATAATATCATACGAAACTTTTCGACTTCATGCTGAAGTTATGCATAAATCAGAAATTGGCTTAGTTATTTGTGATGAAGGCCATCGTTTGAAAAATTGTGAAAACCAAACTTACTCTGCCCTGGAACAGTTGCAAGCGAAAGGAAGAGTCCTACTCTCTGGGACGCCCATTCAGAATGATCTCCTCGAATATTTTTCACTCCTTAATTTCGTAAATAAAGGTTTATTAGGTTCTGCCATTCAGTTTAGGAAAGCTTTCGAAACCCCAATACTTCGCGGTCGTGATGCGGACGCAAGTGAAAATGATCGAAAGAAAGGAGACGAAAAATTGAGAGAGCTCTCTGGATTGGTCAGTAAATGCATTATAAGACGAACACAAGCACTACTGACAAGATATTTACCGGTAAAAATTGAACAAGTTGTGTGTTGCAAATTAACACCACTGCAAACAGCACTGTATAAAAAATTCGTTTCCTCCAAAGCTGCTCAATGTGAGATTAAAAAGGGTAAAGTTTCTGTTTCATCTCTCTCAGCAATTACAACTCTGAAGAAATTATGCAATCACCCAGATCTAATATATGAAAAATGCTTAGAGGGCAGTGAGGGTTTTGAAAATACAATGGAATTATTTGGCAATCATGACACAAAATTGGTTCAACCAGTTTTATCGGGAAAACTACTTGTCCTTGACTACTTGTTAGCCATGATGAAAGCTGAAACTTCTGACAAGATAGTTCTTGTGTCTAACTATACTCAGACTCTGGATTTATTCGAACGTTTATGCAAGCAAAGGAAATATCTATATGTTAGGCTAGATGGGACAATGTCAATAAAAAAGAGAGCTAAAATTGTTGACAAATTTAACAATCCAGCCAATCCAGAATTTATATTCATGTTAAGTAGTAAAGCAGGAGGATGTGGCTTAAATTTAATTGGTGCTAACAGATTAGTTATGTTTGATCCCGATTGGAATCCAGCAAATGATGACCAAGCTATGGCGAGAATTTGGCGTGACGGACAGAAGAAAGAATGCTTCATATATCGTCTAATTGCCACTGGAACGATTGAAGAGAAAATACTTCAGAGACAAGCGCACAAAAAAGCCCTGAGTTCTTGCGTTGTTGATAAAGAGGAAGATGTTACAAGACATTTCAGTGTTGAAGAACTTAAGCATCTATTCAGATTAGATGAGAATACTCTTAGTGATACTCACGATAAATTTAAATGTACTAGGTGTATTAATAAAATACAAGTAAAGCCACCACCTGAAGGAAGTGACTGCAATAGTGATTTGTCACAGTGGTACCATTGCGCGGACAAGAAAGGCGTAACAGATACTTTATTAAAAAGTGCTTGGAAAAATTCAATTTCATTTGTTTTTCATCATCGATCCCATGACAAACAAAGGGTGACTGTATGAAGTATTAATAAATGTATTACTTTAACTAGTGGGCTACATATTATATTTTTATTAGTCAATATTATATACGAATGTTAAAAAATAATAGATTTATAACGCTATAATACATATCACAGGCAACGACTACGAATTTTTTTTGACAAGACGAAGAAATAAATAGAAGAAAACTATCCAGTTATTATAAATCTATTCTTATCGAATATTTCGAATATACTGTATGCAAACGGCTGATAACTGAAAGAAAATAAGGAAAAAGTTTGCACCATTTTTTTCCGATTCATGTTGTATTTCTATAAATAGCAAGTGGGTTGCATAGAACTTCAACTCCTCTTTGCCGCTTGTTCGTTCGTTGCATGACCATTTTCTACTTCGGGCGAATTGGTAGGCATCAAATGCAGAAATCTTTCTTCTTGCAGAATATTATCGTCTTGAGTTGTATGCGCTAGGTTCATCATTTGAATGTTGGCATCTATATCACTTTCAACACCTGGCGTCATAAGTAGACGCGGTGGCCCAGTCGGAGTATTTCTAGCAGTTGATTTATTGGAAGTCACAGGTGACGAAGCCATCAGTTGACTCCAGGAAGTAGGACTAATAATACCGCTAATTGTAGGACTGACACTGGATCCCGAATATCCCAAATAGGGATTCGAGGACTGAATGTGTGAAAACATCTGATCGTTTCGAACAACGTGAAAGGGCGAAGACATCAGTGACCTTGTTTCTGTTGTGGCTGGAACTTTATTACCATCTGATGTGTGAATGACAGCGACCGGTCGTGCTATATTAGCAGGGGAAGGTGGAGGAGCCATACCAGATGGAAAGAAATGATGCGGAAGTTGTTTGGCTGGGCTTCTAACGATCGTCTGTCGACGCGAGAACAACAATATCAACTCGTTACGGCGTTAATTGATTTCTTGCAACATGGGAAAAACAATCTACTATATTACAAACCTGTTGTCCGCTTGCCTCTTGACAAACAAGGCTAACAAAGTCTGATAAACTTTCACTGCCCGGTTGTCCATATCTGGTCGATGTTGAAGTAGAGTCGTTTGCCGCTGATCCTGAGTTACCTGGAATATTTGTTGTTTTTAAAATCATGATTCAACAGAAGACTAACGACGACATAGAAAGCCCGACAAAGTAACTATCAAAAGTAGCCTTTACGACAACCAATGTGTACCTGAAGGCGAATGCTTCGCTGGTGAATCGGTACGTGAAGACGAGACCTTTGCTAAACCTCCTGTTGTCATATTATCACCATAATGCACTCATTTTTTATATTATAATCAATTGTCAGTATGAAATTCTAATTACAGCAAAGCTAAAACGCAAAATTAATTTACCTTCTCCCAGGGAAGATACATGAGAGGACCAAGAAGGGTTATAGACAAATGGGGAATTTTCTTCACCATCGTCCTCTTCTACACTTGATATCGATGATATTGTATCATGCTTTCGACGTTTAAGAGGTCGACCATCAGCTTTTTCAGTGAGTAAATCTTCATGTTGCATTTGATAGTATGTACCGGAAGGCGATGAATACGCACTCTCTTCCATCGAACCATTTTGATCATTTTGCATCGTTCCTAATGAATTAAAAAATATAATAGAGGAAATATAAATTGTGGGTATGCTTACTTCTTGTTACTCTCATCAATTCTCTGGCCGAATAAACGCCTGTGGCCACAATACTGCTGTTTCCCGACACACCAGAATGCAAGTTGCGAGGTACTGATTAGAAATTAAGTTATGAATTAATTGTAAAAATACAACGTAACAAAGCTTGTTTCAGCAACGCAAATAAAGAAGCCATTAAGGCAGACTGAATTGAAAGAATTACATCACTCCATTACGTAAATGTTAACCAGCGTTAAATAAAAACACGCACACGTTTCAAAAAAACTTTCGTATATCAGTCAAAAGGTGAATATCATTAATCATACAGTATCTCACCTTTCATGTCTTGAGCATCATCCGCTGACGGTGGTTCGTAGTTGCCGCAACCAGGCGGAACTAAAGTAAAAGAAAACTAGAATAGAGAATCGAGTAGAAAAGTAAAATCTTATTTAAGTTACCATATGTGTGTATAAAGTTAGCAAGATACAGATCGAGCTCTCGAACGCTCACGCTGATATGATATGGATTAACACAAAGAGTCGGATGAATACATTGAGGAGATTTCTCTAATCGTTCCCCATCAGTAGATTCTAAAGGTATCGCTTTGAATAATATGACCATAACTAGATCAAGCCTCCAAACTTTATCAGCCTGGCGAAGGCAGTCAATGCGTCTCATCTTTCCCTTCTGATCAGGATTCGAGAGTACGCACGTTGGCGCCTTCTTACCAGTTATACTCAATACAAAATCTTCTCTGCATTCTTGATTTATATCTTTCCTAAGTTTCGCTAAAAGTCTTGAAGCCCATTTTTGTTTAACATCGGCCTTTTCCGATTCCAGTTCTTCTTTCACGCGACGTTCCTCGTCCATCGTCATACGCTTTTCGTGCTTCTTAAAGTACTTACGTTTAGAGGCTTGCAAGTTGAACCACGTGTAAGCAAAAGTTCGAACATGCGGCAACAGAGCCTCGATGAACGGGTGATATTCATCCTGTAACATTTTAGAATGGAAAATACAGGTATAATTAAACTAAGTCAGCTTCGCATTACTAAACTGTCTGATGTGAATTAAATACGAGTTAACTTCTGTTTTTTTTTCGATCGCTTGATAGCGAGTCTACGGCCAAGATCTTTTTTGCTTGCTTTCCTAAATCCAAATAAAAATATATCCTTTTCTCTTAAAGTTTTTAGATATAAATTGAATTTTTTTTTAAAAGCGATTTACTGTTTTAAATTAAAGTTAGTGAAAAATCGCGCTTTTCGTCTGCCCATTGAAGTAGATAAAAGTAGGTCATTTTGAGGTAGGATTAAATAACACGAATACTGCATACAGTTTGGTTGTACTTCTATATTGAGTGTAGAGTTATAATAGTTGAAGAGATCGAAATCAATAAATTTATTTTATAATCTGAGTTGATAAAGCAAAATTATTTTCTCTGATCTTGAAAATTGGTTTGCAAGTTTTGAGTGTGCGAATTTTGGAACGACGCCATGTTTTCTCACCTTGCGTAGCTGTAGCTAGAGCGCATGCTGTATACAGTTAGAATAATCGTGTATTTAGATTGTATATGGAGGAGAACTAAATGTTTAAAATATTGTTTTGTGTATAAATCAACCTATTTTAATGATATTAGAACTATGGGGCCTTGATTACATAAAAAAAATACGGCGATTAAACTCAAACAATCTAGCTTACTACAAGATCTACTAGCACGTACCATACGAAAAGTTCCTCGTACTGCCTGCTGTTATTCGCATATTATACAATATTCCAGAAGGTTGAAGAGACCTGCTTCTTCATCGACTACTTGATCATTTTTTTGATCGAAGTTGAAAGCTTAAATTGGTAAATTCCCTTAAAAAATCTCTTCTCAACGTCGTAGTTTACAAAAAGCCGCGCCACCTAGCGTAATCTGTCTTGTATGGGCTTTTCCCTATGACTCAGTCACAAATAGCCAATGAATGAGAGGGAAATCCTAAGGGGGAGGAGTCAAAAATTTACCTCGAAAGCATACCGGGCATGAAAACGGCATAGTGATTCTCAATCTTTTTTCACCAAATTTGCCCAAGAACAAAGATGCTTTGCAATAAATCAAAGAAAACTGATTTAGGCAAGTTAAAGAGCGGGAAATAGTGATTTAGAAAAAATTCTGAATGAAACGCAAAATCAGCTGATGTTTGGCACAATGCCCAAACTCCACCAGCCGTCTCTTACAATAGAGAGGGTTTCTAATGCGGTTTCGAGTCAATTTCTAGCCAGAAACGACCGCGTAATTAACGAGCAAAGTTCATCAGCGCTCTGAGGCCTTTGAAGGTTAACGATGCGAAGTATAAAGACGCTGCTCAAGCAATAAACTGGCAATGAACATCAGCACGTCCTTTCTTTAATATAAAGGCGTCTACCAAACGCATAATTGGCACCCTCTCAATTATATGTATGAATTTTATAGGAATTGGCAACGGAGTTCTTGTACTCGTTCCGATTAAGCAATTACACAAGTAATAAATACATTCATGCTACGTTAGCTATCTTTATGATAAAAATTTGGACATAGCATTTCAATGAAACTTTCTCGAATCTTTTCATTAAACTTAATAATATGCACATACATTTGTAAATAGAATTGCGGAGAGTTATCGCTTTCCCTACACTTTACCTTTGTTTTTAGATATTAACTAGACAGTACGAAGGAGAGGATAAATAAATTGACTAAAACTTTAAAGTTTTTCTCAATCGTTTAAATGATTTTCCCTTTTTTCTATAAATATATTTAACGTTGCGAAAGGAAAAGACTGTTTTGGCGGAAGAGAAGCGTTACAGGAAAGTGATAAAAAATTTTTAGTAATTCTTTATGATCCAGGTCTCTGATACGATTAATTAAGAGATTGAAATTGACCAACAGTTTTCGTTGGTCGCCTAGTTAAAGTGTCGTATTTCAAATTTTAATCAGATATACAGGCAAGTGCAAAATTAAACTGTTTTGAGCTTCGTTTGTGTGCAATCCTTCTATTTGTGTATTTTTAAAATCTATAATTAACATGAATATAAGTTTGAATAAATTTCGAATTCAACCTATTAGCCTTAGTTTATATTAGTATGTTATATAAAATATACGCTTGTCTTTGTATGATATAAATTGGATGCATATATCACAGAAACTATAGTATAACAATAATAAAATATGTAACAGACTTACGACAAATGGATATTGCTGTGGTCTGGGTATCTGCGGAAGAGAACAAGATGGGAGAGAAGGAGAGAAGTGGGTAAGAGTCGGTTGATGACGAGCCCAACGGCAGTCTTCCATTCTGTTTGCAGACTGTCTCTTGACTGCAAACGCACGCTAAACGGACGCCGACGTCATTGGTTGACTTCCCATGCGCCCGCGCATACACTAAACATTTCAGATAACTATTATCAGTAATTCACTCATCTAAAAATCACCCTTGCATAGCCGCTGGTATGAATCTGTAAAGTGTATAAATAATGCAAACTTTTCAGTTAAAAAGTCAAACTACAGGTGTCAGTTTAATGCACATATAAGCCAGCAGATGTCGCGACTAGACCACAGTGGTTACGTCAATGCACTCTTCATTTTCATGAAGTAATGATTTTGTGGATAACGATATAGAAGGTGAACACTTCCCGCTGTCTAGAGATCCTCGATGTTCACTTTCCGGAGGATGAATGACAAATTTTGGTAGAGGAGTAAAAGTCAAATTCGCAAATTTATTTCGTGTACCTTTTGGTAATGTTGGCGAACTGGCTAAAGCCACTGCTACTATTGGAACAATAGATCTCTTTAGATTTCTATAAGTGTCCCTTGCCGATTTCTCTTTAAGATTCGGAACCGCTTGTATATACTTTTCAATTTGCCTATCTTCCATGGCTTTATCATGCCTTCTTTTAATGTGAGATGCAATGAGCATGACAATTGATAAACCATATACAAGTACAACAGCAATTACGTATGACTGTAGAGGAGAAATAAATTGTTTATAATTGCATATTAATAATATATTAAATCCCGCCCTTTCCGACTTAAAACTCCCTATTACTTTCACTTAGTTTAGAATATGAAATATCCTACCGATGCACCAATTTGATCATAAGGAGTGGGCAGAGGTGTTGAATTCTCTGATGAATTAGTGATAAAAAGTAGGCCTTTAAATGATGAATTATCCTTATCCTTAATCGTTAGCGTTATTCTATGCTTGCCTTCTACCAGACTCATTCTTCAATTTCGAATACTATCGTGTGCAATAAAACAGGTGGCTCTTATTCGTAGAAACTCGAGGCGACTGTCTACTTAGCAACGTCACTATGAACTCAATATCCTTATTAAAATAATTATATTCAACATTTCGGTAATTCTAAAGGAAAAAATAAAGAACTTTGTTATATATCAAAGTATGGAATATCCTCAAACACCACCTGAACATATATACAAAGAATATTTTTTTAGGAATCATATAGCAGACTGCGCTAGAATTCATGAATGCTTAGTATATGAACAGCTTATCGTCTACATGCTGTAGATACTTTACGGCATACTTAGCAGCTTAAAGAGTGAAGAATCTCTTTATTTATAGAATTTTTACAAGCGTATTCGCAGTGGAACTATCATTGATCGATATATTTAAAATAAATCTGTCTAAACAGATTGTTTGCTCAACGTTAAGAAGTTTATAGGTTGCGTCAACTTACCGTTTTGAGACAAAAAGGTATTGAGATCCACTCGACCTTCGGTAAATATTTTGCTTGCGAGACGTTTGCTAAACGATCCGAATGGCGTCGAGAGAAGAAAAAAATGCGCTCACAGTCAATGACATTTACTCTGGCATTACCCTCTCGCCTATAATCCTCAATTATTGAGATTAGACAGAGAGAGAATATCTTTTTATCGTTTTTCTCCAATCAGACGATTGATTGATCAGTAATAAATAACAAAGGATTATACCTGGTCTGTATGGAACTTTTAGAAATTTTTCAATCCACTTGATTGATTCAGAAAATCCTCTATGTACTTATAATACTAAACCCCCTCATTTGAAAAAAATTTTCGTCCCAATTCTATTAGAACGCCATCTAGCTGAAGTTAAATAATAGCTAGCGCCACCAGTCGACTTTAGAAAAGGAGAAGAGACGGATATCATTCATATGACCTCATATATTTGGAGATTAACTGGTATATTAATTTTATATTTACTTAAGAATAAACACATGAATGGAAAAATCATTTATTAAACTTTAACAATGGTTTCATATTCATGCGTAGACTTTATAAAGGAAGGCAAGGCTGTTAGAACGCTTAGACGCTTTAGATGCACTGTGAGACGGGCTATAAACGCCGTCTGTGATTAGGAGAAAAACAGCGATTGGGACTGACTCTGCTTCGATTGAAAGCCGCTCGTTAGCGTGCCAGTTTAAAGACTCAAGGGAAAAGTGCAAAAAAAAAAATAGAAACAGAAAAGGTATAAAAAGTAGTCGACATGCGAAATTAAGCGGTTTGGCGACGACTGAAACGTTCCAGGAGTTTCGATGTAATTAAGCGCAATAAATAACTCTCGCGCTGACTGATTTTATGCCATTGTGTTAGTATAATTTACAATTGTCACTGGTTAAATTCTTGCAGTAGTAAAGAAAAGATCGGAACGAAAAAAGGGTTAAAACTCCGCCGCCGGATATTGCCAACGAAAATATAAATTCGCTTTGACAGAAGCGCACATATAGTCTGCAGTGGTTGTTAAGAATAAAAATGGCAGGAAAGTACCGCTTTTGGTTGACGAATGATAGGAATGAAACATTGAATGGATTTTTATCATTTGATCAATCATCCGGTGTAGAATTGAACTTTAGTACTTCTACGGAGAGGAACGAAGAAAAGCAGGATAGTTCCGGAGCCATGTATTACGTCGTCGCCGTTTTATTTACCTATACTCTATCTATCACTCTTCTAATAGCAAGTCATATTAAGGTAATTTGAAACGGTCAACTGCATTAAATAATCATTTATCTTTCCTCGTCGAATATAGTTAGACATCTGTGTATAGATTTTTCTGCTTCTAAAAACGTGTACATGCAGCTGGTCGAACGAGCCCGCAGCTTCTAACCTTTCGATTTTTAAGCTTTCAACAGCAGTCAAGCAAATATTTGAATTCCTTGATTATTGGTACTTATGATTTTATAAAGTGAATACTTTTATTATGTTCTTTTTAGAAACGTACGGATTACACGACATACTTGGACGAGAAAGCTATTGATAAGTACATGAGAGAGCTTCCTAACCTAAGAGAAAAAACAGCAAGAGAGCAATATAGAAATCTTAAGCAGAGTATCATTCCGATGGTTGCTGTAGCTCTTGGGAAAGGTCACGACAAGCGCCGGCATTCAAATATGAATCGCCGTATGTCTCTTGCTAACCTCTTTCATTGGCATCATAAGCCTAATACATCGCCTAGAAAGGAGCGTGAAAATTCTTGCAGTGACGATGGTTCAGAGGATGGAACAAGCCCCAACGAAATTGTCAATGATAGAAAAATATCAGAATCAACTACAAAAACAACAATTTTCGAACCAATTATAGAAGAAGAAGAAGCATCAGAAACTACATCAGAGTCACTCAGAGTTCCTATAGCTATTGGTTCAAAGAGACGGCGAAAAGAACCAGGAGAGACGGAAAATAATACTGCAGACGACACAGAAGAAACATCGAAAAATAACTTATGGAGGCCAGTAGACGATCGTGAGCGGCGTCCCTCTAATGAAAATAATAATGTAGAAAGCGGGGAGGAGCTCTGTCAAATTACTGTTTTGTGATTTACAAAGTTTACATTTAATAAGTCTTTAGATCTACTACTACGTATGTATATACATTGCTTTAAATACAACATAAGTGGAAATCTTCTAGCACTTTTCCTCCATCAATCGTACTAGATAAATGTTCTGACGAAGCGATACGATCTAATAAGCACAGCCAATAGATGGCGTAAGAAACAATATACTATACACAATACATACTAGGAACTTACATTAAGCTGCTTTTTGATAACAAAGAAAATATGATCTTCCATTACATACACGATTTACCATTTGTCCCCGACCGTCAACTTGTACACAAGTTTTAGGGAGCCTTCTCCTCTTATGCTTACGAGGATATCCTCTTTTCCACCGAAGATAATTCACCGATTTACCTCCAATTGATACCCAACGGCCCTCAATATATTTAATAGAAGTCCAAAAAGGTCTTTTCATTAAAGTAAGCAATCGAGCTAGATGATTATGGTTCCTAATTCTGGGCAACTCTCCTCCAATTTTCGCACATTCTTTTCTTGCGTCAATCCAATTGAGTCGTTTTCGAAAGACCTTGTAACAGGCGCCATTTATTTGATTTATCCAACCGAATGGACAGGTCATTGTCACTTGATCATTTCTTTGTTGGGAATCAAGCTCTTTATTCCATTCTTCCCATTCAACTCCGTTGCATCTGAACGTTTTTGACGTTTTCACATCTAATTTTACGAAATTAAGTGAATCTCGCCCACAGCTCTGTGAAAATTTAAAAATTAAGCAAGAGATCAAGAAAACAAAAATTAAATTTACCATTCCGCTTCTCTCTTTTCTCCTTTTGAGCTTCTTATGTCGTTTCTTATATCGGCTCCTGGTTGTTCGCGGTATCGCTTCATTCTCGTATTTCGACAAAGATGTCACCATACCGATATATTCATCGCATTTTTTTCTGTCAAAATTGACAATTTCTATAGAGGCCTTTTTACGAAATCCGACAACTACGTTTTCGCCATCGATCAACTCTAATTCGAATCTTTCATTCTTTTCAGTTTCTTTATCAAGTACTGTTCGTATTGTCCATTTGGCCACCGTTTGTTTTACATCAAAATGCACAATAGATGGACTAACAGGTATAAAATCCGACAATGTATTTGCAGTAATTTCTTTGACTTTCACTCGAATATTTGCCTCTATATCGTTTTTACCTAATCGTTGAATAAGTATATCGTATAGGCCAACATCTTCGCAAATTATATGTCTGGTTTTGGAGAAAATAGCTGTAGACCATTGGACTTTGAATTGATTATTAGGCAATGAATGTCCATGTCCGTATATTACTGTGAAATTGAAAGAGTCTTCCGTTCTTAAAGTATTCTTATTGAGTAGAAAAGCTATTTGATCATCATCAACTTGCTTTTGAGTAAAATTATTAAAAATTCTGCTCTTTTCCTTAAGATCATAAATATAACCTTGCGTAGTCGTGGAATGAATTAAAAATGTCACATCCATACTATCAGCTTTCAAGTATGAATCAGATATTAAAAACCCATACTTTCTATATTTGTCAAAGTATTGAATCTTATCGGGGATCTTATTGCGAATGACAGGTACATACACAGTTGGTGGCTGAATGAGTACTGTGAAAAAGAGTGATGTTTTCATTACAGTCTCGTTGCGCAGAAACCCTAAATTGTGTGAGTCTGAAGGGTGAAGGAGGAAGAAGTCAATAGAATTATCCGAACCATCGCTTCTATAATAAACGTCTCCATTATCGATTGCAAATTGACTAAAGTTATTCTTTACAGTATCATTACCCACAAGAATTTGTCCATTAAACGGTGGAGATATAATCTTATATATAATCTGAGTTGAATCAGTATCAGGATCCGATGTAAATAGATTTTTTCTACTTATTTTACTCTTTTCCCCTTGTCCAACTGTTAATGGTAGAAAAACCGTTACAGTCGGCAATTCTACATCAATACATTTTACTTGAATTAGTAAATTGTCCTCTATTACTTTACTATTAGATATTCTAACTGAAAAATTAAACCTGTCAGAATTTATATCTAATTTTGAATGATGTGCATAAGCCAGCTTCTGGGCATTAATATCCGCCTGTGTAAAAGACGTCACGCTACGCCCTCTATCTGTTATATAATGCAAAATTCCAAGAGTTGGTGCTTTTGTCACCGTATATTTGATATCAGCCGCTGGAATAGTTCTGGCTCCCGAAATACTCAAATGATATTCAGTTAGAGCAGTTTCTCGTCTTTCTACAACTCTTAGGGAATTCTTTTTAAGGCCAAAAGAATTTTTTACAAATTTTCCCTTAATCGAATCGGCCATAACTTTTGTTTCTTTTCTATTCAATATATTAATCGTAGTAGGTGGGGAATAATTTTTCCCATCTGTTGCATAAATTTCAAAGGAATCTTTCCTTCCTTTGTTTCCTTTAGCAGTTCGGTAAATAATTCGGTGTTCGTAAATATCTTTTAATGAAAAATGCCACAATATTTGTGTTAAATTCCTTTTCAATAAAGCTCCGAATCGGGGTTGACGTATAATGGCGAAATTGACATAATCTAGCAATGAGTCAGGGTCTTCAACGGTTAATTCATTATTTGTTATGCAAGAATCTCCATTTACATTTATAAATAGAGGACTAGCATTTTTAATAACAGGCGATTTCTTATCAATTGGAATAATAACGAAAACAAGTTTGACATGACGAATTTGTTTTTTTGTTTTGCCTTCTAAAAGGCAAAAGTCGGTTAATTCTTCGGCTCCAATCTCTCCCGAGACGTGTTGATAAAGGATTTTGCCTTTTAAAATATCTCTTTGGCTGAAAGATGAGTTTAAAGTACCATACTTTGGTGGACGAATTAGTCGATACTTTACTCGCCTCTCTTTTTTAAATATATTAAGAGATGAAATCTGAACAGAGCCTCTTTCTTCAACTTGAATAGTTTGAGCGTAAGATTTAATTATTTCATGGGTATGTGGTTGGATATCGATGTCTATAGAAGAGTTTACCTTGTGTCGACCATCGTCAACTTCTATTGAAATTTGATCCCTTATCGATAATGACCGGTTGTCGTGAATATATATCAAGGAGCCCTTCTTCGTATCGGCCAACGAAAACGATTGGCCAGATTTTAAGGTATTTGAGAGTAATATGACAGATCCCTCCTTTGGTGGAGTTCTTAGTTGAATACGAATGTCAGCATCACGGGTATCCTCATCGTAAATATTTAAATTAAAGGAGATCTTAGAGCCTTGCTGTAGAGCTAATTTAGTTGGCATAACTTGTGGTGCTTTATTATTGACTGGTAATAAGGTAATCCGGATGATACGGATTGCCCCGTTATGCTTTCCAATGAAAGGTTGAAATGCAAATGTTACTAATCGCTTTTCATAACCAATATCTTCGAATGGAGGAAAATATATTACTCTGTTTCTTTTAATATCATTTTTACTAAATTCAGTAGCTAAGGAAAGATTGCTGTTTATTCGGCTTCGAAGTTCATTCAAGTCGTGAATTAATGCAATTATTCCAGCGTCGATTGTATCATTCGAGCCGCTAAAATACGGCTGTTTGACGATGCGAAAGAGTACATTTGATGGCTCATAATAGAAAAATAAAGAAGAAAGGCGAGCCATATGTGTTTCGGGAATCTCTAACGAATCAGGTGCACCTGCATATGCTTTAATTAAATCGGTGGGAGACGTTGTTTTTACTCTGACTTTAAAGCGAACTTTTCTTTCTACTGACCATTTTCCCTTATTCCACCATTTTCTTGCCTTAACGATAATCAAATCCCGTTTATGGCAGTTTATGCTTGTTTTTGGACTGTAGTATATTCGACCGAGTCGAATATCATGTTGAGAGAAATCGGAAACTATCGTTTTTCCACTTTGATAATCTCTAGTTTTTCTAATAATTCGTCCACAATTCGGTTCCTGAACTATTCTGAAAATAACATCCTCCCCGTCCATCTCGTTAGTCGACAGATGACGATTGGTTATTCGAGTCTGTTCATTAATTTTAATGGGTTTATCGGGCGTAATTATGTGAATTTTTGGAATTTCTAACGAAACTATTCGAATTGATACTATGACTTGTTTAGTAGTCTGCGAAGACAATATTGTAAAGATTATTTGATCGTGGTATTTCTCTGACGTCGATTGGTGTCGATAATTAAGGCGGCCCTTTCTCAAATCTTCTAAGGAAATCTCTTGATTAATTGATAAGCTACCTAACGCAGGTAGTGCCTTTACGTATATTCTAACGTTTTCATTCGAGCTGATCACTTTTAGGTTATTGATAGTAACAATTCCAAACCGTCTTACGAGTAATTCACCTTGGGCCCACGCATCCAGTCTTTGAAATGGAGAAGCGTCTATTCGGATACGAATTGTTGCTATTTTACTAGATAATAGCCACCGGTCTCTAGCTCGAGCCCTTAATTTCACAACCTTATCGTATCGAATACTTGGCGCCCAAATAATGATCTGACCGCGTTTTAACTGAGCTGCTGAAAAGCAGGTGACGTGTTGACCATCAGCATGGAGGAAAGTAATTATGGTGTCTCCCGCATCGATCACTTCGATTACTAGCAGTCGGTCGTCGTCACCGTCCGGATCTCTCACGGTGAGAAGGTGATGGTCAAGAAGGAAAGAGGAAGATGATTTTAAAATTACTTCGTCTTTTTTCCAATGAATTTCAGGTGCAATATTATGAAAAGGTCCAACAATATTAACGGGAAGGTAGAAGATCTCGTTACTGGCTATACTATCTTTTTTCTCAATAACCGCTTTTATAGGTATATAATCAAGACCGGGATTGGGCTGTTTTGTCTGATTATAAACAGCTGAAACAAGCAGAAAGTCTTTGCAATCCCCTTGAAATTGTAGGCTACCGTAAGCTGGCCATTCCTCGTCTCCAACTGCCACATCACAAGTGTCCAATATTTGAGAATAGTCGTAACGGAACGTAAGGAAAGTGTCGTCGATTGGCTTGCTAACATTAAGAATTGTGACTTTAAGTGTTTGACGGATATTGAACACAGAGTTAACTGGTTCAATTACAGTCAAATTTAACGTAAACTTTTGAACGTTAATTGTTGAATTGTTGGTTGAGTATCGTTTAAATTCTATTTGGAAACGGTCGAAAAAAGGTGAGCCATTATGAGTGTAGACCACACGAACGTTTGTCAGGTCACATGGAAAAATCTGTGAATTGCAAAATTCAAATGTTGAAAAGAGTAATTTCGGTTGGCCGGGCGAGAGAAAATTTACTTTTCATGATTCGATCAATTCCCCCCGGTTCGCCGTTAAGAACAAATTTATATGCGCAAGTGTAAATACTATTTTTCTACAACGGGGATTTCTTACACGTCTTTGAAGTGAAAACAACGAAAACAAATAAGAAATTGCAAAAACCATTTGTCGCGTTCGTTTTACGATTACCTTCGGTCGAATAGAGCCGATGCGGCGGCATCGGTACATTGTTTCAGCTTCATAAACACAATCCTTCTCCCCTTTAAGATTACCAAAGATGGCGGCAATAACCTCGTCTAAGTTAACACTACCTCCTCGGTGAACTTCTATTTGGGCAGTAGATGTGTAGATAAGTAGAAGAGAGATGACGCAAAATAAATGTAGAACAATCATGATAAAGAAAGATGATGAGAAGTCGGACTGTAGAGAGCTAATCCGTCTCTCGTTCGTAATTAACTAACGCCACCGTTTGCCTTCTTATGTTTACTTAAATACTATAGAGAGGTATAGTAGTATTCAACCGGTTGTTTTCGATCTTCTCTCAGCGTAATTCATAAGGCGGCGACAGAAAAGTGTGTGCGCTCCTATATATAGAGCTAACCCGCTTTAATGTTTTTAACGCGCGCCGCCTCGTTATTTTGAGAAACTATGTCGAAAGAGACAAACTATGGTACAAAGCTAAATATTGAATATCGTAGTCGTTGATCTTCTAATAAATACAAATAAAATAATAGACCTATTAATCGGCTTTGCTTCTTATTTAAAAAAAGCGCCATCTGTCCATAAATAGATTATTATCTGTTATCACTTCTATTGTGCAGGTGAAAAAAATGTTACGCGAAATCAAAATATTAATCCTTTTAGTACCACTAATCCAATCACTACCTGATGGAGCCCCTTTGTCAGCTTGTAAAAACATGAAACCTTCATTCAGGAGAGGAAGTTATGAAAGCATTGACTTGGAGGGTCATCTTGAACTGCCTATAAACATTCGACCTATCCAAGGTAGACCCAGGAAACCTCCATATTCAATTATTTTGGATAAGTACATCTACAACAAGAATGATCAAATAACAATTAGGGTTGCCGCCAATCAAACTTTGGGTCACATCTATTTCAGTGGATTGCTTTTGCAAGCTAGAAAGGTCTCGTGTAAAACCGATTCAGGGTACCACATGGAAGAAAATGCTGTGGGAGAATTTCTGTTAAAGTTGAATAACGAACCTGTCGGAAACGCTCTAAAGTATTTGGATTGTTTTGGTAAAAAACAATCAGCTGTAACACATTATTCTAGGTCTTGGAAGCACAATGAAAAATTATTTTGGAAGGCACCAAACCAACCCAACGGACATATAATATTTCAGTAAGTCTTTTTGTTACAAGTACACATAATAAAAGTAAATAAAAATTAATATATTTCAAAGGGCCACTATAGTCCAGAAGGCGAATATTTACTGGACTGAAGTCTTTTCGAATGTCTTGGAAGATGCAACAATATCATCTTTGCCCCGGTGCCGATCCTCTATGATGTCATCAAATTTTTTACTTCTCTTTTTGATCTATATTTTTTATCAGAAAGTAAATTTTTAAGAATTTTGAAAAATACACCAGTGTAGTTATTTACATAGAATTTGAATTTCGCGCGTCGGAGAATCCCGGAAGTTCCGGAAACACGTCATTTAATGGTTGTCTCAATTTCTCTCAATAAGATACTCGATCGTTTCTGCTACTATAGCGTTAAGTGATATCTCTTATTCCGCTGTAGAGTGTATTAGAAAGCTTTTGGATGTTGACAAAATCTCCGTCCATATAGTAAGCCTGAGCGTTATACCTATTTTTGATTTAGTTTAATTGTTTACAATCTTAAATCTGTAATTAAACCTTTTAGCTTACGTCATGGCCTCATGGAATGGAGAGGGCGATGATTTTTCCGGCAACGATGATGAAACACAAAGACCGGTGCTCAAAATAGACGACGAAGAAGACATTCAGCCTGATACAGCCGATAATGTTGAGAGACAAGCCGGCGATATTTTCACCCATTTTACTCATGAAATGCATCGTACGCACGACCCTTTAACTCCTGTTCCACCTGTAGAAATACCAGATCCACTAAGCGTCGAAGCGAAAATCGGTAGAAGACTTGCGGAGATTAGCGACACTCTCCGATTAAAGCGAAATAAAGTTGATAAATATATTGACAAACTGGATATGACGCAAGAGACAGCTTATGAACAATTCGCTCAAGTTGCAAGGCAGTAAGTAGAGAGATTTATTTTAAATAGTATAATCTGTATCTTATATCAATTTCCTACAGTATCATACAACGTGGTGAGATCAATTGGGGTCAAATTGTAGCACTTTTGTATTTTGGATATAGAGTTGGCGTTTACGTTTTACAAAGAAACTGGTCAAAATTTTTTATAAATGTGACGCAATACGTCATTCGATTTTTATCCGCTGAACATATTTCGGAGTGGATAGCGAGAAATGGTGGATGGGTAAGTTAAAAATATCCAACTCAAAATACTCTCATAAATTTTTCTCTTATTTTTAGAGAACAGTCCTCCATTTGGTGCCAGAAGGAGTTACGACTACAATTACCGATTATTTGCCTTCAGCAGAGACGACAGTTACTATTCTCGGTGCTTCCTTAACCGTCGTGGGAGCATTCTGTTTAGGATTGTGGTTAAGTAGGAGGCTTTCATAGATAAGAACAGGCTTGGAATACAAAAAAAAGAAATCTAAATATTGCTTTTTAAATATCGTGTTAAAATGATTATAAAATACACATAAAGCTCCATTTCCAACGTAATAAATAAAAACATATTCGGTTATCCCGTTGTTTTCAATCGATCCAAAACAAATGGATTGTTTCTGAAACAAAATAGGAAACATTTAGATCATAGATGGCGTTGATATTTTCGTTTTCCTAGGGTATGAATATTTCAGATTGAAAACTATATTTGTAAATCATTAACCCGCTCAATCGCTTAATAACGATCGGGATTTCCATGAATGCATTAGTCATCATTATTAATGCAAGCTATAAAAGTTGAGGAATTGAACTGGTTTACCTTTTCTATTGGTTTCTACTAGCAACCACACAGCTTGAGAGCAGACGACGGGGGGCACGTGCTGAAACGAACAAGTCATATAGAAAATTTTCGACAATCTTGACAGGTTAGAGCATGTGTTGAATGAAATCGAAAAATGTAAGCAAAAATATCAAATTTGATTTTATATCGCATTAAGTATGTGTACTGTGTTAGCCGAAGGCCATTTTGCGATTTTTTCAAGAGAAGCCTGTCAAGTCTAGTTCATTAAAATTTTAATATCAATTGAGCCTGTTTGTTCGAGTCAATAACAAAAATGGATAATTCACCAAATAGAAAGAAAGGGCTATTCAAGAAGGTGATAAGTAAATTCAAGGTAATAGCCGTATTTTTCTTTTAAAAGCTTGTTTATCTTTTGCTTTAATCAGCGAGACAAGAAGAAGTATATTGATAACTCGCTCTCTCCTTGCAAATCTCTTTCTACTGGTCAACTTTCTTTAGAGTCACATGAATTGAATCTTTCACAGTACAATGACCGTTCCGAAAATCGACAAAAGGAAGAAAATATCACCAACGTCCACTATCATGTAAACTTAAAAAATTGTGACTCGATTGAAATTAAAGTCGGCTCGAATAGTCATCTCAAGCCTTTTAAATTATTATCAGCAGATAGACAGGTAGAAAGAATCAGCTGGAGCGAGGAAAGTAGTTCATTGAGTCAAGGCACACCCAAGATTACATATTCGCCTAGAAAGTCTATAAGACGACAGACTGGATCTGACAGTAATAACAATCGTAATTTCGAAATTAAGGAATTTAATCATTCAGAAACAGGGCCGTTTACTCCTGTTAGAAACTTAAATGAACCTAAGCCTGTCGGCTTAGTTAAACCAATTGTTAGACCCCCAGAGAGGAATAGATCTCCCTCCTCGCCTTCAAGTGAAATATCCGCGGGGAGTTCTGCAGATACAGCAACTATTCACGCTCTTGCAACAGAGATCTTATCTGAACTAGAAATCACACAAGAGCAGCTAAATGAAGAATACCACCGACCATCAAGGTCTAGGAGCATGCCAAGACGCCGTTCAGTAGACAGAAATTCAGAAAACCGTCGTATGCGCTCAGTTGATCAGAGACAGGCAAGACGTTCTAGAAGAGAAACGTTTGATAATGGAAATCAAACCAGAAGAATTCTGGCCCAATTGATAAGGATGCCTGGTGTTTTGCTTTTAACAACAGAAGAGGAAAAGATCAATATCACTGTTAGTCCCGTCCGACAAACACTAACATCACTTGTAAATTTTCTCCAAGAACAAGGTTTAAGTGTAAACGATTATAATCTTAGGTTGGCACCACCCATTCGTAGTTCCAGTAGACAATTCTTTGTTTGATAGGTGGAAGTTATGAAAAATTTGTAAAAAGACACTTATCCCTTTTTCATGCCTAACGATTTTCTCACCCTTTAACTAAATAGAACTGTAAATGAGTTTTTGTGCTAACTTAAGCTGCAAGCTTTAAGCTTAATGTAGATTTAGCGAAAATAGCAATATATAAATTAAAGCATTAGAAAATATTTACCGTAATTCAAATCATATTTACCCATCTCTTCTTAAGATTGGCTTTAGAAATTAAGCTTTCATCCAGTGCATGTTTAGTCAGTGATCCCAGCCTTTGGTTTGAATGATATTTAATTGACCTAAAGCAGTCATAAAAGCCTAATGTATTGGACAAAATTGATCTAACCTGGGATGACATGTCATATCAGATAATGGTTTCTTTCTAAGACAATTTGCCCTCTAGTTGATTCCAGACGTTTACGCTTTTTCATTCGTTCGTGTGTTAGTTCTCCCTGCATGGAACTTCCCTTGTCAAAAACTTAGTCTTTCTAAACAAGGTTAGGAGCTGGCTATTTTGAGAGTTTGAAGGTAAAAAATAGGTCGGAGAAACTGGTAGTATATTCATATTTTGTGGATAGAAATTTCTATTTGTATAATGTTAAGAAAACTTAAAAGTACAAAAATACAACAAATGTCAATTATTCTGATATTTTTTTAATTAAATCCGAGAGTTTTAAGGCTGGTCCAAGTTTCATATTCATCGTAGACATTAAATGCTCATGTTTTAATAGTAGCAAGGCTTGACCATCAATCTGCTCTTGGCGAAAGCAATCGGCATAGGTTTGACAGCCAATAATACTTTTAACGAAAGCATAAACATCATTTACAGTCCATGTATCCGGATGGCCGGATGGAGGAGGAGGTACCTCATCAACAGAGGTTGCACCAGGTGAAAGAGGCCCTGGTGAATTTGTTGCACTAAATGATGTGGTTATTGAACGAGGGAGTTCATCTTCGCTATCGCTTGACGATTCGTTCGCCGTAACATTCTTAGTTTGTACTTTTCTGAGATTC
Source organism: Dimorphilus gyrociliatus (assembly GCA_904063045.1). NCBI lineage: Eukaryota > Metazoa > Annelida > Polychaeta > Dinophilidae > Dimorphilus > Dimorphilus gyrociliatus. Next base: position 1,053,996 of record CAJFCJ010000002.1, on the reverse strand, counting down.
ATTTTGTCATTATCTGAATCTTCAGAAGTACTTGAAACAGGGAACTTATTAGAGGCATCCTTTTAAAAAAACATTTTGAGTCATTTAGTCTTATAATTCCAACTTAAATACTTACCCTTTTCAAAGGGCTTCCATCTAATCTTCCTCCATTCTGACTTCTCTTCCATTTTCTCTTCAAATAGGTCTTTTTCTTTCGTTGCTTACTATCTTCGACTTTGACAGATCCATCCTGCTCGATTTTTATAGGTTCAATTTGACCAATTCTTTTTGAGCACCATACATTATATCTGTTTCAATGAAAGCATCAAATTCAAAATTTTAGCAAATTGGAGATAAGTTACCTTTTAGCACAAGAGATGGAACAGAAACGCTTAGATCGCTTAAATCTAGATGCCTTGTCCACTTTACCACATATTTCACATTTTGGAGTCTCCCCACTTCCAGCTTGATTTCCACTTTCACTACCTACATCTTCACTTTCCCTAGCCTTCAATAGATCACTTGAAACTTCTTCCTTATCTGAAGTTGGTAATTCGGTATTCGTAAGACCAGCCAACTAAAAAGAAAATTAAGTTGAAAAATATTGATTCATAAAAATGTAGGTTTTCCACAATTACTCACATCAAAGCCATCATCTAAAGGTTCCTTTGACTCACAAATTACCATACCATCAATAACATGAACAAGTACATCCGGTCTCACAATTGCTGTTTTTTTCCCTGTTCTTTTATCATGAAAGGTAGGAAGTTCGACTGAGCTACTTTTGGCATCTTTATTATTCAATATCTCCTCTTCAGACGATGATTTGGATTCTGGTTCTCCTCTCTCTTCAATTTTCATGGGACTGACAGCTTTCTGGGGTTTTGAAATTATTGGTTGATCTATTGTCATATTATCTTTTTCTATTGCTGATTGAGGTTGGATGGTACTTGATTGAGATCCTGGGGCTACTACAGCCGATGAGAGAGTTGTATGAATAGGAACAGTATTTTTGGCCGAAACTAAAGGATTTTCGGGAGGTGATATTACCCCTGCCATCAGGGCAGCATTCCTCTGAGCAGCTGTGGCTTTTGACAAGGCCTTAGGCTTAACGCGTCCTCGAGCAAGGGTTGTCGCCGGCGAACCGGGTTTTCTAGCCAACAATTTCGTTGTGGTACTATCTTTTTTGGGAGGTTGAATGGGTTGAACATTAGAATTGGTCCTAATGATGACAGGACCACTGGCTGGCTGAGTTGTGGTAGCGGCGATGAATTGTGCATTTGGTTGAATCGGAACTTGTTGAAAGATCGTAGGATTAGTTATTCCTGCTTGATTGATAATAACTTGCTGGCCGTTGGCAAGTCGAATGAACTGTAAAGCAATAGACAACGGTAAAAAAATACTGTATAAATACAAATGTAAATATATATAAAAAATCTAATTAAATGAAATTCCTCTAAAATGATTTATGTGTCTGATTAAAATTAAATTTAACATGAATATCAAATGACTAAGATCAATTTTGTCGGAGTTAGCAAACACTAAAATATTATCGTAACGTATCTAATTACGTATTGGATTTATACAATTGAATAATGAAGTAATTCATTCACCTGTCCAAAATGTTGAGGCGTCTTGTTAGCGACGACAAAAGGCTGTGTTGCTCCTGCAGTAGGAACTGCTACAAGATAGAAACTTTAGTTGGGTAGGAAGACAACTCATCCAACTTACCAATTACAACACTCTTTTGACTCGAAGGTTGGAAAAGCTGCTGTTTCATTTGAGGCATAACGGTAGCGACACTGGGCTTTGTTGGTGAATTTGCACTGGTAACAGCATTTGTTGAGGATGTATCATTTATGGAATTTATTTGTTCAGCACTAGGAATTAAAGAAGAGGAAAGAGTAACTTTAGCCACTGAATTAGTTGAAGAAGTTGAGGATACCTAAAGTCAAAAGTGAAAGCTTTTTAACTTTTAACAGTTAGTGCTGTAGAGAGTACTCACTGTATTCAACAGCTGATTACTTAGTTTTCCTGCTTGTGTTGAAGCGATATTTCTTTGTTGAATAGCAAATTGTTGCCCATTGACAGCTAAAAGAATGTGTCAACAAGATAAAATTTTTTTCTACTAACTGTTTATCACTTACGAGTTAGCATAAGTTGAGTATTGAAGTAGGGTTGCTGTAAACCATACTGTTGTTGACTTATTAACTGTAGGCCTTGACCGCCTCTCATTACGTTTAGATTATGATGTGGAAGGGCAGATAGAACCATTCCCTGGCTTGTTACTGCAAAGTGTTGACCATCTTGAACAACCTAATAAAATATTACATTGCATTTCACAATGAATTTGCATATAAAAAACAAACTGCTTGTTGTGGAGGAACCATGTGCATTACAGTTGGAGTGGGAACCTGTGCAGCTTGAGCAACTAGTTGTGAATGACCCGATGCTGGTGTAGAAGATGACGAATGCTGTCCAATCACAATAGACTGGGATGAGGATGATGAATTTGCCTAATGTAAATATGATGCCAAGTGAGGATTATTAATTCTTATTAATAAATATAAGTTTTACTCTTAGAGATTCCTCAGGTTTCAATGGTTCACCAACTGCTTTCGCATCATTTCGTCCACTTGAATTTCCATCTGTGCTGTTCGAAGAGGATTCGTCTTTCGCATTTTCCGACATGTCTAAATAGTGAAACGATTAACTTGGAATGGAAGAGATTTTCCCCGAGCACAGAAAGATCTAGATCTAGCAAATCTATTTACGTAATTACGTTTTAATGCACTTATAATCACACTCACCATATAAATGGGAAAATTTTATATTTGATGTCGAAATATGTTAGAAGAATTGTAAAATTACGTTCTGTTTCTTTGTTATATATATATATCCGTTAATATATGATACCAGTTTACATAGTTGTCCATTTTGAAAAGAAACCAGATAGTGCATCGCGCTTTTCATATGGTATCTATCGAAGCGGAACTGGTGCTTACTTTTCTTGAATATTTTCCCCCAAGGTTATTTGGCGGGAGCAAGAGATGTATAAAATTACTATTCTTTATTTATTTGTGGCTCTGTAAATATATTTTACACTATTAACAGTCCAGCTACCCTCAGTAGGCAGATATAAATATTGAGAGACATGAATATGCATTAGCACCATTGTTTTATATTAATTGATAAATTATTTAATTACTTAGAAACTCACAGGAAATATATTTATTTGTTTTATGTATTGTTTCAAAAAAAGAGCTGGCCTGTCATTGCATAGTCGTGAATTTGAGGTGTAGACCAATAAACAAAGTTTGGATGGACAGCTATTGTATTGCTTCGAAGCAATACGACGATTACAATATTAAGCAAATTACTTGTGATAAACGTTTGTATGCAATTGTTAGAACATTGGAAAGATAGTGTAGAGGTTTTTTTTTGAAAATAGTATGATTTTGAAGCAATCATAAAAAAGGTAAGTACCTAAAAGATTTCGTGCGTTTCTTACATTCAATTTGCGTCACTTCAGATGTATTTTTTTATTTCCTACAACTTTGTAGTGCTCTTTGAAGGTTTTACTGTCAAAGACCTCCAGGGTAAGTACAACGTACCCGCGCTGCTGGATATTTTAAAATTACGATATTTATATAATAATATTTGGGACTAATATTGCAGAGTTACTATTGGCTATAGTCTTCTTTTTCTTATTAGCTATTCTCAACGAAGTTTTAAAATCAATTTCCATATCTAAATGGAAAAATCAGTAGGCCGGCTAGAATAATATATAAGGGCCCATAATCAATCTTTTGCACTATTTGTAGGTTTAATCTTCGCAATCTAACTTTTCAAGCATTTGTACACACTTTGGGCATTTGTTTGAGCTATGTGGTTATGTTGGGTGTGATGACTTACAATTTGTGGATTTTCATAGGGGTTGTTACGGGATCGGGAATAGGATATTTTTTCAGTAGATTTTACTTCCTGAAAACTCAACCTAAGAGACTACCAGTTGTACATGATAATTTGCCAGCCGAAATCGTAATGGTCGAAGATTATGTAACAACTGTTTGAGGTAAAACAGCATTTTCCTTAATCATTCTCGATTGTACTTTAGCTTTGCACTTATGTTATAAAATCAATAAATAATAAATAAGAATAATATATATATATATATATGCTATATATTCTATGTACTAGATTATATTAGTATGCAAACATTTACAGTATATAATGTATATAAAAAAAGAAAGATTGTTTCAACACAATGTTTCTAAAAAGTAGATATGACCGGAGAATTAATTAATGTATTTCGAATTGTACTTTGTATTGTAACAACTATCAGAAAACTACAAATTTTGTCGTTTTCACACCACAAATAAACCTTTCTTTAATAATATTTTCCTGTAGGAAACATTAAATGTAATAATATTAATATTATAAAAATAACAAATAGTCTTGATTGTCTTTAAGATGAGAATAAATAGACTTAAATGGGTCAATGTTTTTTTATTATTTGTACACGCATATAAAGATACTAATAATTTAAGTAATTTAAATTTTCGAGCAAACTGGAGCAAAAGTTATAACTGCAAAATATTCTATGTTATTTACCTAATGCGTATTAGGAAACAAGGAATAGAAATATCTTAAAAGTTCGACAAAAAAATTAATAGAATTTGAAACAAGCACGACGCAGATGTTGTCTTTTTTTGTACAATGAAGATAGACAATTATTTAAATGGAAGTCATCTCTCGTATATTTTTCCAGTACATTTTATAGGAAACCTATTTTTTCGGGGAGGGAGGGGGTGGAGGAATAAGCGTTTTAAACAAAATTTAGCTAAGAGATAAGCGTAATATTAGACATAAAGTTAAACTTCCGTCGCAGCAGTAGGTCCCCCCTTGGTAGCGTCCATTTCCAAACGATCTGCCTGTTTCTTCTTAGAGAATCCGAATCTTAATAAGCTCTTAACACTTTGCCTAAAATTCTTTGACCTATTAACAAAAAGAGAAAACAGCTGAAATCTTCAACTTAAATCTGTAAACTAACATGAAACTATACACTATTGGATTAATAGTGCTCTGAATCATTGGTAATAGAATTATGACAATCTGTAAAAGTAAAGAATTTAATATTTAGAATTACAAATCAACTCTCTGAATGTAACGCACTGTTGCCTCAAAAGCATGATTTGCGTGCAAAATTGTTAGCTCATATGCTTTCATCAGCTCCAGCGCCAAATATGGACCCCAACAGATGGCATAAATTAAGACGATAGCCAGGAGCAGTTTGATAACCTGTTTTCTTCCTTCTTTCGCTTCAGATGCTTGATCTAAATGTCTTCGACGACTGGTTTGCTGAGTAAGACGCTGCCTGCAATTCTCATTTTCTCTGTAAAATCATGATACAAATCTAATAATTAGCAAAAACAATAATCTTAAAACACACCCTTGAGTCATATGCTTTAGCATCTTTGTACTAACCCACAAAACCTTAATAACGAATGTATAGCAGTAGATGATGACTATGATAGGAAGGAGAAACAGGATACCAAACTGATACCAAGCTAGTGCTTGTCTTTTGCCTCCCTCTAAACCATCAGAGCAAGTAGAATAGGTCCGCACAGTAGAGCTATTATCGTCAGCCGATGTATAGTTGTACGTCACTTCTGTCTAAATGAATTAATTATACAAAGTAGATCGAACCGTTTAACGTTTTCAAACAGTTTGAGGGTAATACCTTGACAAAAATATTTGGGATGGCAAGACTAAAAGCTGCAAACCATACAAGCAAAATTATCTTTTTGACATTTCCAATGATGTACCAATGTTTTGATCGAATCGGATGCACAATAACTGCGTATCTTTAAAAAGAAAAAAGAACCTAATTTATTGAAGAGCTTTGCTTTTAATCACCTTTCGACTGAGTTTAGCAGATTTGTGAAAGAATGTGCTGTGACTGGGACATTAGCGTGATCAGTACGTGCACATATTGAATTTTAGATTATAAGCGAAAATGAGCGTCTTTCTCCCGATGTAAATTTCATCAGTTGTTGATTGCGTATGACGTTTTTGCTTTTTTAGCAACTAAATACAAGCTATATCAGGGACTATTCATCCTGTATAGCTCTTTTGTAGAAAATCTTACCTTTCAATAGTGACTGCTGTTAAATTGAGAATAGACGATGTAGCCGAAGCCAATTGAATAAAATAAGCTACTTTACACAAAGTATCTCCGCCCGACCAGCTTACCTTTAGCTGGACAAAAACAACGAACGGAATACAAAATGCCAGAAATATGATATCAGCAAAGGCCAAACTAACGAGAAAAGACATAGTCATTACTTTCTCCTTTTTATCTGGTAGACAAGAACGATGCAAAAGAGCGACTACAACCAGGAGATTACCGAAAAATCCTATACCTAGTACACTACCATACATAATTGCTGTTCGAAAATAAGCAGGATCTTTAGGCCATGGTAACATTGCCTCCTTCGACAAATTCTTTAGAATGTCGTCGTTTTCCATGGATGTTTATCGACATGCAGAATTCAATAAGTGCAATCAGTTTTACAAACTTGATGTTGTTTGTATTGCGTCTCTTCGTTTCAGTTTATAACTTAATCTCCTTTCAAATAATCACTTTCCAAAGGAATGGAAACTTCTTAGAGAACAACCAAAAAACACAAAAAATTGTTGTCTATTACCAATCTGAAACACTATTTACTTCCTGCGATTGAAATCTACTTACCTTCCCATCAAACGATTTCGACCGACCTTAGTCAAATGAATGCTACCAATAAGCTTGCTTCCAGTTCCAGCATATTTCATGTTGTTATTAACATAAAATATGCTGGCAGATATGCTTTAATATCTTAATATCCGGCAGGTTGAGTCTTAGCTGTATAGGTATTTTTTAAAGAGATTATAAAGTTTAATGCTTTCTTTTTGATTTTTCTCTTTGATTTGATTGTAGACTTTCTCTACTCAATACCGATTTCTGGTATTATATTATCTTTTACTGTAGTTGATCTGTTAGAAGATAATTTTGCTAGTTTATTACAAGAGAAATGTTTTGATCATTATCTCATTAGTACTGTAATTGAGATTGCAAGGAGATGTGTTTCAACAAATAGGCGCTGCTACAAACATATGGTGTTTTATGAAACTGACAAAATTGATAAGCAAGTTTCTTGTTGCACCAAGAAAATCGCCTTCGGTATAAAATCATCGTATTTTCTTGTCTAACCCAACTTCAATCGATTTGTCTAACGTGAGAATATCTCGGTTTCGCCAATATTTAGTCAACTTGTTCATCAATTATTTAATACGATATTATTCCCTTCTTTTTTTAAAATGATCATTTTAATCTAATTTTTAATCATTAATACATGTGTATGCATAAATGTCAGTTCAAAACATTTAAATTTATATATTTTATAATATAAATAGACAAGTTTTCAATCCCAATTGTAGACTGCTCCAGGACGAGGAGTTCTGGATGCTACCGTCGATGGTCTGCAAAAGATAGGGTATATAATACACGAAAATTTTTTAAAATTCTACACTCACTCCTCCGAAACAGCAGATATTAATTTTGAAGATGAATAAGAATTGGTTGGTGCATTAGCTATTCGTCTTCCATCTCTCAAAAAGTAGTTATTATGTGACAAATGATGAGCAATGCCTCCGGGGATATTCGGAGGAGGTTGGGTTCTTGGTGATATAGTCTGCTCAAAACGTTGATGTTCCATAATTTTTCTCTGAAAGACAATGTTACTTATTCTGATGAAATTTTTTGATAAAAACCTATATTATCACTCAGAGAAACCTTTCCTTTTATTTTTATTTAAAAGGTATTATCTTTTTAAAATGTAAAAATACGGTAGAATATATATAAATTGACCAAATTACCCCCGCCATAAAGTTTCTGATTCTGCTAATCAACGGGGTAACTGTTCTTCCAGCTGGAGAGGACATTTTGACTTTGTTACGCTCTACTATACGAAACTAAGGTGCCTCGCAAAAATGGTAAAATATTCCTTTGGCGCGAAGATATAAGCTCTTTGAATTGAAACAAGAATGACATAGACAGTTTTTGACAACATTAAATGACATTTCAAATTATTACAGCGTAGGCCGGGCTTTAATAATTTTTTCGTTCTAATCGGATTTTTTGCAAGAATGATCATGTTTCTTTATTCTCACCTTTCAATATCTCGACATTCAATTGAGAAAATCTATTTCTGTTACTTAAAGACAATCGAGAGTCCTATAAGTATTACAAAATGTAAAGATGAACATACTAGCCATTTATGAGTTCATATTCATCAAAGAGGGCAAGTGTCAGGAATAATATAAAAATAGATAAATTGCATAAAGCGGTTATATCAATGGTAATTATTTATTTTCGAATACTAGAGGCTGTCCACTTTTTATTGGTTTTTTTTTCGATAATTTTTTGTCGTCTTAGTAAATATTTTATCAAAGCAGGTGTAAAAGGGTGAAGGTCACGTAGCAGACATATTGAGGGAGTTGCATATTGTTAATTTGTAAACCGTATATAACGTCGATCGAAATTTGCTGAGTCACTGCCTGCTCAGTTTCTCACATTTCTTTTCCTTTATGAAAGCTATCTAGCTGTTGTATATGTACCTGGTTGCTAAGAGTAATCGTTATTAGACGGTGTAAAGCGGTGGCCCTGTGATTGAATTTTATGTTTCAGCCCCACGAACAGCAGGGAAATATAGTTTGCTAATTATGACTTGCAAGAGCAACTCTATCACCATATGGTCTCTACGTTTTGGACTTTGCGCAGGTGGTCTTCTAATGGCTGTGAATTACGAGTATATGGACAATCTGATTGAAAACCTTTGGAGATTTTGCTTATCATCAACCATTTTCAATTGTGTTTACTTTGAAACATTATGGGTAACCTTTATATATGGCGTCTTCCTACAGCTCCCGAAGATTGCTTCTTTTTTTTCATGTTTTGATCAATATAAAATTTCCACAAAGCAAGTTCAATGGGATCACAAAGGTTTTCGTAGAGGTTTTTTGGAAATCTTTTGGTATATCTTTCCCCTAATGGTTCTAGATACGTTCATGGTAAAGAAATATCCTGGAGTAGACTTAACTGTGATTCAAATGCAAAAGAAAAACTGGCTGCAGAAGACGAGATCCCTACCTCAACTACCACCTAAACTGTATGAAATTGCTTATCAAATTATTGCAGCATTCATTTTATATGATGCTCTCTTCTACATTCTTCATGTTAGCTTACACAAAAATAAATGGCTTTTTTCACACTTACACGCTCATCATCATCAGCATGTAAAATTCAGTGGTAAAGTAACTAACCAGCTAACAATTGTTGAAAGACTCTTGCTTATTCTCTCAGCTAACGAGGCACTAAAATTCGTATCAGCTCATCCACTTTCTCGTACTCTTTTCGTTCTCTGTCTTATATTTAGCCTAATAGAAAATCACTGTGGATACGACTTACCCTTCACTCTGGACAAGATTCTCCCGTTTAGGATTTATGGAGGAGCTCGAGCTCATTATGATCATCATCTCCACGGAGATAAAAATTATGAACCTTTTTTTACTTACCTTGATAAATATATAACACCAAAACTATGCTAAATAGATTAGATCTTTGAATTTGGTACAAGTACATTGCTTGTATTCATAGATTGAAACAATAGTGCAAATAACAAGAATTGAACAAACTGAAAAAACTGCATCATCTGTTTTTTTTTGTTATCATCGTGTCGAACACGATGCATATGCATAAAAAACGCTACAACTGCAGAGCTTGTCTACTATGAGACGAGAACTTGCAGGGTAAAATAAAAATTAACGCACTTCAATTCAAGAGTCAGCACAGTCGAGAGCGCTTTACAGTTGATACCTCAAGTTCACGTTTCTTTGTAGACTTGGGCTCTGTAGCGGTAAAGCATTCAGCAACAGGTCACTCTACGTTTACGAATATAGTAAGTCTTTGATTTTTGACACGTAAATAACAGACAAAATACAGTATATATTAGGGGCAAGCCTGATATTCTTTCTTTGGCATTCTTCAAACATTTGGCAGTTATAAACATATATAACTATATGTAGTTATATACACATATAACGAACAAGATCACTACGATACGCCGGAAAAAACTTTACAATCAACATGCGCTTGAGCGATTGCGTTTTCAATCATGGCACATTTAAAAAAATTGAACAACATTGTTCAAGCAAAGAGAAAATCCTAAATTTCAAAAGAAAATACACCTCCCCTAAACAACCACGAAGAGAGCATGTATAATTCGTATGTATAGCTTACTATATACACAAGTCTGAAAATGAAAATGAAATGACATATTGAGTATATACGGAAGACGCGACGGCGACTGCTTCGAACCCGGCAAGATAATAGTAAATACAGACATTTCATTCACACGATAAAAATCTGCATGACATAGGCCTTTTTGAGACATGTGTACGTTGTAGTTTTACAGGAATGAGCATTTACGGCCTGACTTGACAAAGGCACCAGTTAGCACGCAGCTTGTCCTCCGTCGTCCGATGACAAATCGGATCGTCTACTCGGTCCGGCCAAACGTCCAGTCGGTGACGAACAAGGCGTTAAAAGCACAGGCGACGGACAAGATGATGGTGGTGATGGTGGTTGAACGCTAAGTGAATCTGAAAAATGAAGTTAAATGATGATTATTAAGTTCTCACGTTTCAAGCCAATAAAATTAAGAAAATAAATGATAATCCATACTGCATTTCGTGGAAATTTGCAATGTTTTTGGTGGCGTCCTCACCACTGAGTTTGTAACGACGGCATTGAGCGATGCCTTCGTACCGCCATTCGACTGTTTATTTCGTATGTCATTGGAAATAGAAGGCGTCGCTGCATGCATGTGCCGTTTGAGCAACTGTGCGATACCGTGTCGCCAGCGACCCGTCTTTCTTCTTGATTTTTGTCCATGTATTAGTTTAGGCGATGCTCTTCCTTCATCACTGGACTGTCCAGAGCCAGTTGTTGTACCAGGAAGAAGAGCTAAGACTGGTAATTTGCCAAATAAAGCAAGAGGGTGAACTTTAGCCGAACTAACATTCGCCATAGGTTTCTCACTGTCTAATGTGTCGCTATCATTCGTTTTCAAACGACGTCTAACTTTGTTCTTGCAAGGACGGTTACTCAAAAGGTTATCTACTTCTTCATCGTCAGAATAGTCTCGGACTATACTCGTATCAGGTAAGAGAGTGGGACTTAGACCTGCTGCTACAGGACGCCAAAGTGGGCCAGTTGGACTTAGAGGTTCATCTGGCGATACAAACACGTCCAGAGCATGAGCACCAGTATGACTAAAACGGCATAAATTTCCTTCGGTGCCGCTCTCTTCTGACGTTGTAGCGAAGGACTGTGTTAAGGGGAGTGAACAGTCATTCCTTAGTTCGGCTAATGGTGGTTCGGATAGACTTTTAGTTAACGCTGTCGTTACAGGGATAATACGAGTAGAAAGGGTTACGTCAGAAGTGGTTTCTCGAACATTATCCCCGTGTAAAATTTTTACATCGTCAGCGAACTTAACAACGGATGTCTTCCTGAGTATTTCAACTTCTGGACAAGACGTTGAAGAGGATGACGCTAGAGAGGACGGTGTCTTCTCTGGAGTTGCTTTGGGTGCTATCCGATACCCGGTAGGATCAACATAATAATAATTAGTATAATTGCCATAGACTCCATAGTGAAATTTTGCCGGTTTTGACTTATCAGTCAGTCCTTTCCAGGGCAAGGATGAAGGCCTGGTAGGTTTCTGATAATTTGACTCTTGTAGGTTTTGGCGCATTTGAGACAAGGTTGAAAGACGTCTAGGGGAAGGAATGGCCACTCTGGTTGTAGGATTGATCTTTGTAGTAGGACTATCCGGCCTCTGTTTGAATGGGATTACACAATAAGGTTTTTTCTGAAAAAACGCTAGTGTTATCAGTGAGGCTTGGAAGGCAAGGATCATGTGTTCATGCATTATTATATCTAACGTGCAGGAGTGCCCCCAAGGCTATATCCCCGAGGGGGAAATACCCCGGGAGTACTCACAAAAGGATTGACGAGTGCATCAGTTACCGAAAGATCTAGAGTTAAGTTGAGTGTTGGAGGAGCGCGAGGTCTTCGTTGCTTTATAGGCACATGAGGTGACGCGGTAGAGGAGGACAGGCTTGACGTTCTGGGTGGAGGAGCTAACAATTGATTACTCGCTGCTGGTGCCGCTCGACCGCTAGACGCTCCGCTACAGACTGAGTCTTCCTGATCGCTTGCAGATTGAGCAGTGATCTCAGGCGGTGCCATGTGGCTGGCTGTTGGATATTTTCGTATCGTAATGAATTTAAGTTTTTTTTTAATTGCAAGTATGATTACTTAATATATGTGTATCGCATTAGCCGCACATTCATATCGAAAACATCACATAAGCGTATGAATCATGATACTTATATTGCTGCGTATGTCTTATAATACTTTTCTATCAATTATAATTAAGAATGATACTAGATGGTCCCTTTAATAAAATTAGCATATAAATATTTATCAAGATACATACATGTATATATATATACTAGTATGTACGTAGATACTGTATAAATATATATATACAAATGTAGCTTTTGAAAGATATTAAGGTTACTGCTTAGTACCTATAAGTATAAGATTAATTAAATTGACTCGAAGAGAACACACGGCAGCATTTACAACAAGTAATAAATAGCCATGCAACGTGCGGGTTGTCTATAGTTTTTAGGCACTTACAAGCAAGGAGCTGCTGCTTTAAACAACTCGTCCACAAGGTGAGCAAAAGTTAGAGGAAGCTGTGCTGTAGCTTCACAAAGCCCAATCGCTAGTTGTCAATGGAGAGACTCTTACAACACGAATCTTGAAACTATGCAAAACTTTCTAAACAATTATACGAACGAAATGACTGCTACATAATACTGTACATTTACGGAGAGTATATATGAAAATTAATATATACTGTAGTTAAATACCTAATAGAGAGTACAGTATATATCGATATATATATATAGCCTCCCCTATAAATCACTATCAGCATTTTCACGTACCGAAAGCTGCGTAGAGCAAAGGTGCAGCTTGAAGTAGAGGGCAAAATGACAAGAGTAGGGGATCTACAACCAGTACATCAAAAGGTCAGTGGCCTATACTAGGGAGATGCATCCGTTTAATATCTTGTGTGTAATGTTTCTATCTAGATCATGCGACTGTTAATAATTTGTCTTATCGGTTTATTTAAAATAGACTCTTTAATGGGAAGTTTAAGTCTTTTCTTATAAGTCCTTACCCCTCTCGCCAGAGCCAGCTCTGGAGCGCGAAAGAGCTTTTGAAGATTTAGTTAAGCCACGCAGGCGCGACGGTCTGACTGCAGGCACAGCTCTCTCTCTACTCCCAGATCTTGATCTCCCCTTATTTCCAAATGGTCGTCTGGTATGATCGAAATCGAGTGCACCTAGAGATAAAAGAAAGGCTTGTAACCGCCTTGTAAATTATCACGAAGCTTGTCAGCTAAACGAGGCGGCTAACCCTTGACAAGCATCTATTTGACCGTTTCTAGGCGTCAAGAGACGACTCCATCATAGATAAGGACATAATAAACAAAATAATTCAGAATGACTTTGCGATAAACAGGTCAATTTCGATTACTAATGTCAGAGATAATCTTCTTAACAGTCATCAATAGCTATATGTTCATACGAACCTTGATCACGGCGTTTCCTATCTAAAATCATGTTGAACATTGCTGACAGCTCGTCTGCTTTACTTTCTTTAACTGTTTCAGCCACTTCCTTGCGCTTGAGTCCCATCATTATTGAGAGTTCGGCAATAGTTTGCTGACGCATATGCATATTTTTTGGCGGGGGTCGGTATGTATAAAAGACTGTTCGGCCGTTTCTCGTTACCCATGGATGCCTTTGAATTTCGTGCAAGGGAAGGCGAAGTTCGGGTTTCGGTTCAATCAACTGGCGAAGTAAATTTCTGCAGTCTGTTTAGGATTTTAAATGAAAATCTTATAAAAGGCTCAGTCTATATTTAGTCTAACCGGTAGAACAGGCTTGCATTTCTAAATCGTGGTGAGATGAAAGACCTCTTTGTATTGCTTGTAACAGTTTTTGCCGATGATATTCATCTTTCATTGCAGTAGAGAACGGCATACGTCCCAATATCACAGCATACATTATGATTCCCCTGTTTTGAGGTATTCGTGAATTATAAAAAGGCATTAAAAAGGGTGAAAAAGGTCAGGCAGTAACGCAAAACATACACGCCGACACAGACATAATCCCAACAGCTCGTAAAACAGACGTAAAAGTCATTTTTTCTTCCTAAAAACGTTATCTAGGATGCATCGCGTGAGTACTCTGATAAAAGACGATAAAGGTCGACAAAGCTTGGCTCGTAACGTTTTCCAGATAGACTTGTGGGAAGAAAATTTTGCTGAACAAGTAATAAGCCTACATGGCTAATTGAATACTATATAAATAACAGGCTTCTCATTGCACTCTAAACAATCTGGTAAACGTTAGTTTGACGTTAATTAAACTCAATTCGCCTGGGTCACACGGGTCGCGCAAGTTGCTAACTTGGACGCCATGAAGAGAAACGGTTACATTTACGTATGGAAACCACAGAGGGAGCTGGAAGCTTTCTAATTTAAGAAGTGGAATCGTATTTCAAGCGTTAGAAACACGCGTCCGAGGCGCTCAGTAGTAATTGACGAAGACAAACATAGAAAAGGCCCTCGGTTCCAAAAAAGGAAGGCACGCGAAACCTTATCTGCCTCTGATAACGGCCTGCGTTTTCTGTATGCCACGTGACTCCAGTCATTTAACCCCTCAAGCAGTAGTTTAACGAATAGCAAATTTTCACTTAAACTCATATGTGAAACCTCTTTACCTATGTATATATAATTGCCTATGCATGAATGACGAGCTTATCGGTGATGACATAAGCAAGCTTACGCCAGATCAACCGATAGAATCCAGGTTCGAGTAATACGACGCTGGCAGCTGCTGCCACCTATAAATTCGCGCCGAAATAAATTTTACTCTTAACGTAGCGGTTTGTCAAATGTCACGTTTCAGCACTTAACATTAGATAAAACGAGATTAGAGATTAAGTTGTTTGCCAAAATTACGTCGTAAAGTATTCACAGACCTATTTCCATAAAATAATAAGTTAATGTAACCAAAGATGAAGATTCTCAGTTTTCTTAAACAAGAAGGAGGATGACAGTGTATCTAAACAAGTATCCTTTTGAGTTTAAAAGATCTTAGCACTCCAAATTTTCATTTGGTCTTATTTTCTAAAAGCATTACGTCATTGTAAAGAAAAACATGCACCGTAAGGAGTTGAATTGCCGCCAAGAGATATAATCATAAATCTTTCGCTAAAAAGCGACATGAAATTTAAATCTAGGGTTTATCATTAAGATATATCGTACTTTGCCGTAACACCTATCTAAAAACCGTACAAATATGTGGCCTGTACATATTAGACACTTATCCCAGAATGAACAAACTTTGGGGAATTTTCTATTACTATACTTTCATAGTGAATCGGAAATAATATACTCACAAACTCCATATATCAATTTCTGGTCCATAGGCCCTGCCAACAGTAAACAACTCTGGAGCGGCATATTCAGGTGACCCACAATGCGTTTTTAACGGTTCCTCAGGTGAATAGACGTTACTTAAGCCGAAATCTATAATTAATAAATCATTATAAGCTTTTTACCTTCAGAAATATATCTAATAATATTCCAAGCACGTTAGGTATGCGGTAATGATTTCTAGGTGGTTGCGTAATAGTGGGCGTCTAGTGGGCGGACTTTCGTCCTCCCGTAATAACGTACGCGAGCCATTCCGTTAATGGGTACGGGAAAATTCAAAGTTACGTCAGTTTGAAAGGGAAATAAACGTCATGCAGCAAAGAGATGAACGTGATAAAATAAAAAAAGTCGGTTTTAGTATAAATATAGCCGTAAAACACTCGAAAACTTCAAAATGAAAGAGGCCATCGGAATGTGAGACGATTGCGGTGTTCAACATACTATGAAAAGTAAAACAGTAGATTGTAATTAGAACTTCGAGTTTTTATTCCAGTTCCTGCCTCTCCATCATCTGTAGTTTAGCAAACGCCAAGGTCGTTAGTAGGGCAGATTATACCGAAAGCTACCACCATCTGTTGCCTTTGGGCTACCCGCTTACGTCATTATTAAAATCACCATCTACACTTTGAAATTAGCCTATATAAGCACATAAGATCGCACTGATGATTGAATTTACTTTTAAAATGTACAGCCCCTAGGTCAGACAGTATCAATAAACAGTAAACAAGACGCTTTTTTTGTAGATAGAGCCTCAGAAATTAAAAGAAAAATGCACAAAAAATAAATGTCTATCGCTTTATAGCGTGTAAACGAAATTCATCTATAACTTTCATCGTAAATGCACTAAGTTAGATTGATCAGATTAAATCTAAAACTGTCTTACATTTAATAATTCTCTTTTATAATCGTAAGGATATATTATACTTTCATTAGAATATAAAGCAGCAATACATCATAGCACCCTAACTTAAATGAATCAAAGAGGAGAGAGCCTTGTTTTTTTAACGGTTATCTTTCTCAACTGCTTTTTCTATAATTAACCCTAGTTTAAATTAGATGATTTCTGTCCTACGTGCAACGCTGTTTGTATCAGGATTCTCCTTGCTTCAATAAATTACAATCTCGTGCCTCGAGCGCCAACAGCAACGCGTTACCGGATGAGTCATTGATGCTGTATCATTTGAGTATGTCTTGGGACTAAATCTACCCTGAATTAAAAGCATAGGCCTAAAACGATCAACAAAAAAACAAGAAATAAGCTCTTTTTAGATTGATATCTGTAAATAACAGTAGTTGCTGAATTATTATAGATATTTTTTTATATGGCGATTAAGTTGAGGAAGAACATTTTTTTTCGATTATAAAACTCTTCAAAAAGGCTCATTTAGTAATCGACCAAGTAAAATGTTTTCTCTTTTAGGAAAAAAATGTACCTATTAGTTTGACGTTTTTCTGCTTTTCATCCAACATAATATTCTCCATTTTAAGATCCCTGTTTGGAAAAAGGAAGAGAAAATGAAAAAGTGAAATAATGCTTATAGACAAGACGTTTTATTGAAAAAAAAGTCCCTTTCTTACAGTCAATTAGCGCTCAAGTCGATTCTCAAAACCACGCCTAGTCAGATTATATAATCGGGAAAAAGCCGTAGGCCACAATCAATTAGAACACGTACAGACAGCTAATAGGCATTTGAGTAATAGCAAAGAAGGGAAATAAAAGGTAGCCTCAGTCGTTAGAGTGGGCTGCGATATATTTCCTTGTCGAAGTAATCATGATGCTGTTTTACATAACCTATTGTAAAACTCTTCGCTATCTGAGATCGTACTCTAATCAGTAGATCTAAATCGATTTCTTATGTATAAACCGAATTATTAATCATATAAAAGTAAGATGGAAAAAAACATCTTATTTTTATGGTGCGATGACCTAAATATTTCTGGAAAAGGGCCTAGAGGCTGGGCAACTAGGGAAGAGAGGTCACAGAGTGCAGGCAATCGTTATTTCATATGTTTACACTCATTTTCCTATTTATGACTAATTTTATTAAATATTATAGACAAATAAATGTCTTAAAGTGTTGAAAGACAGAGTAATTATAGATTAGCAGCTATGCTTTCATATAAGAAGCTTGCTCTCTAATTCGCTCATATCTGAGGTGCAGCTGACGCGAATAGCAACATGTCACGTTATTTATCGAACACTTTTTTTTAACGCTTTTCCAAACTGATTCGTTCATCCTTAAATGCGCCATCTATGGGCACCATAGCATGTTAGACACCTTTAAACAGAACTAGATCTCGACCATATATCACTGACGTAAGAAAATTGAATAGTTGTCATCATCGAATATTCAACAAGTCGTTTCATAGATATTTATGTACTGATCCATTATCTTGCATAAATACGGAAATGGAGCGTCTCCTTTACCTTATACTACTTAGCCTATTATAAGCGTTAACTTAGCCAGCAATTGTGGGCGTGCCGTTTAGACAGCGTACAAACATTCGTTTTAGCAGACTAACTCAAGGTCAAGGCGGGGTCAACAGGCCGCCAGGCCCTCGTTCATGACGCAAGCGACTATGTAATATGACGTCATAAGCGGAGGGGCGAGGTATTAGAGAAAAGATGAGTAAATAAACTTGTAGTGATGATAAAATCACAAAATTTACAAATCGAAATTTTAATTTTCTGGAAAACCATGTGCGTATTTTATTAATGGCTTGAAGCAAGTAAAACCGCGGTGGAAAGGTTGTCTTTGATCAATAAACTTTCAAAATGAAGGCCAGATGTTTGTCCCTGCCGATTTTACAAAATCCTTATGCACAAGCACGAGGCGACGTTTCACGCGACAAGCCCGTAGGCGTCGAAATGTTGGATCCGAAAAGCAATGCAATATTTCTTTCCGGCGTAATTAGTTCGTCCTTCGCTTATTCGATACGCACGCGCCGCGGCATTCAAATCGCCACCATCATTAATCACTTCAAAAATGAATGAGATTGAATTGATGCTCCACAAATCAAGACATCAAAGTGGCGACATATGACGAGATCAAGTTTTCGGTGAATAAAATAACCAAAAAAAAAAAAGTTTGTGAATTTCAATTCTGGCGAGGTGAAACTAAAGGAATGTTCTATAAACTGGTGTCGTATATCATCGGATAAAAAGTGCACTAGGAGACGATATATTGGAAAGCATGCGAAAGATGCTTCGTAAACCGCCCATTTCACGCTACGAAACGCCTACGCGTAACTTTTTCAATAGATATACTCTTCAAGTGGAAAATGTGATTTTTCTTCACTTTTCACACTTCTTCCCTTCTCTTCCCTACTAATTACAAGCCGTTAATGTTAATCTAAATCCTTTGTATCAGATATCTGTATTGACTGTAATCAGAGAATGGCGCTAGCTTGAAAGAATGTTTTTACTAAAGGAGGCTCACTGGGTGTAGGCCACCCTTTCATGTACCGACTTGCCCGCTCTATCTTCTTTTACCACCAAGCAAATGTTTTTATTGGGGACGTCATCGCTGTATTCTGAATATGATATCAGATTGGTGAGCAATACCAAAAGTTGATGAATACTAAATGCCCTATTAACAAATCCCTATGTATACTATATCGTATATCCTACATGAGAAGAGAAATTCCCATGTCAGAGCGAATACGCCACAACAAATACACCATGGAATGTTACTAAAACCTGAACTAGGTTCGATGCAGGGGGCAAGCAGGTGCAGTGAAAAAACCGACATTATTCGACTTTTAATGACGACACCGGTTTAATCTAATAAGCCGAACTAGAAAAACTGTTTCGCAGTGCTTATTGAAGCGTGAGGGAAATGTTTGTTTGGCATGTCCGCCAGCAGTGAATTTAGGTGTCCTCATCGTCTATCGAGTAAATAAGACAATCGAGTCGTAATTTACAGTCAATGTAAGGAAGGGATAAAATGATTGTGGCTAAACAGCCACTATTTTTTATCGTTGGTCTGTGTTTATATCGAATATGGTGGTCGAATAGTTAAAATTTAAAAATTCGACGGCAGACCTAATGAACGGAATTTGGCGTTCAACGGCCTGCAACGTTCTTCAGTCGAAAGTCAAACGACATTTGAATAGCTACATCCGACTTTTTCCCAATTCTTTTACCATTCAACTAGGGAAAGTACTTCAAAGTTCACTAATCGATGAGTGAAAAATACATTAGAACAATTGAACCTAAAAATGGATGACGTCTTAGAAAGTATACTATGTAAACGAATTTCAATTAATTATGACTATTCAAAGCAGCTAATAAGTTGTTAAAAAACTATTAGTAATAGGCCAAATGACCGCTAGAGCCTGCGAATCCTTAAGAATAACCGGAAAGAACTCAGCCCAAGACATAGTTCAGTATTGCTTTGCAATATAGTTGAATAACGCGAAAAGCAAACACACTTTCGCACGTTCGTCTAAAGTGTCAGCTTAGGATGAACGATGACGTCCTCCTCAAGCACATCAAACGTTGCGTGGTGCGAATATGTCAACAGTTTGCAAACAGACGGCAGGGAGTACGGAATGAGGGAATGTTGATCGTGAAAATATTCTGGGAATGATTACAAATTAGCACATCTCTTCCGGTGATCGATACAAACTTCAAAATTAATCAAAAGCTTCGTATCGAAAATTTCCCACCATCCCTCAGAGTACCGCCCTCCTATTGCAACGCCTCAGTCAACGCCAATTACGTTACGGAATTCATCATGTATAGAGACCAGATTGAAGCACGCATGGTCAACGTTTCCAAAGTTATATTCAATGGAGGGCTACCATCAAATGAGAAGATAAGAAAGTATCAGCGAGCGGCAGCACACTGATAGTGGTGTAAGATCAAAGCGCCAATGTGACTACATCATTCCACGCAGCCTATGAAAGCTTATTTTGTTTCAAGTATGTCTTCGCTATTGCTCATTAACCTTTTTTTTCACCGAATTTTGGGACCATTACTAATCTCTAATACTTTACCTGTGGACAACATTTCGGTCATGAAGATATTGCAAAGCTGAAATCATTTGCCTCATATAAGGCCGAGCACAGCTTTCTGTCAAGTGTCCCTCTTTTTGACTCTTTACGTACGTCAAAAGATCACCTCCGGCAGCGTATTCCAGAACCAGGCAGTACAAGGTGTTAGCCTGTTGAATTAAATAATTGATATATTTAAAATTATCGATGACTCATCAAACTACATCGAAGGATAGAAAAGGGAGGTAGCGCTATTCACTATTCATTATTTTATGAAAGGTACTGAACGGAAAATAGTAATTTACTTTTTATTGTAATATTTGAAATTCTATGACTGTTAATGTAAATTTAATTCACCCTTATCAAATAAAAAACGGATTTTGAACAAAAATATCGTGTCGAAACATGTGCAAGGTTTATATAGAAATAAGACCTATTAATGTTCATTCGAATTGTGTAAAAAAGCATCCGTTAACAAGCATAGACATGTTAAAGAAAATAATAAAAACTCTGTTCAAAAATAATTTTGTCGTTTTTATAATTCCATTCAAAGCGATATTAAAACATTTAACCACCTAGTCTAGTTTGTAAACAGATATATTTAACTTGGGGACAGTCGGGGGTCAACTGAACTAAGAGTTGTAATCACTAAAGTCATTCGACCGGGACCAAAAAAGACGTTGAAATAATTTCAATATGTAATCGTGTTGGAAAGATTTTTTTCATTCGTCATCAATCAGCATTAACATAGTAATGACAAACTTGGCTAATGGCGTTTGTTTGCTATGAGGAAATCGAATAATCGCCAGGAAGAGCTTTATGCTTGCATACTTCCTCCGGAAGTCCCACGAACAGACAAAAAGTACCACGCCAGATATATCAATCAAAAAGCTGACAAACACTAATTTATCATCAGATACTCCCGACGTCGTCGTTCCTTTTGCCGCCTGTCAAGTGTAGGATTATCTACAAACGGTGTTTAAAATTTATCCACCTGTCGTGAATATGACGTAGATGATAAGGTTTCCTTCGATGGATTTTTTTTCAAAATTGATAAATTGTTAGTGACGTCAGAAGAATTACCATGATTGGAGCCGTTAAAGCAAACTAGGTCAAAGATCAAGTATTTTGTCATCAATTTAGGCCGCGAGGTATCAAATTTCAACTGTCTTGCATACTGCAACTCTTGGCTTACTTACCCATTTTATTCATAACTATGATAACGTTTAAGCGATAAACCATTTTCATATTGTGTGCAGGTCGCTCAAAAAAAAGAAATGCTGACAGAGATAGACTGAGGCAGAATAGCGTCGAACCAACAACAGCAAAAGCATTGTATTAAAAGAGAAAACCCCTCGGGTACACAGAGAGCATTGTTTGCTTTCAAAATGAATACACCCTAGCCCCGTTCGACCAACATTTTGTAAACGGAATATATAAAAGAGAAGGGAAACGTAATTGTAATAATAATTATATAGCGTTATACGGTTTGCAGAGCCGAACCGATGTTACTCTTGTCCGCTGATCAATAATAGATGCTCGACAGAACAAAGATCGATACAGTTGCCGCATCCTGGCAACTGTACCAGGACCATTTCTACAATACACTAAAATTGCCATAGCAACCGCCACTGTTTTATTTTTCATCGCGCTATAATTTTAACAGAACAAAATTATCATCTTCTTTATCAATCTCATTTACCACTAATAAAAAATGAACGCTGCAAAAATACGATAACGTTTACATATAAAATGTTATCGTGGCCTCAACTGATGGTATTGACTACAGCGAATATACGGCGAAAGGTCGCGTGCAGCATGTAGAAGACAAGACGGATAAAAGAGACAAAAAAGTCAAACTTCCTTTTCTTCTTCCTTCAGTTTGTTCCTACACAGAAGACGTCAAAACGTCGCAAGCGCCTTTATATATTCGCGTCTCTCAATCAGTTTATCGTTCAGTGACATGCAACTATCAGAAATGATCAAATGAAAAAGAACTATAAATGTTTCCATGAACTAAAAAACGATTTGCTAATTTAAGTATTAGCTTTTAAAAATCTTACCTTCAATGTTTCATAGAGTCGTACAATATTGGGATGTCGCAACTGTGACATAATTTTTGCTTCCCTGTGTAAATTTTGCCGAACATAATCTTCTTTGATCTTTCGCGTATCAATCACTTTAATAGCAACCTGTTTGTAGAAATTAATGATTACTCCGCTCACGTTTTTCGGAAAGAAGGCTCGCAATTTTCTTGCGAGTAGTAATATGATTGAAATGTAAAAGCATGCTTCAGGTCGCTAGCAGAACGTCGATTTTTTAAAGGCGAGCTTTAAAGATTTTTCGCCCACTGTGTGATATAAAGTGCTGGTTGATGAGAAATGAAAAGGCGTACTGGTGACGACGTATTGAGGGTTTCCGTCCTCCCTCCGGCTCGACATCGATTGCTCAAGCAATACTACCTGCATATTTTCGTCTCTATGGAAACTGATTCGTTTGGCTAGCGAATATATCTACTCCGAATATAAAATAAATATAGAGTTTGGTTTGCCAATTTTTCTTGCTTTACTATTAATTTTTTATGTATAAAGTATATTTGCCTTTCTAAGAATTTGAAAGGAATTCGAATTTTTGAAAAAAATATTTTTGAAGAAATTTTAGGTGATACTGGTGGTTGCAATTTCCTAAACGAAAATTATTCCAACAGTTAAAGTCTTCGAGTGTCCTAGAGGACCTAAATTTTGCTATATGAAATAAAGGAGAAATTTTACTTTTATAATTATTATTTTAAATAGCGAGATGAATGATTATGAAATATCTCCTACTCATTTACTTTTCATAAGTCATCGTATTCCAAGTAGCATCACGCATTAAATTAGACTGAGCGATAATATGCGAAAAACAACATACAAATGATAAATAGATCTACGTTACAGATTGTTCAATGGAGGTTTACACCCGATTAAAAAAAATTAGACTACATATATTTCATTGCAAACAGTGTTCTATACCAACCTTTACTTCGGTTATATTATGTTGAGCAAGTTCAACCCGAGCGAAATTCCCCTTTCCAAGAGCAACTCCTTGCATGCCATAGCGGCCTATACACTGAATTTTCTTGCCCATTATGAAAAGACGCCGCCGATAGCGTTCTTCATTTTTGCCGCCGCACTACGGCGTGCTGTAGCGGCGTCTAAACGTCACATGGCAAGCGTTCGGCCTTGGTCATTCCCATCCGATTGAGTATCCTTTTGTCTAAGAAGAAAATGTGCCTATCCTTATTTGATCCGTGCGCGTCATTACTGTACAGCTCTATGCTAATGTTAGTGGTGGCGCACCGCATGCTATTTGGTTCTCTCTCCTGCACTACGAACTGCAATTGCTGTATTGGAGATGACTGGTACCCGTCTAGGCGACGGCACTACTAATCGATATTGCCCATTGCTGCCGTGGTCTTACACCCTTGCATACAAATATATTTTATTTTCATTCATTTTTATAAAAAAAATATTTAAAATGTTTATATATCCAAGATTTCTCCTCTTCCCATACCCCCTTTCCTGAATGTTTTTAGATGGCTTGCGTTAAGCAGCCATTTTCCCTTCAATAATCCATTTTATGACCTCTCGTTTTCATGACTTTGTATTACAGTTTTAAAAAGAAAAAAATTACTGTACAACTTCTAGAAATCACTGGATATATTATTTGATTATGGTAAACAGGACCATAAATTATACGACAAGACCTTGATATTTTACAGTAACCACCAGATACAATGGCTTAAGTTGTATTATAGTATGCTGTAAAAAATTACGGAAAACAAGTATAATTAATTTATTGAGCTAAAACGGAAAATGAACGTGCTGAAAATTGATGAGGATGCTATACGCGTATGAATGCCCTCTCACGGTATCTGTAATTCACATTACAGTTAACCGACCTAACTTAGATGAGGGCTCCACCTCGTGAGTAACACGATGAGTCAGACGATGACAAACTGGGGCTGATGTTTCATACTGACGCATAGTATATGGGGATTACCTCATATGCAGAACAAACTTGCATAGGACTAGTACGTTGTTGAATATGAGAAAGCAACGAAATTCAATATTCTCTTTAAAGTAATTACTACTTGAGAGATTTTTCTAAACGGAAAGTAAAGTGTGTTAAACGAGTTCACCCTTACAAATAAGGAATAATCTATAGTAGGGCCGTATAGATGTATGTGCGAGACATGCTGCGTAAATGGTATCAGTATGTAATTCACTACCGGTCAGTTCCGCTGCCGAGTTTCGTATATATAAAATTTCACCTTTGAGGCTGGTTGGTTGAGTATTATAGGCCTATAATAGTAATAAAATGTACTGGGCTTGGCCTGGGAACGACAGGAAATTCCTATTCAATCGTTAAACGTGTGCTCACACGCTTCAAAATAATTCTTTTTACCTCTAACTCTCTCTCTCTTCCTCCTTCTGAATTTCTCTTTCGCGAAGACTTATGAATTAGTCTGTTATAGAAAAGCGCATGCGCAAGATGTAGGTAGAAGGGACGCAGTTGGAATGCACGTGTGGCCTCTGACCTTTGAAATAACCGACGACCTAGATAAGCCCGAGCCACCCTATATAGGAAGTCGTTTAAACGACCGTTGATCATTTAAGTTTAAGCATTTTAAAAAAAAACCAAGCTATAAAATACTCAAAGACTCAAAGAAGGTCGATGCACCCAAATTTGCTACTTTCAGATGAAATATACTAATGACATCGGCACATTAATTACCTAATGAATGGGGTCTAAATAGAAATAATAAATACTATAAATATAAATTACTATACAATGCTATATAGTTTTAATTAATCAATCGCCAACCATTTATAGCTTTCATTATTCGCTAAATTAGTAGGTCGTTTGTCAATAAGCTTTCATGTGATTTTATTTGCTATCCTTCTTAAAAGTGTTATTTTAATGGTGTTAAAGTATTTCTGTTTGAATTCGGTCCAAATTCGGAATATTCAATAAGCCCGAATTGGGACATAGGACCTGCAGCTGTCGTATTGAAATCGTCGACAGATGGTGAATGTAGAAAGGCAGGCGGTCGGTCGGCCACTCGGTAGGGCCAATATACTGTTATATATATTTTTTCTACGTACTATGTATATAGTTTATATATAGATTTATACAAGTTTATACACACACTTGTATACACTGTATATACAGTAGATCTACGTATGTATATATGTATATTAGGATACTTAGAAGTATGTACGCTTATGTGTTAAGGGAAGCATTAGTGGTTTTCATGAAGTAAACCGTACTATCTTGAAGAGGCAGGGGTTTTAACGATATGAGACTGGCCTGCCAACTGCCAAACCCTACAAAGCTAAATAAACAATTTGTGCGTACTGCATACGTTTTTTTGGTCTAGTTTATGATAGCTGAAAATTTCATGTTTACGTATTGTACTTGAGTCAGCTGTGTATATTTCAGTCGCGTAAAACAGCTGATCGCTGGCATATAGCCAACTTGTAGGCCTCGAACAGGCTTGTTGTAGACAGGCTACCAGATCCCTTATCGTTATCTGACAGCTGCAAAAAATGTGGAAGCCGTAGCGTGTTTTAATCAATAGTTAAATTGTCCTTGCTTTATCACTTTTGTAATTGTTATTGTTATTTTTTTCTCGAATTAATGGTAAAACCCTGTTTACTACTTTGTGTCTTAAACAATTGACATATATCTTCTTATGAAAGCAATTGTCCAACCATATTGCTGTTTGACCTAGATTTTTTTGTTTACATTGCCCGTGCATGAACTTAAACATGTGCCTTCGAAGCATTACGCGTGCAAGATTGCTTTTCGGTGTTGCTACGTTAAATTTGTAATTGCTTTGAAGATATCGGTTTGTTTGATGTGTTTGTGAGAGCGATACAGGATCGGCCTAAATGTGTAAGTCCTGTTTCGGTACTAGTTTTAACATATAGGCTTGCATACAAATATCTATAGATTACAGTTTTTATATGCTTTCCTCAGCGGCAGGTGCAAGTTGCTTACATCTAGGCCTTCGTTAAACTGGGTGAAATGACGTCACGTTATGTCACCGAGCATGCCTGATTGCTAGCATACTGAGATTCTCGCAGACAGACATTTTGTGTGGTCGATTCACTGAATTATACCTCTATATAATGTTTTTGGAATGCAAAGCAAATGATCAACTGGACCTTATTTGGCATTTATTAACCACCTTTACACTCCTTGGCGCGCCGCCTCCTAAAATTTTTGGCGTGAAGCAGTAGGCCTAAACGTTGCACCTGTCACTGCCTAGTGGCGTCTATACGTCGAATGGCGCCAAGCTGTCAGGCTTAGTAGAATAGTTTGGGTCGTTCAATATTCAAATAAACATTGCGTGTATTCAAAAGCATCAACATTCAAGCATATAATATTCTGCAATATATTTATATTATATATAATGTACGTATTACATATAATACAATATACTGTGTATAAATTTTGTATATATGTATAAATCCATACATAAATATTCTCTCATCTCTCTAATCGGTATATAAGGAGACACGAAAAAAACAGGGAAAAAGGAAATACTGAAACTGCACACATTTGCAGAGCAGGCTACATATTCTGATTCGGCTTTTGGGCCCAATACGAACCCTGAACGTCACGAGTACAAAAAAGTAAACATCGTCTAAAATAAATTAGGCAAGCATTTTTGTCGGAAACTGCCCCACGTCCTTTCTCTCATTATTAAAAGATCCTACGACTACTATTACATATATAAAAATATGTAAATAAATTTAGGCGTATATGACGAACAAACAAGCGTATAAATAGGAGTACACAAGTGCGCTCGGCTACTAAAATAAATTAGACGATAATGTTAGAAAGGTGAACACCGATAATTATAGAAAAGTCGTATCAAAAAGGTCCCTGCGGGCGAAATTGCCTGAGTGAAGGAGACACGTAGAAAAATTTTGTAGCATATACAGACATACCTGAACTGTTATATTGTGCGTCCTGTAGCCTATATACTCATGTATAAAAAATATAAGTAAAAATGACGACAGAAGAAAAATCAGTCTTAATTTGTTGCATGTTTGCAAAAGTCTGGATATATATACAAGAATTTTTCAATTCTGGGATATTTTTTTTACAAGAGTTCATTCTCAAAACGCATTAAAATAGCGTTCAATGAGCAATCGAGTCGAGCCAGTCGTTGACACCGGGAGGATTTAAATTGACAATGTCGTCGAAAGTTGAACCAACAGGCGTCATCTCAGCAAAAGTTATTGTAGGTGTAGATGTAGGATCTCCACATTCTGAACCGGGCCAGCCGAGAACGTCATTGATTGGTATGTTGTCCAAGTCATCAAGAGACAGATCGTCAGCCGGAAGTGCCGTCAGGCTAGCAAGAGTAGCGTTTTGCAACTCCTGTACAGACATTGGTGGAGGACATATGGATGAACTTGTTGCATTAGACGCGGGTGATGAGACAGGGCTCTCATCTAGTGAATAAAAGTCGGGTGAGTCTGGTGTGGCTGTTGATGTAGGAGAAGTTGGAAGTTGAGCAGCTATCGTAATTGGCATAGGCGCTTCTCGTACAGAAGATTTGAGACGGTCGTCTATCTTCACTTTGTGCACGGTCTTATATGGTTTTGTTATACCTGATTTATGGGATAGTTTTCTTTGCTTCGATTGTACGGTAGCCAGCTGATGGCTATTCTGCGATTGTTTACTTTCTGGAGCACAACTCTTTGGCTTTTTCCTCGGTCTATACTTGTAATCTGGATACTCTTTCAAGTGCAGGAGACGTAAACGCTCCGCTTCTTCTACAAAAGGCTGTCGTTCTTCGTCGTTTAAAGTTTTCCATCGCTTTCCTAGGCGCTTCGATATTTCGGCATTATGTAGGTCGGGAGCGACCTCGGATATTTTTCGCCTTTCAATTTGCGACCAAACCATAAACGCATTCATCGGCCGTTTAACGTGAGAAGTTGTTTTTTTGCAGTTGGTCGCATCCGAATAAGGCGTTGATGAATCTTCGTTTACCGTTTGAGAACCGAAAATTACCTTAGAATTGTCCATTCGACTGATCTGTTCAAAGATCTGATCAATGAAATCGCCTGACATGATTTTCACCATTTGCCAAAATTAAAGATATCCAAAAGTTTTGGGTATAAAAAAACAATAAAAACGGCAAGTTTTAAAACATGAGAAAACGTCTCGTGTTGGCCAGGATACTGCTTGATGATCAGTCGTTCGCGTTTTTTATAGCTTGCTCTCGTCCAATCAGCATCAATCCATACCGTCTATAGTGCCTATTGGCTGTTTGATAAAAGGAGAATTTTTACGCGGGCTTTGGATTTATGTTCGATGTGAATTTTTAAAAAATAAATAGAAGAAAATTAATTTATTCGTTTTTATTTGTCTTTTAGTTACGCAATATAAATCAATATTTCAGTAATTTATGATAGAACTTACAACTAAAAGTTGTCGATTAGAATGTTTTGTTTCTGATTAGTGGCGACATCTACGATTTACTAATAAAATATCTTAAAACTTGCGTAGATTTATTATTAACTATGTAATTTTGGGTGGAAAAGACGACTACGTGAGTCAGGCGTTTCCTCATCTTATCGATTGCTTACTAATCCAGTTCCCCCCTTCCTTCGGAAATAAGTGAGTCATGAATTAATGCGACCGCTAACTCCATCTGTCGATCGATTTAGGGTTAAATGATAGTGGTTATCCCTAATGTATTAATTTATAAATATGCTTATAACGCTATGTAAGCCCACTGGTGAATGCTACCGAACAATAATCAGTTCCGAAATGCTGATGTCACATTATAATCGTTATTGATACAGGAAAACGACGACACAACCGACAGATGCGTTTTTAGACCCCGTCACCTGCCTAGAAAAGTTCTAGGCACCTGCCATCCTTTGTTCCTCTTGCCTGTCAAGCTTCGCTGGTCTTATTACGCACCTGTCGGACGTTTAATCGAATATGTTTTTTCCAGACCCGTTCAATTCCCGCTCACAGTCAGCGTAGATTACTCAACTAGTCGCTTTGAAGTGGCCGGTGAAAATGATGGTAATTGCCGCTTGCACGCTTTCATTTTCGTCTATTATGGATGGTGTGAACAATCAAGCAGTTTTTATCTAAAACTATTAAATGAGGAATTAAGCAGCGCAAGAGCGCGTGCATAACCTTGGCTTACAAAGC
The DNA here is from genome assembly GCA_904063045.1 of Dimorphilus gyrociliatus. Lineage (NCBI taxonomy): Eukaryota > Metazoa > Annelida > Polychaeta > Dinophilidae > Dimorphilus > Dimorphilus gyrociliatus. The sequence continues at coordinate 1,024,102 of CAJFCJ010000002.1, read as the reverse complement.
AGTTTTCTTCTACTTCCGACTTGCGTTATAGATATGATTACGAGCAGAATTATAAGGGCGGAAGGTGTATAAATGTTGCTAAAACCGCGGAAGCACAATGTTATAGTATGATAAGTGAGGTGACAACAAGTTCCGCCGAAATTTTGGTTAAAAAATAAATATTCTATACAAGAAAATTGAATTAATATTTAAATTAATCCTGTTCTTATCATATAGAAAAGCCTAAGTTAATAGAATTTTTCCTATAAGTAATTTTAATAAAGTCTATTTTATATCTATTCTAGGCAGGTGCCACGCTTGAATTGTCAGAAAGTGGGGCGTGTCTGAGAGCAAGCGCATCTGGTGCAGTTTGGCAACCTTCCAAGCGGCGCGTGTGGAGAGTTTAATGACGTATTGATTATGAAAGTCGTTACCACGGGAACGACAGAACTTGTAAGACATCGTTCTCTCAAATTCAAAGCTATAAGTGGAACTATTATACATTATAAATTGAATTCATCATATAGCGCATAGAAAATGGGAATTTACCCAAAAAACTAGTGTATGCATATTTAGGCACGTGTCGTGAACGGCTTCGGTACTGCAATTAAGTCGGCGTGCCCTTTGGCAATCTATTCCTGCGTGTCGGGTTTCTTTCGTCTGCAATTCCTCTTAGTAGCGTTAGCCTATTCATTATATTTGCGTTCACGCGTTCGGATGATTAATTCTAGTACCATGTGCTATGACTATCCGGCAAGTGAGTAATTAGAGTGTATTATGTATAGACAACATAGTGTGTAAATTTTTTGACACATCCAAATAATCTCCCATAACGACGGTCCAATTATTCGTCTCTAACTTTTAGAGAAGGAGTAATTATCGGTAATTAGCCTCTGTCGTCTTTTTTCGATTGTTTCTTTCTATTTACTATGCAATTTACTTTACTCCAGGAACGGACAATTATTCAGTGGCAAATTGATAAAGCCTACTAATGTTCATAGAATTCTATTTTTTAACTAGATGTATTAGTTTACTTAAACGGCACTAATATGGCTTTAGACTATAAATACACAGTCAGTTGAAGGTGGGCAGAGAGGGAAAAAAATAAGCAAGACGCCTCCGCGCACTGCTATTAGATACGGTTGAGTGAATAAACTGCACCTGCCTCCCTATTTGATGTACACATTTATACTATATAAGTGTATATATGTGTACGCGTTGCCTAGAAGGACCAATTGTTTTCTTCTATGCTCTGCACCTGCCTAGCACGTGTCCGCGTCGCGTGACGGCATAAACTAACCTCTATTTCGCGTGCTGTTCAACTTTAATCGTTTCTTGACCGCTCCCCTTCAAAGTTCATATATAGTCTCTGAAACTTGAAAAAAAGTCTTGCTAACACACTAGTGATGTAATACCTCTAGATTTTTGATATTTTGGAACGACTTCATTAGCTACAGTCAACTTTCAAATCCGCGCATAGCCTTGCTAAAACTCGAATAAGCAAAGCGGGGATTACGCAAGTCGTTTGTTCTTGTTTGTCTCACGTTCAATGGTCATTCAGAGGTCAGACATATATACAAGTCGTCTTTCTTAACAATAGTTTATTCCATTATCAATATATTTGAGAAATATGTTCAAGCTAGCAATTAGATTATTCATTATTACTACGGTAGTTATTATTTCGATATAAAATCAATAGTTACAACTTGTTTTTTATAATGTATATATCTTTTCTAATTGTACAGCAGGCTTATCTTTAAAATTCAACAAGATCTTCGTTTTAATATTTATTAGCAAAATATAAATATGTCACCTATATATACAATATATTGACATTATACTTGTATGTATATGTATAAACAGATGTAACAGTTCCATTAAAGTCGTTTTATTGACCGAAATTTCGAAATCTTAATTAATACAGTAACAGTTTGTAGAGTAAATCATTTGTTGAGTAATATCTTATTAGTCACTTAGTTTATTTATATTCATACATCTTCATAAATTTTCCTACTAGTTTTAACTAAAAATTACCTAACGGTATATGGAAAAAAAAACGCATTGACGCTAAACAGTATACGCTGAAATCCTTGTATGTGCAGCGTTAGATGTATATTGCAGACAATTAGACGCCCAATCAATAACGCAGACAGTTGACATGGCTGCTAGCGTCGGTTTATAATTTGTGAACAGCAAAAAAGAAAAAAAAATTACAATGTTGTTTTCTCTTTTTCTTTTTTTTTTTAAATTTTCTATGTTCATTGCCAAAAAAAGAAGAAAACTAATCAAATAGATAATGAAGTGCGAAATACTTTTGGCAAATCTTACGCATACAAATCTATATTTTCAGGATAAATAATGATTTTATTGAGATAAGTTAAATAGTTTTTCGAACAATTTTGGAGAGAAGCCAAAATATGTTTGTCCTTATGCCAGTTTACGTCAGGCATTGTTACAATAACTGATAAACAACTTACTGAAAGTAAAAAAAAAATCACATTCGCTCTTAAATTTTAATACAAAATACACATTACATCACACGTATCCAATTATTAACGATGCGTGTGCGTAAACTGTTCGTTTTTCATCTGTCACTGTCTTAGCTATAGAATTTGATTTCCCTTGTGAATGCTAAACTTTACTGCGAATCTTCCACGCACCGATTCCCGTTATCGTTCGAAAAACATTCAATTATACGTGTCAGAGGAAACTTGTTATTCGTATATCGATATGATGTCATATTATCGACTTTGTCCAAATCGAAGTCTCATACAGTTCTTTATAAATTTCAACAAGCGCTTATCTGAGTTTACAAAGAGTGCAGGAACAAGCAAACAAGCTCAATCAAGTTGAAAATTGTTGATTCGCAAGATTTTAACCCATTTACTTTATTTCTATAACAACTATTATCATTTATAACAGACTATTTCAACCAACAACAAACTTTTTAACGATCATATCTGCCTATAGGGAGCGCTCATATCATAGGCCACAGACCCGATAGATGGCCTTGATCGGGAAGAGGAATAATATATCACAAGTTGAGGGCAGATGTTACATGACGCAATCAACGAATTAAGGAAAGAAGAAAAAAGCCATGCTCTTTGTTTACGTAGAGTTGGCGCCGTAGTACTTAAGAACCGAGACTACAGCAGCCGCTTTCAAGTGCGACGTTTTGTTTTCATTGCGGATTTTCACCAGAAATCGACGCCGGCCATAGCTCCCATGGCACTCGTGAACGCATACAAATGTGTCACCCTTTAGTAACCTATAAAATGAGGGATATACGTGTTAAGTTCAGCTTTATACTATTTATACCTTTTTAACTGTTACAATTTGAAAGATGAACACTCTAATGGAAAAAGTTTTCAATTCGAGATAATTTTAATTAAACTATAAAACTGTAAATCGATAATATAGCCCCGAGCAATCTTTTTGTTGCCTTGACAACTGTTCAAACCTTCCATACGTACTGCCTTCAAATGACAGGGTCTCGTTAAATGACGACCTTTAACCCATTATTTCTCTGCGATATTGCAGTCGCGGGGATTGCACGCCGAGATTGAAGAGATTAACTATTCACGTGCTTCTTCCTCACGCGATAGATAATCGTCATGGTGACTGTATTCGCTGACGACCCTTGTCTTATATTACTAGTGAGCACCTGGAAGCAGGTGCAGCCTAGAAGGAAAAAAAGGGGCACGTGGCTAGCGTCTTGCACTAGTGAACACGTCATCTGCTGTGTTCAAGATTAAGAGCTATATATGGCCACGCGTAAAATCACTTATAAAGTAAAATTTGCATAAAAAATTGTTTTGGGTTTTCGAGGGAAAATTTGTGAATATTCAGTGAAAGATGAAAGAACTGTTCGCTAGAAAATAATCACCTGTATTCGCACCTGCGAGGAACATAACAGTAATATGACGTAATTCACGCTTCCAATGTTCTCCCTTTCAAGCATTTAGATCGCCCCAAGTGCATGATGAAGGTCATTACTGAGCGCCGATGGCCACCCCCTGTTTGTCTCTATCTCTTTTAAGTTACCGAATATCACTATTATTAAATAAATATATTGGAAAAAAGTTTGAAACATAGTTATTAGTGGCAGCGAAATTCAATATCCTACGAAAATGTAATTAGTAGTCGTTACAGAATTTATAAATTAGGGGCTAAGATGCTACGATTTCTTTTAGCTGCCAAGAAAGAGTTCTAAGGAGCAGTTGTTTAATTTTTTGTGGATAAATATAGAAGAGTAGACGATCCCTAATGCGGGCGCATTATGTAGGAAAAAGCTCTTTACAGGATTAATGAATGCTAACTGCAATATGAAGGTAGCGTGAAAGTATTGGGATACTTCAAAACCGACTGTTCAAACACGAGACAGACGACTCTGTTTGCTTGTCGACTTTTCGTATCAATATGAGATAAATAGATTCTGCGATTGTCTTCCATTTTATTTAAATTTGAAAAAACTGTTAAGACAGACACACTTGCCGAAAAGGCAAACCGAAATCTGATTACGAGATTAGAATGGTTGAATTTCTCCGTCATCTGTTCTTAACAGGCTATTGTTGCGTCATACGTGCTCTACCAGCCATCTGCCACGCCTTCTCTTTTTTCCTTTTTCTTTGCATGAATTTTACTTGAACTAGGTTTTTTTTCATGAAAGCATAGAAATAAACATGAGTTCCTTCTTACATATTGACGCCGCAGGGGTTCCTGAAACTATAGAGGCTGGCTCGTGCATGACACGTGTGGAAGTTGCGTCACTCTGTGGGCGTCTAGCTCATGGCCAAAAAGACGCCCTGCTGTCATTCTGTCATTGTAATTTCCTAGGCATCGCACTAATTGACCTCCCTATGATGTCACGTTCACCAGACCTGGATCTGCGTCTTTGTGTAGAGCATCTCTTTGTCCGGGAACTTGAATTTTGAATCATAAACGCAGTGGACCGTCAACAAAGAACAACGGTTGGCGCTCATTCAAAATTTTCCATATAAGGCATTGTGTTCAAAAAAGCATCCATCTTCATCCAACCACTTATTCCAACGCATGCGCTGCATGGCAGGTGCCCTTTCTATAACTGTTCAGGAAATTTCCTGGCGACAGATGTTCAACGCTCTTAGTCACTATAACAGGACCGCCTTTCTTTTTGTAACTCTGTAATTTCAAGTTTTTTCTCACTAGAAATATATATTAAAAGATTTCCCTTTACAAACTTTACTTTGTTAATTATTCAAAGGTCAGAGGGCATATTATTAGAAAATTTTATTCACTTCTTTCGTTTTTGTACAAACTGCCAAGAAAAATGAAAAGGTTTTAAACACGTGATTAAGTACAATTTCACGTACGTTGTTGTGTATTTATGGCTAAAATTAAAGAGATAAAATCATAAAACTCTATTATAATCAATAATGGTGTCAGCATTGACGTGCACGTGCCTTATTTACATATATTTCGAGGCACCGTGAAAGGACGCCATCTGGCTATAGCGTCTCCATCACGTGATTGTGCATAGCGTCACCCCGATTTTTTTTGTCCCAAATATACAACCGGTTTGCTTATGTCAGAAGTAGATGAAAAGTTCACTTTGTGCTCAAAAACAATTTATAACTAAACTTTTTACTTTTATAATGAAAATACTAATATAGAAGTCCCGGTAATTATATCTTGAATTAGTCCCAACTTCCTTAATGTACAAAGTATTGTGATCCGTTAAAGCTTCTACACCCAGAATACATGTACGCAGCCTTAATGAAACTTCATAATCCTACGACTTTTCCGCATGATGTCATAAAAACTTCGTGCCTGATAATGACAAGCTCCGTATTCAATTTTACTCGAATTTTTTCTTGAATAATTCATATAAAACTCAAAATTCTATTTGTGCTAGACACTTTCAACTGTAGCTAAATAATTAAGAGTATGTATTGGTGTTTTCTCTCTCTCCTCTTAGTGTTTCTTTCCCACCAAAACGAACGCCTTCCCTTTCATATACTACAGAAAAAAAACTTTACAATCTATCAACTTCGATTGAATGTCTTGATAAAAAAAAAGTAATTTCGAATAAGTTGTATAGTTTTTAAAGTAATTGTTTAATGTACAAAAAACTCTCGTTTGATGTAAGGGGGAAAAAAACGACTGACGCTGATGAAAACTAGTTTTCGTCTATATTTCGTTTGATAAGAAAATTAAGTTGATTTTATTAATTGTTAAAATATATATACTATTTATATATAAATAGTTTTTTTCCTTGGTAATTTCTATAAAACTTCAACGTATCTTTGTAATAATCGATTTATTGAATAGATAGAATATGAACAACAAACACTCTCATGCGGGAAAAGCTTGAACGAGCTGTCTACATTCGTTGGTCGGACTGTTTAGGATATGTTGGCGAATAATAAATGTCGCGTTAAATCCTAATAAACTCTTTGTTTGCTATAATATAATACTTTAAAATTCATATTTCCAATAGGTAAATAAGAAAAAACTACATAATTCTATAACTATTCGTTTCTGTATGATAAAAATGAGGAAAATTGTTAGGTTCCTTAAATTTCTGAGTTTTTAAGAAAATTTTCTACTCATATACATTATATGACAAATATACATCAGGAGATGACTTATAATTAATCAGTATATTACTCATTAATGAATTTGTACAACGGCTCTATAGAATAACATAAAAGTCGAATGACGGACGTTAGAAATCATTAAAGTGCACAATGTTAAATTATATACCTATCTCTATTTTCTTTAATTAACAACATTAGTGGCTTTGTTATTGCTTAAGTTTTAGATTTTATTACATTTTTAAGTTGAAATTCGGAGGACGGATAGCGTAATCTAGCTCAACAATCCCTTCGTACAGAGGCAGTTTTTACAAAGTATACTAGATGGCGCAGCATAAGACCGACCAGAGAGCCATCTACTGTTTACATAATATTTTCGAATACCAATAGAGGGCAGTGCAAAAGTCCATTTTAATTTATAATTTATTCCTACAGAAGCGACACCAAGTGGATATAAATTATTCTGAACTCTAGATGTCGCTTTACACAAAGGCGGCAATATTAAATTTAAAATTTTCTTAATAAATAATGTAAAAAATAAAAATTTAGAACTGTTTAAACGAAGTTTCATATTAAATAATAAGCTAAAGGCTTAAATTTGAAAATTTTACTAAATCTTTATTCTTTTGCGATAAACATAAAGAAAAATATTTACGCAGCATAAAGAATTAAATAAAATTTAAATTTTATGAATAGAATATTTATTCTAAACATTTTAACAGATTAAATATAAAGCTAGTAAATAAATAAGGAAGTATATAGCAATGAATTTATCATTAATTGAATTTTCTATGAAAAGTCTTTCTTCTTATCAAAATTAAAAAGTCAAGATGCTAATTTGATTTTAATTGATAGATTATTTTTATGGAGATAAAGATAACGCTTCATTCTATTTTAGAATGCGTACATACATTGTAACTAATGAAAATAAAGAGAACAAAGAAGTCTCCTGCATTGTTTCGAATCGATAATTAACACATCGTGTTTATTGCTCTCCTCCTTTGTTTCTTTCACAATAACCCTCCATTTTAGGGAGATTCAATCTTTTCTATCAAACCAATTGGTATGTTCTTACCAATTAGTATGAATGTAATGTGTTAAAAGGTAAGAGTACTATCAGATTGCGTAAGAAACAAAAAGTCACATGCTTACTGTAATGAATATTCTTAAATCGATAATTGTTCAGATATCCAATTAACAATGGTCTAAACTACTCCATTATCTATCCTGAGATGTTGTCATTAATATCCAGTAACAATAATATAAATTAAAAAAATCCGACTGCAGCATACTGCATCTGATGATGGAGCTGGACTGACTACAGAATAGCGAGTGCGGACAGAGAAAAGCCCGCGCAAATCGTTTCTATGGCAACCAGGAACCGATATCAGCAGCTGTTCGCGGATATTTCGCGGATTGACAAAGAAATGCGTCAAACAACGGTCTTTGTCTTTGGCGGCAAACAAAGGTTTTTGGCGCGCACCTGATGACGTCATTCAGGTAATCGTCTTCATGGTTAATACAAAGAGTAAAATAACTTTAGGCATTGCTTCTTATATTACGCTTAAGTGATTTATAATTACAAGATCGTCGAAAGTACCGTAAATTTATATATATATATATATATATACAATACTTTCGCAATATATTCATGAAAAAGTATGGAAATTTTTACAGACAAAGCTTTTTCTTTTGTTATAAAAAGTATCAAGTACAATAATTTTATATTAATACATTTTTTCATTGTTTTTCCCTAAAAGAAAAAGCAAATATTTAAATTATTTTAAGTATGAAAAGAAGAAATATTTAAAAGTTGCATAATTATTATTAATAGAGAAAGTATTAGTGAAATATTTACTAACTTTAGTAAGAAATTGAAAAAAAACTTATTGAATTATTGACTCTCTTTTTAATTAAGCTGCATATATTGTCGTTATAGCGACATAAATCAACCACTACTGACGTCTATATGAGAATAAATAAAATAAAGAATAAATTAAGGGATTTCACGAGGAATAAGTCTTATTCTTATATGAATAATTAATAATTGAAAGTTTGGCGGTCACGTGTACGTAGGCACGTGACTGTTGAAGGCTCGTTCATATTTTATATCGTTAATACTCCCTAGAAGCGATGTAACTCACTATGCCAACAGCTTGGAGAGATTATATTGAAAATTCACTCTTGGTAACAGGTTGGCTGAAAGAAGCGGGCATCTATGGACTCACTGACGGCTCTTGTTGGGCAGGAACAGAATGTTTGAAAACTCTCCAGCCGCTTCACGTTCTCCGTCTATCCGAAGCTTTCATTGACTCAGCTGAAGAATTATTGATAGGCGATAAGAGGTTTAGTTGTGTCCAACAAGAAAGAGATGTACTATTAGGAAAGTCAACGAATGGATCTGGATCATGTGTAATTTGTAAAGGCTCAAAGCTCTTAATAATTTCTCTATGTGATAATGCTCAACTTGGTAACGCGTACAGTCTAGTTTCAAGGCTTGTTCGCTATTTGCGTGACCGAGGGTATTGAGGAATTGAACAATAAAAGCTTATTGATTCAGCTATATAGTAGCTTTATCCTTCCGAGAGCGATTAAAGAATGTTTTATTTCTTGTCAATGTAACATAAAATTATATTTACCCAAGTATTAAAAAAAAAGTGTTATTGGTTTTATTTATTACAATTCGGTGACGTTTCAAAGATTTAATGACATACTTTCAAATCAATTTTATTAAATTAATTACTAAAAAGTTTGTAACTTTGAAAATATTTTTTATACTAATGTCTTTCTTTCTTTCTTTCTTTCTTTCTTTCTTTTTACAATAAACTATCTTTTTTCCTTCGAAATTTCTTCGATCTTTCCCATTTTATGGTTTCTAATTGTAACGCTGCTATTTCCTGTACGCGTTGTTGATATTGTGAAGAGGCCCCAAAAACTGGATCCAAATATCCCATTGAAGAATTCAATTTGTAGGAAACTTGTTGGTGCGTGTTCAATTTTCTACTATATGCCGTAGAATGGGAATAAGAATAGCTTGTTTTTTCCTCTGAATTTAAAGGTTTTTGAGCTCGTCCAGGTGAAGCAAAACTTTCCAACGGCGACAAATTAGCGCTATTTGTATTATGATTGCAAGAATTTAATGTCAACAATTGACGATTCTTAAATAAGCCATTGCCTCGAATAGTCTCATTGCTTTCAAGTTTCTCTGTAGTTGAGAAGCCTTTAAACGTTTTACGATTTGTGGTAGGGTTAGCGTTATCGTTAAATTTATTCGATGAGTTAAATGAGTCATGGCAGATAGTACTGTTTCTTGTTTGAATCGTTGTAGCACTGAAAAACAAAACCGCATTATTGTTTAAAATAGACGGATGTATCGATAAAATCAATTTACTTATACGCCTGTAAATACAATAAATTAAACGTTTAACATAATAAAGAAAAGAAATAAGAAAAATATTCAACCTATAAGATGAAACGATGCTCAATGGAAATATAGTTGGCCGTTTTTTTTCCGAAAAACACTTCATCAATAAATTGGAAGGGGGGGAGGGGAAGAGGAAGGGGCGAAAAAAACTCAGGATAGGTTTATTGGGTGAACTATTGCTATTTGAAACATTAGAAGAGAGAAATGCAAAAAAAAATATCACATTATCAGCGTTGCTAACTCGATGATTGGCAATAAAGCACCAAAAGCAATAGACCTTTAAAAAAAAATCGAAATTGATTTCTATTGAGTATTTAACCAAGCGCATTTCAATTGATTTAACTTTCTTAACTTTATCCTTGTTTTTCTATAGTTTGTTTTTGTGTGCAAGGATTATTTTTTCTGCCGATATACCTTGTCCATTCCAACGTAATCTCTGGTAGTTTTTTGGGCGCGTCCTTATCCGATCTGAACTTTAATATCATGCTGTCATATGGAAGGCAACCAATAAGACTTTTTCTTAATCCGAGTGAACGACAAGTCGTATTTGTCATAAGAAATTTTTTGAGAAAAGTTGAAAAGATGTAGAAAGGCAGAAGATACTCAAAATAAAAAAAAGAGAATAGTGATAAACAACGGATAGTCTGCAATTGAATATTGAACAGAGCAGCTGCTAAAGTCGATAAGTTTTAGAGAGCGTAATTTCCCTCTCTGTCTCTAAGTGATTCCTATCCAACTTTTTAAAATGGAGAAAAAAACGATGATTTTCATATATTACACATGTTTACAATTTAAATATAACATTCCGTTTACGTGGTAGAGCGACTCATCCGATTGACACAGAATTTTGAGAATTGAGAAAGAATTTTGGATAGATATCGCTAATATAATTTCACTTTTTGACATTTAATTCAGTAAGGCCATCTATATTTTAAACTCACTGATAGGGCCAAATATTTCCATACATAGATACGGAGATAGAATATCCAAAGTGTGAATTTCGTTTTTTCAGAATCTTGCATGATTTTCTTTCTGTATGATTGTTGATCTTTGGAAAAGCGTATTGATTACTTTTTTTGGATTCAACAAATTTTGGTTGAACAGTTAGGAATATATAGCGATTAGCCATTGAGAGAAACTGTTAGCCAAAGTGCATAGTATCTATGTACAGTGTTCATCGATTAATCTATGGCTGATTCCTCTAGACAAAGCCTCGAATATCGTCGTCCTATGTAAACTAAATGAGGGTTTATTGATTTTTCCCACTCACCTATGATAATTTAAATCCGAAAAGTATGAACGTGCCGGAAGTGGACAACTCAAAGTTCTATGATAAAAACGTAGACGAACTACAGAGGAACGTGAATCCGAATTCATGTGCGTTATCAAAAGTTATAAGTAAAAGAAAAGTCAATAAGAGGTTCAGGCAATCGTTGGACAAATAGAATAGCAAACACAAACTAACAAAGCGTGGAACTCAGATTAAAATATCAACATATAAGCTAAACAATAGCGTTCGATAGCAGTCACAATTGAAGAGCTGCAAACCTTTTCAAACGGTACATGAGTCTTTTAAACGCTGGATTTTTTTCAACACTTTCACCATTATTATGAATAACTTTAACACAAATTCCTTGACTTGAGAATAGACCACTTATCGTCGCCATATTTTCGCTTTCTACTATAGTAATATAATATTATCAATATTGAAATTATAATAAATTTTGGTCAATAATCCACTCAACAGATTCGGAGAAGTCATTGACAATACAGGTTGGCCGAAAATTTGGGATTTTGCATTCGTCCTTCTCTCTATACTTTCCAGTTTTCACTAAGACCGATTTCATTCCAATTTTTGACGCTCCTTCAAGGTCATCGTGTACATCATCACCTATCATAACAGTTTTATTAGCTTGACAATTCAATTGACTGAGAGCTTCTTGGAAAAATGATTCATTAGGCTTTCCAATTAGAATTGGCTTCGCGTTCGAAGCGTATTCCAAGGCAGATACAAACGGTCCAGGCCCTAAATATAAACCATCCGCTTTCTTAAAATATCTAGCTTTATGAATAGCTATCAATGGATGGCCATGTAAAAGTAGGCGAAATGCTTTATTCAATGTATCGTAGTTGAAAGATTTAGGAGAAAGACCAACAACAACCCCATTTGGCTCCGTTTCCACAACTCCATCAAAGTCTTTTTTCGCATCATCATCCAACAGCAATAGAGGCCTTATTTTATTTTCTGTTATATAGTTTTTAGCTGCCGTCAATGAAGTGTAAATCTCATTCTTATCAATTGAAAATCCTATATTAATCAAACGGTTATATAAACTTGAGAGCGATTCTTTAGTTGTATTAGTTACAAATTTCACTTTCACTCCACTTTCCCGTAGTCTGTTTAAATAAATTATTTCAACGTGATATATTTATTAAGAATATTTCATTTTTTATGAGAATAAAAATTGATAGCAAAAAGTTAAAGTTTAATAATATTACCTATGCAATGAAGATACTGCATTTCTGGTAGGCTCATTATCTATATGTAATGTTCCACTAAGGTCAATTAATGCAGCTTCTAGTCTGCAGGTGGCGTAAAATAAAAATGTCGGTAAGGGTGAAAAGACTGGTTAGTTTACAGAAGCTAACGAAATTTAACACTGATACTTTGCTATAAAAAGATTTGTCAACCGTCTCAAAACTTAAAATTATATTGCAAATATTACTTAGAAAATTTGACTTTGAAAATTTATATAAAAATGGAAACCTTCTTGCCATGACAGACATTTGCAATCGCATGCTCTAAGAAAGTGTCATGCAGATGTCGCTACAGTCTTTTTGTTATCTATCTTACTTTTGATTAGTTGTAAACTCTATTGATTATATTTGTTTAGTACATTTTGCACTGTTTTAGGAGATTTATTTTCAAATATAAACAAAGTTTTCACCATATTGTATTTTACTTTTGTCCAGATTTCACTTACATGTTTATAAACAAAGGCAAAGTTGAATCAATCTGTATTAGACTCATAATACAATTTAAAATGGAAAACGGTAAAAAATATACAAATGTATATATCATATACTAAAATAAATTAACCAAAATTGGGAAAGTGCAGATTTATCTTCATTCAATTACAACATCGTCTCATGGTAATTTTTACTTGAAAACTTATACATTAAGACATGAAAAAGAACAAAACAAAAAACAACTGCTACCTTATTACACATTGTTTTTTTCTCCCTGATCATGGCACTTAACCGACGCGATTTAAAAGTAATCATCTAATTACATCAGTCGCGTCACTTTCCCGAGGATAATCCTTACCCTTTGGTTTGAACTTTGCTTGTTTAGTATTTTGAACTGCAGCCTGCCGTTGTCGCATGAAGAGTTTCTTCTTGAAGTGTTTATCATACTTAGTGCTATCGTTATCTTGGTCAGTAACTTCACTACGGGACTGACCTACGCTACAAGATCCGAGTGAATTACTTAAACCCTCACCATTCGGAGAACTTGTTGGTCTCTCAGATGAGGCTGCAAATAATACATCAAGCCCTGATGATACTTGTTCCCAGCCATTTGGTGACTGTTTGGGGTGCTTTATCATACCGTTACTTTTTTTCGCTACCGAAGTGTAGGATGAAGATAAACTGCTTGGGTACGGTGGAATAAAAAAAGGCGGCAATAGCGGCATGATATTCGGATGGGGATGGTGCGGAGGTGGTGGTGGTAAGTATGTCCCTGATTGATTTGTTAATGGAGCGAATGCGGGTTTCGAACGATCGTGGGGCAAAAGTGCGTCTTTAACTTTATCAACTAATTGATCTTGATCAGATTTTGATCGGGGAAGAAGCTTAGCTCTAGGAGAAGTCGGAACAGACGGGTTACTGTCTGCTGACAATGTACTAGACGAAGAACTTGGTCTGGATGGTGCATCCTTTGTTTTGGGTCTTTTCTGTTCTTTTATTGGCGGTGGCGGATCGATGGGTGAAGTCGATGTTCGTTTTGTCGCTGAGGCTATCCTATTTAAAGGCGATTTTCCCAAGAGAGCCTGGGTTAGAACAGGTAGATCAGATTTGACAGAACTCCTGCCTTTTGTAACGGTTGTCTCAGAATCAACGAAAGAATAAGGGTCATTTACAAGGGTTAAATTTTGAGGGTTTTTCTTAGCTTTTGTATCTGCTTTAGCACCAAGTACTTTCACCTTATCTGGTTGACGGATATCTAATTTCATTGTTATCCGTTCTCGTTGCGATTTTGTATGATCATCTCCCAACGATGGATTACCAGCTGACAGCTTAGAATTTATTGCAGGCTTCTGGTCTAAACCCAAATTTCCAGATGATACAATACTCTTCTGCTCTTGTTTTCGCATTTCCAACTATTAAGTAATAATAATATTAATAATAATAATAATAGTGCATGAACATTGACTTACTAATTTTATTCTTTCTTGATCAAGCTTATTAACTGTTTGTTGCTCTTGATCCAGTTTCTGATTCAAGCACTTGAATTTTGTTACTATATCCTTTGCTTTGCTCAAGAATTCGGAAGGGGTTTGAGCATTAACATGGCACTAATTCATTCAATTTAAATATTAAGTTGGTTCTGACAAGACACTTATTACATCTTACCTCTGACAATCGACTTTTCAATTTATCCAAACCATCTTTTGTTAAGAGTTCACTCTGTTTCTCCAATTTTTGCAACGTTTGTTTAAGAGAATTATTTTTTTCGCGCTCTTTTTTCAATTCTTGCTCTACAGCTTCCACATACTGCTCACTCTGAGCATATTTGAAAAATTCGACCGCTTGCTGTCTTTGTGATTCTATAAAAGTACTGTCAAGCTATAGTTAACGTTTTAGTTTATGCCTTTGTACTTACCATAAAACTGATCAATAGATTCGACTAGTTCAGGAGGAAGATTTTGGTTTACCGGAATGGCTGGTCGATGGGTAGGTACTACCGCAACGGAAGGTAAATTTTGCTCCTTTTGTGCTGGGGCCGACTGGGCATCTTTCAGATGATTTGTCATAACTTTACAATTAAAAGAATCCAGTTGTTGACCGCCTTGAGAAGACATTAGGGTATGATTGTGAAAAAGATTCAAAGCATCCATTCCCAAAGCTTTTTTCTTTTGGGCATTTGCCTGAACTTTCTTACTAGCGACTGTGAGGAGCGGGCGTCTTCGAGAACGCTTTCTATCCTTCTTTTCTCTTTTTTTACGGTTTTCGTTCTCCTGCCTTTCGTTATCCTATTGAAAATGAGTAATAGCTAAAAACTAAATCCAACAACTAACAAGCCTATGAAGGTAAATCTCTTTACTATACACAAAGAAAATCAATAGACAGCTCTCGGGATCCATAACGCTTGTAGACACATAACATAACACTATGCCAACCGGTCGTTCTTCGTCAGCTAGTTGGTACTATAAACCTGCTAATCTATCATCTCATCGGGTGTTTATAACTCAACTACCACAACTGGATTTTTCTCCTGCACAGTTACGTTTAAAGAAAAATTGGAATGTAGATGACAAAAAGCAAAGATTAACAGACAGACTCAGACGACCAACACTCTCAACTACCCTGCGGTTCAAAGATCCTCAGTTGTCAAACTCCTACTTGAATAGATATCAAAGCTGGGATGGAAAATATATATGGCAAAGAATGGATACCATGAGAGATTGCTACAAGATTTTGTGGAATAATTACGGCAGTGTTCGCAGTGGTTCGTCAATAGGATTTAATCGACCAGAATAGTATATTACAAGGACAGACAATAAACAAACCAAGCCAAAGCGATTACTGTATTAAACGAGAAATATAGCTCACTTCATTCGAAGATGGCTGGCAGGCAGTATTTGACCGAACCCATTCATTCCATTGTCTTCTGGTAGTTGGGCCGAATAAGTCGTTCTTTGCGCCGTCTGTAGATGAAGTACTACATCTGCGCTCCGATGTGGACTTATCACCATTACTTTGTTTTTCGCCAACCTGTCGGCGTTTTCAATTAGCCAAACAATATACTTATATATCCTTTTTTGTCCTACACATTGCGAACATTAGGCTCTCACGACAATTTAAGCTAAGACGACTACTAAATATTAGCTACCGAATTGGAATTATGTGTTTACCTGCCCGCTAAGTTTCACTCCATTCGTGTAAGATCCTATCACTCTGCCTTTTCTGTCTTTTCTTACAATCTTTTCTTCCTCCTGCTTGATATTGTTAAATGATTACAATACAGAACTAAACATTTTGCCAAATGACCAACAGATTGAGATGAATGACAAGTGAAAATGACCGTATTTCAAGCATTCTTCAGCAATTTTTCAATTACGGTATTATTCATCATAAATGCCCGCCTGGCAGTGTATTAAATTATCTCTCACACCTCATCAACACTTCAATCAAACAAAAACCTACTCATTAATAATCCACTTACCCTCATAGACGGATTTTTTAACCCTTTGAAATAATCTTCCAACTGAAACAGTCATTATTAAAATTTTTACATTTCATTTATCAATAATCAATTATTAATTAACACATTTACAGTTTCATGAATCATGAAAATACTAAGCCAGTGCGGGCAGTGTAAACTTTCACCCTTATCAAAGACTTATGTATCTTTTATACTGGCAGTCACACTCAAATACGAAATATATAATATGCATTAAAAAAATACATATCATATACGAATTCATGAGTGACAATGATGAAAATGTTTCCTCAAATGAAGATTATTAATTAACTTAATATAATTTTGCTGTATCATCAGTTAAATATTTTAATGATTTATTAAAATCGTTATTCTAAATTATTTCTGTACCCACCATGGACCTATTGACTGTATGTAAAGTAAAAGTAACAGGTTTGCACGTCCAAGACACATTACCGCTCATAGGAGTTAGTTCTTCGACAGTTAATATAGATGCTACGTCTGAAATTATTTAAATTAAATAAACCTTAAGTATTTTTAAGCAATAAACCTTTTAACGCTCGATCATTAATTCGAAAGTTCAATGGGCAAAATGCTTTCGATGATACAATCTTTGCACCTTCTTTCATGTCGTTAAATCTTTCTTTTAGCTCAAGGTCTACTCGGGGACCAAAAGCAAAATTGTTCACAAACAATACACTGTTTCAACAATATTAGTTAATACATGTTTCTCTTTTATGTTAAAGTATATATATATATACTCGGCCTCTCTAATGGAGTCTCTAAACTGCTCGTCGATAAAATCACCCCGGATAATTTCGAACTCGGAGAATGTTTTTCCGAACCAACTCATCCATTTCCTAAATTCTATTTGCATGTTTATAGCACACGAGGAAGGATACTCTGCCTTCTCAATTCCTATGCAGCGCTTAACAGTTGTCGAAGCAGCCACTTGCAGTACGACCTGCCCAACTCCGCTTCCGAGATCAATAAATAAACAATCGTCGCTAAAATCTTTCTTGATATATTTGAGCATCTGTTCTACTAATTCGTATGACGTCTCCCCGTATACCTATTCAAACACAACATGGCGTGAATAAAGTTAAGACATTATCTTTCGCAGTAAGCAAAGGGTTAATTCAGTCAGCTGTCGACTGCAGTACATTAACATGACGCCTGCTTGATAGACATCTGTGTTTGTTTGTTGGCCTGTTAGGATAACAGACTCGTAAATTATACCAGCTTATTTGAATTAACCCTCTGTCTACTGGCACCTTTGCTGTACCTCAGGTGAAAACGGCTCGTATTGATTAAGTTTTTCCGGCTCTAGGACTGCTCTTACATAACATTGTTGTAAAATATGTTTAAGAAGCCCATTGCATGGTCTTAGAGGCGTACCCGATGGTCTGGCTATGCCTTTCCTCTGCAAGTTCAATAGTTCGACATTACATGCGTAAACACGAAATGAAAATACTAACGAGTTGTAGAATTCTGTCGATTGCCTTATTGTATCTATCACAAAGATTTTTAACGCTTTCGTAACTGCATAACACGCATATTTAGAAAAGATTACAGTGAAAAATGTGGGAATTTTACCTTTTAATATCACAGTCACTTATTAAATTACGAGTCACCACGTTTAATTCTTCAACATCTTTACCGACCCATCTATATAAAATTAGAAAAGTAAGTTGGCGAGGAAATGGCGCGAAGTCGGTGGGTGGCAAAGGGTTAACATAAACTACATGATAATTAGGTCAGACGACCCCAATAAAAACAAGAATTCTCAAATATAGCTTACCTTAGAGTTTCGATTAATTCACATGTCTTCCCGTCCTATGTATAAATATAGAAATATTTAATCGATCGGTTTCGGGTGGTTCAGGGTATGTCATTTTGGTGAAACTTACCGGATGAGACGGAAAAGGCCACGAGTAAGCGACCGATTCCGCGCCGACGGGACTTTTTAATTTCAGTTCTTTGCTCATTATCCTCTATTTGAGGGCATAATAACATTGGATATCGCATTTGTTAGAAATTCTGACTAGGATTTATCCGTTTTCCAACTGCCACAGCAGCCGTCGCTCGGCCATCTTGGCTGACTGAGTCACGTGACGAAACAATTATTTTGCATATAAAGTGGTAACCTAATAGACTGTATATTTTTATTTGAGAAAAATATGAGTGACAGGTGACCAGACTAATTTAGATGTGAAAAGTTTTTTCCTGTGGATGGCGACCGAGAAGCGTGAGTTCGCCAAAAAGTTGAGCAGGTATATTAGAATCATGTAGGAAAAGGAATAGCACTAAAAAAAATATTTTTAGCCGAAAGGCGGCTGACGTTAGGAGACAGGTATCGACTGCATACCTTCAAGATTCCAACAGGATTAAACAAGAAAATGAAAGACCCAAGAACAATAGCAATGTGCAATATCCAGTTGTCATGCCATGGAACTATGAAAACTTTTTAGATGAAAATCAGGACAACATTGATGAATCGTTTGCCTCTGTTCTAAAAATTCCTGATGATGATTGGGAAATTGTCTTAGAGTCTAGTTCCTCTAGGACGATTGAAGATCCTTGTTATAATGAAACTATAAACGACAGGGTAGATGAACTTCTCAAATTTTATTCTGGAGAATTTAAGATATTTCGACGGAATTATGAATATTTTTCAAGACAATTTGCTGATCCAGAAAGCATTTCCAAAACAATCAAAGAATTCGAAGTTGCTGAACAGGAAGAATTCGAAGAAGAAATCAGTATTAGTGCAAGAAGTTCACTAATAAGCTTGGATGACTCAAGCTTAGATTTAATGGAATCGGACGGTCTTCTCGATGAAGTCTTTCAGCAAAATTCTCTTGATGATATAGATGAACGAAACAGACAAGAAAGAATGAGAAACAGGAAATGGTGTGTTTTCACTTTATATGATTCCATTTCCGTAAGTTTTTATATATTAAATTTCACTATCATAAGGCCTTAAATTTGTAGGATGACCATCCATCTGAAATTAAGACAATTCCTCCGAAATTTAAGAATCTTCAAGATATCAATCGTATTTTATTGAGAGTTTCTTCCATGGAAATGGACAATGATGTTGAGCCAATATTTGGCTCGGTAGCTTTATATGATGCACGCAAACGAAAAAAAATCACTGAAAACTTTTATTTTGATCTAAATGATTCAGACGTCTTTCCATTTTTGAGATATAATCAGAGGATTGATTTGTCTACAATGGTGACGTCTTGTATTTTTAACTTAATAACAGGCATTGAAGATATATTTATTGTTCTTAAAGTTAGTATTAAAGACATTCTGTTTCAATTCATAATTATATTAATACTGTAAAATTGTTAATTAACTAGGTTGAAAAAATCTTCTATTCTACTGAGACTGCAGAAACCTTACACAGCTACAGAAAGGAAAAAGTTAGCTTCCATTTATAGTATAATGTATTTAAGATGTTTATAATAATATGTTTAAAATTCAACTAGAATAAGGCAAAGATTACTGATCTGATACGAAATATTTATGAGCGTTTGGGTAAATATAGACAGCTTGTTGGTTGGACGGCTGTATCGATGAGCACTGTGATAAATTCTTGTCAAAAAAAAACTATTCAAACTAGTTTTGATTCTAACATTCCGCTAGGTTTGGCATTTTGTTATTTTTTCAACTGATTTTTTCTTCATTGATTCTTATTTAAAGAAAACAGACGAGCAAGCTCAACACAGTATGACAGTTTGAGCAGGAAAAAACCTTCAATGTCCACTCGTCATGCGTCATTGGAGAGATTCGAGTCACGGCGACTTGAATCTTCTTCATCATTACACAGTTACGAAAGTTCTTCCACAGAAAAAACGAGTGATTTATTATCTTCATTTACTCCTTCAACTGTTAAATTATCTAGTTTCTATAAAGTTGTTAGTAATAGTTTATAATTATTTCCTATATTCATTCAATAATCTTGATTCGCCGTATTTTGCTCAGGAGGCAGATAAATTTCATGAGGATGAGCTGTATAAATACTTAAACGAGCTATTAACAACAAAAACTATTACTTCAAAGAAGTTGAAGCCAATCAAAGCTAGCGTTCAATTTGATATTCAACCTTGTCCAAAAGTAAAACCGTTTTCACTGACACCCGACCTTTTACACGTGAAACCTTTCCCAAATGAACCAATTGAACCGTATAAAGTAAGCAGGGAACTGGCAGACTTTTCCCGTGAAGATGTTATGCAACCATTTACAAGCTATAGGTATAAAAATTTTAGGTTGATATCTGGGTGATTTGCAATTTTAAATTGTTAAATACAGCAACTTGCTTTTCGTGAATCCAAAGAGTTTAAACTTTTCTAATCGAGGAAGGAACTATCAGAACTTAACAATCAAGGTGCAATTGTTCTCAGGAAGTTGCGATGAACCTCTACCAAATATTTTTGGAAAGAGCAACACATCGAAATTCCAAAGAGAAGCATATACCGCAGTTACCTACCACAACCGAACACCGGAATATAATGACGAAATCAAAATAAAATTGCCTGCAGATTTAACACACTTACATTTTCTATTGTTTACGGCTTTTCACGTCAGTTGTAGGCGAAAAGAGGATGGACAACAAATGGAGACACCAGTTGGGTACACGGTTCGTGCTACTTCATTCTTGTCCAATTTAACAAATAATAGATTTATGTTAAAAATTTCAGTGGCTTCCCCTGTTGAGAGATGGTCAATTGAAAAGTGGTGACTTTTTTCTACCAATGACAACAGAAAAACCATCCGCTAATCTATGCATTTGCTTCCCAAATGAAAGTAGCCTAACAAATATACCGAACGTCAAATGGATTGATAATCGAAAAGAAATCTTTATTGTTTCTATCAATGCATTAACATCAGTCTATGCTAAAGATAATTATATTGATCGCTTTTTTGATATATATTCAAAAGCAGAGAATGGGCTTTTACCACGTTTATATAATGGAGATATTTCAACGTTTGAACGCCACTTAAAAGAAACTCTTTATAGTGTGACTAATGCAAATTTGAAGAAATTAATTCATTTTCTTCCTATTGTACTGAATAAGCTAATATCTCTTTTCCTACATCCGCCAGTGATCAATGGTCAATTATGTTTGTATGTATAGCATTGGTATTTAAGATATTAACCAATTTTATCTGATAGTGAGCATAAGTTTATGCTGTTTGGAAACTATTGCAAGAATTGTTTTAAAAGTTGAGAAAGACTTGAGTAGTAAAGAAGATAATCTTTTGAAAAGTTATGTCTACTATAAAGCATCCATCTCGGGGAAATCAAACTCTAAAGGTGAGACCCACCTGAATTTTTAAATTACTGATTTTACAATCTTTTTAGAAGAGAAAACATCAAATTCCCCACAAGGCTACTATCAAACCAAAGTAAGATGCAAAATAACTTCAATAAATGCTTACAAATATTGTATTTTCCAGTTGTTACATGAAGAAATCGTTGATTTTTGGAGAAAATCAACAAATGAAGCACGGCTTTTAATCATAAAATCGGCTTGGTTTTTTTTTGAATTAATGGTAATCATTACTTACGCATTTCCAACGTTATTAATTCCCTCTCACAGATTAAAAGTATGGCAGAAGATATATTTCATCATTCGAAAATGTCTGGAAAAAGTCTTTTGCGCTTTTCATCGACTTACATTGATGATTTAAAATCACTAGTTGAGGAAATAATAGCAGAAATTTTTGTTCAAGATCATCAGGTTTAAGTCCTATAATTTAATATACTACTAAGGCTAGAATTCCTTAATATTAAACTCTTTTCAGATTGATGTCAGAAAATTAAATTCCAGCCTGGCATATTTTATCAGAGATTCTCTTTCCTTGATGAATCGATTCTTTGTTATGAAGCTAATAAAATTCTACTTTTCAATGGTTTTATTTTAAATTCATTATGATAGAAATCTTATTTAATATTTAAAAATAGTGTGAAAAGATTACTGATGAATCTTCAAAAGACACCAGTTGTTTTATTGATTTGAGGAATGAATTCTTGAAAATTATATGCCTTCATGAGCACTATTTTGCTTTAAATTTACCTTTTGGTAACATATTATTATTTATATATTGGAATGCTTTTAAATTAAAAGAATTGCAGGATCCTGGTATATGTCATCGCCTCCTTCTAGTCCCTGCGGAAGCATCTGTAGCTCTTCTTCCATATCTACTCGATCTTCAACTAGCACTTTAATCGAAAAAGGAAATTTTTTTGAGATGCCTGAGGAGTTTCGCCAGCAACATTTTCTTGTTGGTCTTGTTCTATCTCATTTTTCTCTTATTCTTCAAGAGTTTGTTTTAAATAATCTTATCAATTCTTGTTGTATTAATGGATTTTTTTTCTTACAGATATCCGTCAAAAATTAAATTGGGAATTGAGCTTTTAAAAATACTTTTAGCTAGTCATGACAGTAATGTCCGTTTAAATCAAACCAATATTCGCTCCCGTGTTGCAACGCTTTATATGCCAATTCTTACAATGATACTTAATCATTCAAGCCGTCTCTATCGGCGGAAGGATGAAGAACTTTCTGAAGAAGTATTAGAAAAATTTATATCTCAGTCATCATTATACGGCAAACAGTCAAGTTCGCATACCTCACCGTCTAATACTATGAATAAATTCAACAAAGCCGAAACCAGAGATCTATTATTATGCTTAATTTTCATCCTAAAAGCAGTTGATAAACACATTATTCAAGCATGGATTTGCGAGTATATTTCCACCTCTAAAGTAGGAGAGTTCATAGAAGTATTGAAAATATGCCTAAGCATTTTCGAATATGAAGTAATATATTATATTTATCCAAACTTCAATAGTTTTTGTATATAGAACTAGATACTATACAATTTTTCATCTGATGACAGGGCCAGTTCTCACCTGATGAAAGCAAAAGTTCAAAAACTGTCCTAAATCAACTTGAGGATGCAATTATCGGTAGTGGAAATGCAAGAGATATGATGTTGCGAAGGAAACATTCGAATATAAGTATTCATTCTGACTCATTATCTTACTTTAAAGATGATGTTAGGTGGCGAAAAGATAAGAACTTTTGGAATGCAGGAGCCTTGTAAGTTCTTAAAATGACTTCTAAAATTATTCATTAAATATCTGCTTCTACTAGTAAAAGAAGATCAAATCATTTAGAGGGTCATTTGGCAACAGAAATAACGCTAGTCATTCTTGACGTCTTGGATATATTTATAGAATGCTGTGAGAGCCAGCAAAATATACCGGTTTCTGCTCTTAAATGTATCCTCCACTGCCTGTCAATAAACCAGAGTACAACTTCTCTAAAATGTGTCTTTGAACTACAGCGTTCATTAGTTTGTAAAGTCTGTTTTTTCTCTGATATTACAAAGTTCAAATTTCATAGACTGATTATAATCCTAATTCCAGTATCCTGAACTGATTTTTGAAGACGGTGAACATTGCGGAGAACTTTGCTTACGATTATTACAACATTGCTGCTCCTCTCGAAACGTTGTCAGAACCCAAGCTTCCGCCTCCATATATGTACTTATGAGACAGAATTTTGACATATGTAATGTTCGTATATTAACTACTTTATATCTATAATGGTAACATCTAATGCTATTTTATAATTTTAGAATTTTTCAAGAGTAAAAGTACAGATTACCATGTCATTAAGTTCTCTTGTTGGCGGTCAAACAGGAAAATTCAACGAGGGTGCTCTTAGAAAAAGTTTAAAGACAATCTTAAAGTACGCTGACCGTGATGAAGATATGCAATTTACCTCTTTTATCGATCAGGTAAAGAATAATAATTTTTTTAAAATATATTATCGGATTCTTGTTTCAGATCAAGGACCTCGTCTTCGTCCTTCATAGTATTATTACTAATACTGTTAAACTAAAAGAAGTCAAAAATGATCCTGAAATGCTTGATGATCTGATGCATAGAATAGCTTTCAGTTATCAAACGTCTCCTCATCTAAGATTAACTTGGTTATTGAGTCTGGCGGTGAAGCATGCTGAGGTATTTCTTTTTGTTAAACTGATAAACTTTACAGAAATTTCTTTTAGCGTGAAGAATTTGCTGAAGAGGGAGAATGTTACCTTCATGCCTCCGGTTTAGTAATTGAGTACTTAGTCAATGTATCCCACTTGGAGAAGGATTATTTACCAATAGGATGTGTTGCATTTCAAGTATTAATTTTTAAATAAAAACATCTGCGTAATTTATTGCACTGTTTTTTATTTTATCAGAAATTGAGTTC
This sequence comes from Dimorphilus gyrociliatus, assembly GCA_904063045.1. NCBI lineage: Eukaryota > Metazoa > Annelida > Polychaeta > Dinophilidae > Dimorphilus > Dimorphilus gyrociliatus. The sequence goes on along the minus strand of CAJFCJ010000002.1, from coordinate 999,391 downwards.
TAATATTAGCGAAGAAAGCTTCATTTCTGATGACGTTTTGACTCTTGATGATTCAGCTACAGGAAAAGACTTTTCAGAGACGGGATTAATAAATCTGCTTAAAAACTGCGCTGATGCTTTTCGCAAGGTATGAAACATATTCTATCTAGTATACACACTATCTTCATACGAATGTATATCCTCAGGCATCTTTACACGAGGCAGAATCCGAGATCTGTGAAATCATGTTACCATTGTTAAAGTCTCAGGAAAATTACAATCTATTGTGCGAACTTCATTCACGATTGAACCAAATCTATTCCAAAATTTTAACCGATACCTCTGTAAGTTATAAACTGAAAAAAATATAGCAGGCTAATTTTTCTACATTTAGTTAACAAAGCGACCTTTTGGAACCTACTTTAGAGTTGGGTTTTATGGCTCCAATTTCGGTGAGATAGATGGTGATGAATATATTTACAAGGAGCGATCGTTCACAGGATTGGCAGAAATTTCTCAACGATTAGAGGTTTGCATAAATTATTCATACAATTTACTTTTCCTAAATTTTCTAAAATAGAATCTCTTTGGGGCTCAATTTGGTCGAGGAACAGTTGAAATATTGAAAGATTCAAATCAAATTTGCCGAGAAAATTTGGACCCTAATAAAGTATATCTTAGTAGTTGAAGCATTATACAAATTTAACAAATGTTATTTTGTAGATGTATTTGCAAATTACCTACGTTGAACCTTTTTTTGAAGATTTTGAGTTGTTGCAAAGAAAGTCATCGTTTCAAAGAAATTTTAATATTCGTACGTCACATATAGCATATATTCTATATATTCTTTCGAACTATTCGTATACTTTTAGGGAGATTTGTATTCTCTACACCATTTACACCAACCGGAAAAGCACACGGCGAGATAGCTGACCAATGGAAAAGAAAAACTATTCTGACATGTGAAAATTCATTCCCGTATACCAAAAAAAGAATAAAAGTCGTCTTAAAGCAAGAAGTACAGAATATTCTTATTCGTAACAAAATAACTAATTACTGTTTTGTAGATGAACTTAACACCCATTGAGGTAGCAATCGAAGACGTACAAAATAAAGTTAATCAATTGACAGAGGCTTGTGCAGCATCGAAAATAGATGTGAAATATTTACAAATGGTTTTGCAAGGATGCATCGGAGCAACAGTCAATAAAGGACCCATGCAAATTGCAAAAACTTTCCTTGAACCGCTTGCACAAGGTTTAATTGTACCAACAAAACAGCATAATAAGCTGAGGGTAGCTTTCAAGAATTTTGTTCGAAAGTCTCAAGAAGCTTTGAAGCAAAATGAAAAGTTGATAATGGCTGATCAAGAGGACTATCAGACTGAACTGAAGAAAAATTTTGAGGATATCAGTCACAAGTTGACATTCCTGATTTCACCCCACCAAAATACAATTAAGAGGAAGAGGGCACATAGACTAAGGTGAGTTTTTTGTATAATTAACCCTATTTTTAGTTTCACTTTTACAGAGATATGCATAAGCGAAACATTCTAAAAGAAAATATAAACTCCGTTTCCCATGTTTAAGTGATTTTTTATAGATATAAATTAAATGTATTGATTAAATCATGCTACTCTCTCAACGAGTTATTTTCTAATAAATATTTGCTTCATGTTGCAGTTTACCATTCAGTCAATTAAAATATAATAATCAACATATAAAGCAGGTTGAAAACAATTCACGGCCGATGGTATCTATTAAAGATATTAAATATATTTTTGAATTATACTATTATGAACAAACCTTGTAAATCTTTTACTTTCTTCATGAACATTCATTTCTTGAGATTTGAAATCATTCAATTCTTTCCTAATAATTGCCTGATAGAAGGGGTGTAATAATATTAAATAATGAGAATTTTATAACACAAGCAGTTTACCTTATCTTTCGCAGTTAACTTTGTCCATGGTTTCTCGGCTCGCCGATCATATTCATTTGCATCTGTCACTTCTACATAATCATTAAAACGAATAATTTTCCTTTGCCTCAACTCATCAACTGAGGGACGGTAGCTTAGCTAGAAATACAATTTTATTAACAGTTTTCTTCTCTCTAGTGAATACATACTTTTCGTGTTAATGTTTTCTTTGTCTCTTCAATTTGTTGCATACGTTGTTCATTTGTTTGAACTGAAATAATATATATACTTTAGTATATTAAGTCTATTATAAGTCTTTTCTAAATCGTACTAAAATATGACAAATTATAAAACACTTCACTTACTGTGTAATATATTTTTCTCTCTTAGCTCTTCGGCTGTCGGACGTAAACTTAGTCGCCTGTATAAAAAACACTTGAAAATTAAAAGAAAACTGGGAAATGTTACGACTTGCCTATTTAATTGAATACCAATATCCTCCCTTACTTTTGCTCGATCAGACTCTGATGACTCTTGAAGGATATGCCTTTCTATCAATTCTCTTTTCCCAGGTCTTTGCATGAGGAGACGATTCAAACTATTTTTCCTCTCAATTTTAATAGTGAGTAATTCTGTAAGATATAAAAATGATTCTTGATAGATTTGTTGTAGACAGCTACATACGGCCGTTAGTGTGAATATTATCTTGTTCATAAGGTACATCTCCAAGTGTGGGTACAAGATTTTCCTTGTTATCACTAGAAATCCTTAAAGGGTTAAATGGTTTAGGTTTAGGAGCAACTTTTGGTTTTATTTTTTCATTTTTTGTTGCTACAACTACTTCATGATGCTTTTGTTCTATGAGTTTCTTCCTCTCTGCTAACCTACCCCCCTTCATGGCAGAACGTTTAGGCTGCTTATTACTATCTGGCTCATGTGTAGGAACCTCATCGTAATTATGCGGCGAATTCTGAGCATCTGGATTTGAGGGTATATCATTAGTTCGAGGAAATTTTGTAGATTTCACCATAATAGAAACTGGTTGATTCGGCAGGATCGAAGATGAACTTGTTTCTGTAGCTGAAAGAAAATTTTAAATTAAAACACCTGAATTTTATCATCATATCTGAGTAAAAAAGTAATCATTTTACTTGTGACATTGGAAGTAATAGATCGGGCGTGTGTGTCATCAATCTTGGGAGGAGGAACAGGTATTGGTTGCTTCATTGGACATTTTAATAACTTGGAATCCATTATATTAGTTTGTTTTTGTACATTTGTATGCAGACTTGAACTTGAGCAGGGCGTAGTCGGGGAAATACATTGTAAAACCTTTATAAAATGTTCAAAATAAAAAATGTTGTCATTTTTACTAATTAAAACAAAGATACCTCAGGCATTTGCATAGCACCTTTTCCAGCCATGGTTTCTGGTCGCTTTACAGGTAAACTTAGTACAACAGAATCTCCAGACGAAGCTGAAGCTTTCAAATACAGAACTGTATACATTTTGATTTAAAATTCTATATAAAATATTCTACTCACTTTCATTATTTGACATTTGTAAAGGACCTAAATTATTTTTTATACATTTTAAACCTGCACCTCCTACTGAAGATTGGTTAATTGTATTTACTATAGGAGATTGTGAATTTGCTTCCACTTCATCTTCATGAGGTAGAGGTTTATCTTTATCACCTTAAGATAATGAAAGGTAGATGTAATTCTAATTCTTTCAATTCATTCATAAAAATTTAACAGGCGTCTCAAAAATCTAAACACCACAATTTTTGCAATGAAAACATTACACTAAGAAATCTTTAAATGTTTCAAAACAAAAATTATATATGTGAAAACGACTTACGGCTTGTTTTGATTTGAGATTTATCAGCATACGTTTCTGTGGAGCGTTTTTTTTTCGTAAATTTACCAAATATTCTCTCGAACATACTCTTCTTCTTTTTCCGCCGTTCAAGATTGTAATCAACTCCATTTGAAGAAACTACTAAAAACAAAAAAATAAAGATAACAAGTTAGATCAATAATTCTTTAAATTATATATTGTAAACTTCAACTACATTGAATGATAAACAGCACTAAAACTAGTTAATACAGATTAATCACCAACTCCTATTAGTGAGTGATCAACTAATTTAATAAATCCTACAGATTCTAGATATGATTTAAAATTGTAAACAAGTTTAATTATAAATAAAAATTTGTATACAAACCTTTATACGACATAGAGTCGGGCGACGAAGATTCGATGACCTGTGATGATTCTACACAACTCGATGCGTTATCATCCTTCAGGTCTGCCATGTTTAAAAATCCTCTGTTATATGTCATGACAGCACCACGAAGGATGTAAAGAAAGCACACAAATTTAGCCGAATCGAGAGAATTTTTCCTAGGAAGAAAGAGGAAATATGCTTCTAGCGCGGAAATACATTAACGCCACCACGTTGTACTTCGGAAAATTGGCGGCAAAATTTAAATATTAAAACGCCTACGCCAGTCAGATATTTTGTACAAAATTCAAATTTTCCTCACAAACAATCCAAATAAAATTCCATTTTGAGATTATTCGACTGAATTTTTACAGAGAAAATTTTTTATATTGTACATCTCAAAAATATTAGTAAACGTCAGCGTCGTACTTTCTCGTAACCTAGTTAGAGAAGACACAGTATCGACGTACAATAGACCTACATGTTATTGTCCAATCAGAGAAGTGATGCATATTAATGAAGCGCAGCGTGATAAAGCAATTGAGCATTGCCTCAACCCCTCTAGGCTGGCAATGCGATCTGGCGCGTTGTAGCGGCGAACTGTGGCTGTCTGTTCATTTCGTGTTGGACTGCGATCGACGTACATAGATTGCATTTGCGAAATGGAGAAACGGATAGAGCTGGAGAAAAGAGGCAGAAAGGCGGAGGACGTAAGTATATTCCATCTTAGCAAATTTGTGCGGTGAGGAGTTCTTCCAAGTTGAATTATTTCCCGGCTTTCTTAACCGGCTGATAAAATGTCAGGAAAACCTGCTAAATTTCACGCGCTGCTTCAGCATTTAGGATTCTACACTACTACATTTAAAAATAAAGATTGAATGTTAAGTGTAATATCCATCAAAGAAGTTAAAGCTCATAATATCTGTTATAATACCCGTTGCAGAAATCAAATATGGCGCCAAACTGGTTCGGTTTTTACCTCTCAAAATAATGCATGTAACGAAATAGAGGTATTTGGTGCCCCAAGTATCCCTACTGATCTTAATTACGCTCCCTCATAATGCTATTATACGTCAACTGCAGGTAGGCAGCAAGATGCACGTTTTTTATTAGGTTCCATCAAAGTCCATTGAAGACTCTTCCCGCCATTTGCAAAATTTTCAAAATGATGAAATTTCGTACTGGGCTATGAATTTATCCCATGATTATAAGTACAAATCTGATCTAACGAATAAAAAGCATCTGTTTTTTTAAAAACATTCAAATTTTTAATTTACTAACTTATCTTGCAGATAACAGAACTCACGTTAGACGACTGCCGAGCCACCTGTATTGAAGGTCTGACCACCGAATTCAAAAATCTGGAATCTTTGTCTTTAATCAATAGTGGTCTAACCACTCTAAAGGGTTTTCCGGCTTTGCCTAATTTGCTTAAACTCGAGTTGAGTGACAATCGAATATCATCGGGATTAGAACATTTGAAAGGCTGTCCCAAACTTTCACATCTTAATTTATCTGGAAACAAACTTGAAGAGATTGAAACACTAGAACCGCTAAAGCACCTCCAAAATCTCCAAAACCTTGACGTGTTTAACTGCAAAGTGACCACTGTTGAGGAATATAGAACGAAGGTTTTCAACTTGTTACCTCAATTAAAATATCTAGATGGATATGACAGGGATGATGAGGAATATGAAGAAGAGGGAGCAGACGAAGATGAAGAGGAAGACGATGATGAAGAAGCTGAGGGTAAACTGAATTTTTGTTTGAAAATAAACGATTAATTCTTATTTTCCCTCTTTCAGATGTCGAAGATGAAGAAGAAGTGGAAGATGAAGATGATGAGGTTGGATTGGAATATCTTACGAAAGATGGAATAGAGGTAAATACGTTTTAGCTAAAATTTGTCAAATCTTATTGTTTTTTTATTTTACAGCAGGATAGTGAAGGTGAAGAATTCGAAGTAAACCCCGAAGCCGAGGATGAAGAGGATGAGTCTGAGGAAGAAGAAGAGCCAAGGGGGGTTAAGCGAAAGTACGAGGACGATGAAGAAAATGTGTGATTGTGTTCTTTTTTATTAAACTTTTAGCCGCGTAAATGTGTTGTAAGGGATCAACATATTTTGTTGTACTGGCATCCTTAATTATACTTTTTCATTTTCTGGCAGTTTAAGACAAGTTCTGAACATGTATATTTTTAGTATTTGTTTTGGTTTGATAACTTTGATGAGGGTAGATCCAATGTTTGGATGATTGCTTGAGAATTTTTGTTTTATTCTGTGTAGGAGATAAAAATTAAGATTTTTATAAAATTGTTAGAGTCGAAAGTCGTTTTTCAGAATACATTTGTAAAGTTACTAATTTGAAGTATAGAGACCGCCATCTGTCGGTTACTGCAAAGCACCTGGCGCGTTTACAGTGCTGCGCCCTTGCTTTACAAATTCAATATGGCGTGGAGTCTGCATAACCAACTGCATTGAACCGCAACGGAAACGTTGGCTCTCTTTATAGGTTTACGTAATTTGACAATGATTTTTGTTGTTTCTGAGAGGTCGGTAGTATCAATAGTTTGTATAATTGGTTAGAAACATAAATGTTATAGTTTCCCCTCCTCGTGAAAAAAGAAAATCTAAGCAACGGAATATAATTGCAGACGTTGATTTTATGAAGGATGTGGTTGAACTAAAATTATTTTCTCATTAATACTGTATATACGACATGGTCGGGCCTTGGGTAGTAAACTATGGCTCGTCATATGACGCATGAAATTCTTACTACATCTTTCAATCGCCTACTTCGTTCTGTCATTCCTTCCGTCACTATCGTTCAGATGAGTGTAGCCCGAGTGAGCGGCAGCAGCAATAGCAATTCAGGTGTCGGAACTTTTCAAGACAGTGAAAATTGTGCTCTACGAAATAGCGCTAAACAATGCGGCACAACCGACTCTCCTCCTCCCTCGCCCTCTTCCGAACGAGGCTCTAAAACCTGCTGTTTTTGTTGGTGTTGCTGTTGCAGCTGTTCTTGGTAAGTCTATTTGAATTTAGTAACAGAAAAGTCGATAGATGGCACTATGGCATATTAATGTTATGCCAGCGTCGCCCTGTAGTCAGAGAGTGAAAAGTGTCCAGAAGGATGCGCAGTGTGTAAAATAGGGACTTAATGAGAAAGTGGCGGGCCATGTTCTCTTGCATGGTGTCATCGAATGATAAACGTGTTCATGACGGCGAGTAAGTAATAAATATATTAGGCTGATAAATCTTAATATCAAAATATATAGATATATATGTCCGCATATATATATACTTATGCATATATAGCCACAGACATAGACATAGACATAGACATAGACGTATATCAACTGCTATATATTTGTAAGAATATGAATACGAGTCTGTATTTCGCTTGTATATAGTCGTAGTTTATTTTATGATTAATTGATTAATCATGTAGGGATCTTAACATGCGTATGAAACAAACGCTTTCGTATGTATTTATCTTCGTAGCTTTTCATATATATATATATATATATATATATATATATATATATATATATAAATATATAAATATATATATATATATAGTATATAGTATATGTACTGTATAATAAGCAGAACTAGAGATTCTACGTACGACGAAAAGATAAATATATATGTGTGTATAGTGTGGGTAAGTGTACGTATAAATGTAGATATATTGTGTATATAGAACAAATGTATTTAAAAAACTATAAAATTTTTACATATATACAGGTTGTAGCGTAAATGGATGTATATACAACATTTACAGTATATATATATATATGTGTATATGTGTGTGTATTTTAATATTTATTACAGTTTTGGCATGGGCACGTAAATATATTTGCCAAAATGCAGTATTTATGATATATTCCATGTATAGGTGCTTACGTGCAGTCTACATATGTAGAATCTCGTACGAGGACATTTATAGATACATCCTCAGTTGGCAATTAATAGGCCACCAGGATATACATTTTATAGGATAGTTTAATATAGGAAAGCCATTTTTACATCGACAAAAACAGGTTCGATTTGAAAGAGGTAAAGGAAAAACTATATATACACATATATGTATATAAATTAAATAAATATTTCTGTACATATCTATATATTATATATAAGCATGTATTGTACATAGAGAAACATACTAAGGCGAAGGAAGATATATCATTATTCCTCTCCCTTTCTTCCTCAATAAAAGTATATACATCTTCATGTACTAGTATAAATTTTAATTTGTTCACTTTGGCTTGTTTTTGGATTATATACTAAGTACATACAGGTACTTATTACATTGACAAGGTTGTGGTACGCGCGTACATATGTGTGGAAGATATCGTAAAGAATTTAAAAAATTTAAGGACCGTTGTCGTCTATATAGCTTCTGTTACACTCAAAAGACGTAAATATCGATGAGGTTGAACGTGTGCGAATGCAGCCCAGTTGCTATAGTAATTAAATCAATAGGATATAGTTTGTCTGCGTCACCGATAGGCGTCGGTAGCTTTTGCATGCGGACGTTATAACGCATTTTTTTACTTGAAGCTTGACAGTAAAAAACGGTGACGATGCAAAAACAACTGCCAATAAAACTCAAATGGACAATCTCGCAGAGAACGATTATCCGTAAGTATAAAATTTTATACGGTTATGCATAATATGTACATAATACATAATAAATGTCACAGCCCGTCAGTTGATGAAATTCGAAATTGGTCAGAATCTTTCGATTCATTAATGTCAAGTACTTGTAAGTTTTAGAAAACAATAAGTTTTTAAATTTCATATATCTATACATAAATATATAAATATATATATATATAAATGTGTGGTAACTCCTTCTTAGCGGGTCGAAGGGTGTTCCGAGACTTTTTACGGTCAGAATACAGCGAAGAAAATATGCTTTTCTGGCTCGCATGTGAAGAATTAAAGCGAGAAAATAGTCCAGAGGTGGTAGAGGAGAAGGCGAGACTAATATACGAAGATTATATTTCGATATTATCGCCGAAAGAGGTTAGCCTAGATTCCAGAGTGCGAGAAGTTATTAACAGAAATATGGTTGATCCTTCTCCAAACACGTTCGACGAGGCTCAATTACAAATTTATACTCTGATGCATAGAGACTCGTATCCCCGATTTCTCAATTCTACTATGTATAAAAAGATGAGAGAAGAGCGACGTACGAGCCCAAACGATTAAAAATGCAGAATCAAGACAATGAATACTTATTCTATTTACAAAAAATGTTGAGTTTAGCAGCTTAAGACAAACTCAGCAGACGCTTATAAAATGTATTTTCTGCACTGCGAATACTCAAAAGCGCCAGCTGCTGCCTCATTTTTGTTCCAAGACTGTCTCCTTAGACCAAAATAAAGTAGTTTTTATTTTCTATTCATACTCATATTCACTTTTTTCATAATCATATCTACATTTCATTCTACATTATTATTGCTGTTATCATTTACTAATTTCATTATTATTATTTATATTATTATTATTATTATTATTATTTATTGATAATCTTATTTTATCATTATTATTTTTACCATTAAAATTATTATTAGTATTATTATTCTAATGCCCATTGTTAAATGTTGTCAATAAGAGTGTTAAACGGATCTCATTCGAATGAATGGAAGTATGCTCGTTTATATAATATATACACTACGCTATATAAAAATATAAAAATTATTACATAAAATTATATATACAGTATAAAAATCATACTATATATATTTGTTATGTATGATACATACAAAAATAATGATATATATATAGTACAGAGTTTTAAATAATTCAAAGAAACGCTGGTGATACTAAACTAACGTTTTTTACTTGGTATATTTCAACGACTAACACATAATATATCAATATATATGTAAATATAATATCAAATATATATAAATATATATATATATATATATATATATATATATATATTATGCTTAAATAGAATGCTAAACAACATACTAAAGTTATAGTATGTAACTATAATAGTTAATCTATATTTCCCTGTTTTCGGAATCGTTTTCAACGAAATTCTTTAAATTTTCTGATAATTCCATCTCAGCTTCATCGTTGCTTTCCGATTTCAAAATAATAGGAGCTGTTCCCGATAAGGCGAGTATTGCTTGATTCACTGCTGCGAACTCGACTCGTTGTTGCATCTCTTCTTCTTGTTCTTTAGTTAATTCTTGACTTTTCCCTGATGAAGGTTTCTCAGTAGATACTTCTTCAGATGAATAATTTGTAACCTGCTGAGGGGAATTGGTTACGCTGTCAGACCCATTGCCTGAAAAGGATGGAAGTTTGTTTCGAACACGCTGCTTGACTAAAGAATCAGTATCTTCTCGAGCAATTTTTTTCATCTCTTTCCTTCGATTAGCGAACCAATTTGTGACTGTTTGCGTTGTGACTTTTTCTCTGTCTGTAACTGCTCGACCTGCCATGCTTTCTAAGGTAGCATTACAAGTTCGAGCGATTTCTTCTCTTTTCTCTATTGATGGATAATTATCAGCTTCATAAGATCTTTCTAATACTTCAATGTGACATGGTCTGAACACAAAGCGTTCACGTTTCGGATATGTAAATTCACTTGGACTTTGCTGTTGACTTGCCTGTGCTTCTAATGGTCCCAACATATTTTTGGTAGGGGGAGTTCCTGTGAGAAGTGTCATGCTTACGGCTGGTCCAATTGCTTCGGGAAAGTCTTTAAACGTTAAGTACCATTTATAAATGGCTCGACGACTTCGTAAGGACATTTCAACTGGATCACCTCTAAAATATCGGCTGATATAACTTTGACTTAGTCCTGAAAATTAATATTTTTGAAATTGATTTACTATTGAAATAAGAATAATTTACCAGCGAGAGAAGCAATTTGATGTTGTTTAATGTTGTGCTTAACAACAAAGTTTTTAATCTCTTCGCAACACTTAATTTCCCCCTGACTGAAAGTATACTTATTTTTAATATTCATATTTTAATGATATTTTAGAAACTGACGCTAAAAACTCTTTCAATTCTTGACTATTTTCAAATTCTTCGTTGGATATTTGAGCCATTTGTTGTAATTGCAGCATTTGCTGCATCTGTTGTTGGGCGGTCATAGCTTGTGGTTGTAGGAGATTAGATATTTCTGTTTGATTTGACTGTGGAGTTTCGGAAGATGCTCCGTTTGAGTTTGAGATATTGACTTCAGGTTGAGATTCAGAATTAGCACCTCTTGAAAATGCTATAGGTTGTTCGTTGGCTGTTTGAGACATTGCGCTTGTGACCAAGTTATCTGTTGGAGTTAAATTTGCATTTTCTGCCGAACGCTTACGAACTTGTCGAGCATTCGAAGCGTCTAGTATATGCTGTTGTTGTAGTTGCTGAGCTTGCTGCTGTTGTAAAGTACTGTGTATAGCGTTTTGAACTCCCATCAAGGTTACGGCGGCTTGTAATTGATTAGCATAAGAAACTGGAATATTGTAAACCTGTCCGAGTTGAGAATCGACGCGATCCAAAATATCCCAAGCGCTGAGTATTTGGTCCTTGGTCATACCAGAATTTCGTAGACGACGGATAAGTTCGATCTGTTCAACTGTGAACATTTGTTCATGACCATTTGTGGAAGAGGCAGATGAGGAAGTTTGTTGTGACGAAGTAGGAGCAGGCATCCCGGTAGCACTAGCCATACAGATAGAAAAAGAACGTTGGAAAGAAGAGCTGTAAAATATGATAGGATTAAGGGAATTAGGCCTACAGCGAGCTGAAGAAAGGACGCGTTGAGCGTTTCTTTGTCTCAGCTAGCAAAACGCGCGAGCGCGCGTCGACGGCAGAACGCATCGATTGAGTGACTAAAAGCGACGCCATATTTGCTGAATTTGTTAATTTTACAATATTTTTAAACTTGCTCCAGATAGGCGCCAAACGCGGGAAACACGTGCCTTGTATGAAAAACAAAATGTGGATACCTGTAATATTCAGTAAAGATGAAGCGCCGCTACCTAAATTTAGTCGATTTAGGCAATTTCGGCAATTTTTACTAAATAATCGTTACTGTACGCGTTAGTGATGCAGCGAGGGGGTGCTGAGCGCCGCCGACGTTTATAGATTTTTAGTTATGACGAAGGGAGGTAGATAGAATGGCCAAATTTCCTTTTTCTCCGGTGACAACAAATGCTTCTTTTGATGCAAGCTAATTGAAAATGATAATATTACTATCTATGGTGGTTTGCTTAGGCCCCAGTGCTTTTTGATCAATTTTAGGGAGTAAAATACACTCCTAACCCCCGTTCACGACCTATATACATATTAAGCAGGCGTTGTCAGGGTTACTGACAATGCCAAGAATGGACGAAGTTCATGAGAAGAAATCGAAAAAACGACAAAAGAAAGCCATTTTTGTTTCATATTCACCTGATGCTGGTTATCCAGAAAAAAAGTTTATCGTTGAACTTGTTAGACAATTGAAAGATAATAGTTTAGCTGAGGACCTTTGGTTGGATAAAGATGAACGGGTTACCGGCTCTCCTAGTTGGTTATCTCAACGATTAGAAGCTGTTGAACGATGTAAAGCTTGCCTAGTGATTTTATCGGAGTCATATTTAACCTGTCCAGTTTCTTTATTTGAAGCTAAAACAATCCTTGAGCGAAAAAGACACAATAAAGATTCAGTTCATGTTTTTCCAATATTGTTATCCAGTATTGAGAGCGACATAAGTTTAGAGAAACTAAAGGAATTATCCATTTTACTTGAAAATGTTGTTGGCGTTGATTTAACCGGTAAGGATCAAGTAAACAAATCATTTGCAGAAAAAGTGTCGGCAGTTGTTGGAAAATTAATGGAGAATTTAGAAAGATTTGCCAGTATTAGAATTTCTCCTTCACCGCTTACTTCAAATACAGAATGGACAGGTGTATACCTCACAAAAAAAATTAATGAGTGGACCATTGATGATCTTCAAGAGTGGTTATATAATGCTGGAATTAAAGAATTCTATCGTCAGGCTTTAGCTGAAGCTATGATCGACGGTTTTCTTCTTATGTCTTTAACGGATTATGATATGATCTATCATTTAGGAATTGATTCACGACCTGTAAGAAAAAAAATAATGCAGCATATTTTACAAACTCTAGATAAGGAACATAAGATGCCCAATAATTGGCATTTACGAGCTAGAATGCAGAGGGCCAAGCAAAATACTATCTATATCATATACGATCCTTCCGATATTAGATTGGCTCATTGTGTCAAGCAAGATTTGATGAAGAAAGGAATACAGGTATTTCATCATGCTAAGCTGGGAGTTTCAAAAGATGAATTTCTCTATCTCAATGGGCCAACTATGGCATACGCTAGTTTCGTTTTCGTCCTTCTGACGGAGGAAGCAATTACTTCTCCTTTTGTTTTCAATGAACTGCTTCTGGCTGAATGGTTTGGGAAGAAAATTGTTTCAGGTCTGTTTGCCAAAACATGGCAAAATCTTAGACCTTGTCTAAAAGCCGTATTAGGTTTGTTATTTTTTCATTGGATGGAAATATTTTATTATTTTCTTCTCTGATGTTACGACAGGTGATTATTCAGCAATAGATTTTCGAAGCAAGCCATATGTCGAGAGCATGGATGTTCTTGAGCACTTTGTTAAGCCGACTAGATTCGTCTCGGGTATCGTTCTCGAGCAAGCCTTTTTAAATAAAATATCTGATGGGATAAAGCCATTAAATAAGCTGGAAGAGTATCAGAGTGCCTTACAATCAAGAAAAATAGACGCTGAGGAAGAATATAAAGTATTTTTGAGCTATCAGTGGGACATTCAATCAAACGTTGAAGAATTACAAAAAATATTACAAGAGCATAACATAATTTGTAGTAGTGATATTAAACCAACAATGACACTACAACGTTCTAGCTCACGAATAAACAAGAGTCAAGACAACTCATCTGAAAATTCTCAGGCTGCCCTACAAAGGCATATGAAATCCTGCTTGGTAGTGATATGCTGCGTAACCCCAAAATATCTACAGACAGAGAGCTGTACCAAAGATATCTTTCTTGCAGAAAATCTCAGTAAACCTATTTTACCAATAATTTTTAGATACTGTCCATGGCCCCCCGAGGGCATAACAACTCAAATAAAAAAATTACTGTCACGATACGAACCAATAGATATGAGTAATCAGACCCTTTTCCGTCAAAATATAGCTACATTAACTGAGAAGATAAAGTCATTATGCCACAAATGCCAACTGGAATATTAAGAGATGATATCTTAAAAACAATAGCAAATGTCGAATGTATTATATTATTTAAGATAAATTAATAAATTTCTGTTAAGATAAAAACAAAATCTGCACAATTTATCGACATTTTTCACGTATTAACTGACATATCACGTCAACGACATCGCAAGAGCGTCCTATAAAGAAATACAATCTTTTCTACAAATTAGCACAGCCTACAACACGTACAAAATACACACATTGATCATTGAAAAATCGATGATTATTAAATTGATAAATAAATTAGAAATATATAAGTACACACACATATATATATATACATAAGCATATATATACATATACATATATGTATGTTATACATACAGATACATATATATATATAAATATATATATAAATATATATGTTCATATATATGTCTGTGTATGCATAAGATTGAACTTGTTTACGGACAGCTTACAACATAATCAAACGTGAAACGTAAAAACGAAAGAACATTTCTTTAAAACGCCTAAATAGAGAAGACTACGGAAGGACGTTCTTAACACGTGTCAATTGCTGAAGACGACGCTGCATGCATGATTTGGCGACTCAGAAGTCGGCGAATTCCTTAGCACATTTTTCAGTGTTTGATATTCGCAAAGGTTCTTCTTCGTAATCATCAAAATTACTCGGATCTCCGGGTCCTTTACACTTTGGAACAAATGGGGCTTCAACTTTTCTTTGATAAACGGCTATCCAGTCCGTCGTTCCAAACCATTTATGGTTTTTTATGTCGTTGACTCCATTTTTCAAATTTCCAAAGCGCTTCGTCAAATCTACTTGCAGTAGAGACTTCAACAAGTCCCGTAGATCATTCGAAAAATGGGAAGGAAATCGCACCTTTCCGGAAACTATTTTCTCATAAATTTGAATAGGTTGATCGGCAAAGAACGGAGGATAGCCGGCAGCCATTTCATACACCAAAACACCCAAAGCCCACCAGTCGACAGCTTTGTTGTAACCCTATTTTTTAACAAAATTAATGTCATCGGTAAAAATTAACACCTAAACAAGTACTGCAATATTTTTAAATTTATTTCCGAATGCAATTTGTGAAGGTTCAGGCAAATGAGCAATCATCCAGATTTGATTACAAGGGTTATATTAACACTTCGGCAACATGGATTGCTAACAATTAATAATATACTCATCAATGTGCTAAAAAAAGTTAAGTCTAAAAGTCGTAAAACTCTTTTGTAAATTTTTCACTTTTCGCTATGACTAAAGGCTCTTCGTCATAATCATCAAAATTACTAGTATCCCCGGCGCATTTGATTTTTGGCTTAAAAGGTGCCTCCACTTGTTCATGGTAGAGTTGTATCCAATCTACGTTACTGAACCACTTGCTTTCCTTAATGTCCTTCACACCGTTTTTCAAATTTCCAAAACGTTTAGTGAGGTCTACTTGAAGCATATTTCTCAGTACGTCTCTCAAATCATGAGAAAAGTGGGAAGGAAAGCGCACTTTCCCCGAGACGATTTTTTCATATATTTGTATTGGCTGATCGGCAAAAAACGGCGGGTAGCCTGCTGCCATTTCGTAAATAAGAACTCCAGTTGCCCACCAATCGACAGCTTTATTGTATCCCTGTGGGAATTAGCAATGTAGGAAGGATTTTCCTAACAATTCATATCAGTATTGAACAATTCTAACCATTCAATAGAATTGTTCCAGACTGTGATCAGTGAAGACAGAAAGCAAGTTAAGTTAGATAGTTAATCCATAATGTATGATAATGTCAGATAAAGAAAAATTGCTGCAAAGTGTAACAGCAAAAGAACTATTATCCATCAAATTCTACTCTGAATTTATTTTTGAATATTGTTAGTTGTGGAAATTCATGCACCTTTATTCAACCTTCACAATGCGTTCGAAAAAGATTACTTGTTAAAGAAAAGTAGATAAACAAACAAAAAAGTAAACTTTTATGCTTTGCAATGTGCCATAATGATACTCACTTTACTCAGAATAATTTCTGGGGCTAAGTACTCGGGTGTTCCGCATAATGTCCACGTCCTACCCTTAACTCTTTTAGCAAATCCGAAGTCTGTTACCTATAAAGAAAAACAGATTGAATATATAAAGATAACATTTTCAGAGTAATCGAAAATTAAAGGGAAAGGAATAGCAGGAAAATCAGGTTTTTCAGAGCAAGCAACTGATTATTTTGACTGGCACACTAATCAGTTTTAGAATTCACAACAAAAATCATATTTTACGTTAGTAGTATTTGAATGAAGTTCAATAATTCAGAAGCTAAAATTTTGCTAAATATCACAGAAATTAAATTTTCCTTTCTTCAGTTACTAAATAGTAATTAATCATCCGAATTTTTGACCTTTAGATAACCCCATATGTCGAATAATAAATTTTCAGGCTTCAGATCTCTGTACGCTATGTCGAGGTTGTGTAAATACTCCAATACCAAAACAATTTGATTGGCGTAAAAACGAGTTTGATTCTCACTGAAATTATGGTAATAACAAAGATATATAGAGCTCTCGGGTGCAAAAAAGGTCAAGCAGTGAAGTTAACATTTTAATTTCTAACTAAATTGATTAAACAAACAAGATTTTCTCCACATGCGCAAGAGAAAAGAAAGTGACAAGAAACAGTAAGATTTTTCATTTCTTACTTTTATGTAACCCTTTGAATCAATTAGCAAATTTTCCGGTTTTAGATCTCGATAAATGAGATCCAGCGAGTGAAGATATTCAAAGGCGAGAACAATTTGGGCGGCATAAAACCGAGAATGAGGTTCACTGAAATATAGTTCGTTTGTACACAAATTAGCTTTTAAAAGGCGACTTTTTTTGTTGATATACAATTTCATTTACGAATCTTCAATTTTTTCAACATACCTAAAACGCCCTATTTTCCTTAAATGGGAAAACATTTCTCCACCCGTTACAAATTCAAGTACCATATATAAATACGAATTGTCCTGAAAAAATACAGGTATTATTACTAGATGTGGAATAGTTGAGTAAGAATTGTCGTTAGTATTACCTTAAAACTGTACTCCATCTTCACCAGAAAAGGAAACGTAATAGCTTGCAAAATGCGCTTTTCATTAAGCGTATGTTCAACCTGTTTTAATTTGACCACCTTCTGCTTGTCGAGTATTTTCATGGCATAATATTCTTTGGTAGCCTTATGCTGTACGAGCATTACTCTGCCAAATGACCCTGTTCCAAGAGTCTTCATACGGTCGAAATCGTCCAAGCTTGCTGTGTTCTGAAAATCAGGTGAAGGTTTTAGTTCTCGCAAATATATAAAATCCACCGTCTTTTCAAATTCATTTTCCTCTGTATCAGCCATTTTAACCCTCGTATCTCTATGGATCAACACTGAAAACATGCACTTCAAACAGCAGACAATAGAAATATATTGAAATAGAGAGTTTACAGGCCATGCCATGAGGGTCGGATCTAAATTTAGATAATTTCGGCCGATACAAACACTTATCAAAACATATATTTCAGAAAAATAAACGATGTTTGGCTGTATGTGTTTGCATAAAAGCTTAGAATTTTACAATTCGACCAATACTACAGGCTCTTCGCAAAATATTTACAAAATTTCGAGGTCACTGAACTTATTATTGGAAAAGATATAACCAACCTGTGCCGGCTCATCCCACTTCTTGTTGAACTCTTCCTTTGCTTGTGCCAGGAATTGTTTAACTGTAAATAGATAGTAAAGATAACGGTTTAATATATTTATAAAGCTTCGACATTGAATAAAAAGATTATTCCTCCTACAATGTGAGGATCTTCTCTATGAATGTCACAAGAAATTAAGATCAGAATAACGATTATACTGGGCGAAATACGAACATCTTCCGATTCTATCTAATGATGTCGATTTTATTAATGAATCTTACCATTTTCTGCGTCCCCTTTTTTCGCTGTCGCTGCATTGCCCATCGTCTTTTTACCGAACGAGTAAAATACAGCGTGTTATGTAGACTAATCACTCAGAAAGTGGGCGAAAACTAGACTTCAGTAAATAATTAACGGCGACTGTTGCGAAGTAGCAAATTTTTCGATTCCACAAACACTGTATCACTACGCCGACCTATAGCAAGAGCTTTAATCTTTCTCGACAATGAATCTTATATATATTAGTTACTTATCCTTCAAAATTTATGTTTCATAAATTTTGATAAGTAAGTTTTAATTATTCAACCTCTTTCCTGTGTAACTAATTTCTGGAGCGTAAGGTGAAAAGCGTTATATTTCTAAAATGGCTGCGGAATAACATTAGGGTGGCTACATAGTCCATTATCATAATGTATACGAGTTACGAATTGCACGCGAAGGGGAACCGCAATAAAACCGAATGGTATTCCGACTCGAACTGATAGAAAGATGGCTTGTTAGCATCAAGCATTCTTGAATAGAGGTCATTGAAATTTTTAATTTGATTACAGTTAAATCTAATACATTTGAAAGCAAAATTTGTTAAAAGGGAAAATATAAAATATTGAGGAAACGCCCTTTAATACATTCTCTCACGTATTATCAATAAAATATTGACCTACCAAGTTATTATTTGCGATATACAAAATATTTTACTTATGTTCCACGAACAAATGAGCTTATCAATGGTGTTGTTTTACCTCACTCCTACATCTGGAAGCACTGTTACTGCAATACATTTTTTCTTAAAGTAAGAGAGGACTTGGGGAAAGACTCGATAGGGTAATATATAATGAACCGATTCGGTTGATTTCTTTTAAGTAAACTACAAATCACAGCTCCCTAAATAATGCATTACAAATAAGATGTTAAATTCAAAGTCCGTTCATTGTAGGAGAGGCAAAGGACTACAAAAAAAAAAACAATATATACAGCATATTTACTGAAAATACGAGTATACTGAGTATATATATTTCAATTTCAGATATAAATATCATGACTTGTATATTATATTATTTGAATAATATAATATTATAATTATATATATATTAATATATTTGCAATAGAATGGATCGAATCATAACGAGCTTAATTACAATCAACAGATGGTGCTTTAACCGAGAAAACTAACAGATGCTGCTGCCGATTGGTTTTTTATAAATATTTTATCACATACATATACAAGCAAGTCAATTATACAAGGAAATTCATTAGTAATTACGCCCGCAATTATTGTGGATTTGTAGATAACATTTATTTATCCTTACGCTGAAACCGGGAGATGGCTGGAAGGCAACTACATATAATAAATCGGACTGTTGTCGAAAAACCTCAAATATACATACAATCAGCCATAGCCTATAAAGAAAAGGGAGAATATACGTGCCTGCATAATATAGCTGCTGTCAAAACCATTAGCCAATGCTTAATCGCTAATATTCATAAACTAAACTGATAAATAAGCAATGAATATATATATATATATACATTTATATATATATATACATATATATATATTTATATATATACTTGTATATTATATATATTTATATTTATACTTTCATTTATATTTATATTTTTATTTATATTTATAGTTGAAATATATAAATAAATATAGTACATCTACACTATAGTTATATATTCTAATACATAGCATAGTATAATATGATATTATACACCTACAGTATCTATCAATGTATTTATAGCTATGTAATATTACAAATATAACTACATGATCTGACTTATCCTATCTAATTTAATAACAATCTAAAATTTGTATGTATCAGTGTACAATAAATGTATATAAGCATATATTACTAATATATACATATATATGCAGTATATATAACCTTTTTGTAGTATTATGTAAATTTAAATTTGATACAGTATACGCTGCATCTATGGTATTCCTTATATCAGCACATTACAAACTAACAAACATCGACGAAATCGATAAGTTAAGGACAAGACAAACAGCGCTGCCGCCGAATTCAGTTGATATCTTATTTCAGTAGATAGCTCGAATTTTTTACATTTGGTTATCTATTCTTTGCTATACATTGAAAACACAAAGTATTGTATGTACACTATATGTACACTTTGTATGGATACATGTACAAAATATATTTGATATTATTCACAGTATATACGAATATAACGAGTATTTTTAGCTATGTGCTTCGGTAGAATTTTACATAGCGAAAAAGAAACGGCATCGATTTCTAGGTCAACGACGTACGATTTTCGCACTGAAAATTGCTGCCGCGACGCGAGGATGGAAAGCAGCAGCAAAAAATGACCACCTACAGTCGTTTCGTGATTACGAATGAGCTTTGGGAGAAAAAGCTAAAAGGAATTTTCACTGATTAAAGAGAGTTTTCTATTAAAAACGCCCAGTTTTGAAGAGTGCGATAAGATAAGCGTTTTGATAACATTTTCACCTACTCGTTAATTATAAAAAGAACTATAAAAAACGTACAAAATTCTGGCCATTTCGAATTTGTTTGTGAATCCTTTTTACCTTCCGTTTTCACTTCCGACCCTCTCTGCGACTTGTCAGATTTGTCCTTGCCTCCAAAAATTTTCCCAAGTATGTCGCTCATGATAAAACAATTTAAGTCCAAAATTTCTTTATAATTTCCTTCTAAAATCGCCAAATATGTTGGCGTTTATATCCATCCGTCGAACTCGATCCGAGTCAAGTGATTGTTTTACAGTACTTAACAACGCCCCCTGGAAGGACCAAGAGCGCCATCTGAAGTTATCAATGGTTTGTTGTGAATTAGGAAGCCTAATAGGTGTTTTAACGTTGAGAATGTTAATCAAAAATGAAAACAAAACAAAAATTTCTTTCACTGTCAGTCAAATAATATGTCTATATATTTTTAAAGTGTATATAGACACATATTTTTCAAGAGTGAGGAATGACTAGGATTAATATGCATATAATAAATAATATTAGTATATTGGCTATTGTACAGTATACAGCGTATACTGTATACTGAATATTTTGTATATGTAGATACTTGGAAATTTATAAATTCTTTATTTATATATATATATATATATATATAAATTTATATATAGATATATTGAAAGATATCGATATATATTTTTATATCATTCAGCTTATGTCATAGTTGAAACTATTAGTAAGCACGAATAGAATTATATACATTTTTTATGTATACTTCCTCAAATATTGTTAAATATCTATATTTGTTATAGATGTCCATTTAACAATATACCACTTTCTTGCATGCAGCATGAATATTCCGCCTACAATATAAAATAGTAGCAATTAACAAAAAACTTAAACCTAATCGACGACAAATGATTGTCTTTCAAATATAATACATATATACAGGTATGTATAAGGACTATACATAAACAGTATATGAATGTACATCTACTTGAAAGATATTCAATTTAAATGCATCGACATAAGAACACAAAAATAAAATTCATAACAAACTTGTATATGTATAAACTTTCGCAATCACACACACACGTATAATTCGACGCATATATGTTAAATGTATAACATAATATATATGTAATGTATATATACACATACAGTACGATAGAGTAGTATGTATTTACACGTATGAAACTGTAAGAAATGGCAAATTTTCATAGTTCTTTGTCTTGTTACAGCTAATCTTGCCCTTTATTCAGCCTAAGAGTAATAATACGGTCAATCCAAACCTTCTGGACTAAAAAGTTCTTTATGCAAAGCAGGGAAATCTATTTCCGGATTTTCAGTTTTAAAAAAGTCTAACATTTCAATATGTAAGGCGGAAAGTTCGTGTAATTTTTTATAATATTCCTTCAAACGTTCCATTATTCGATCCTCTTCGTTCGGATGAGAAGAAGACAAGGCTGCTCGAAGTGCCAATTGCAATTGGATATTCAAATGTTCAATAGCTTTACTGTCTTTTACTCCAGGGCGATCTAATGAAGATAATCAGAAAGAACATGGTTAGAATGTTTTAATATGATTTAAATTAGAAAAACAAATTTTCTTTACCAGATTCAACAAGAACCAGAGCACAGACAATTGCCAATTCACTTTCCGTTAGGTTCAATGATATTATATCTTTTGCGAAGGTAAATATCTTCTTCATAACATCTTTTTCTCGTTTCGCTGAGAGAAGGCAAAATTTAACAGTGAAAATTGTTCCTTTTAGGTTAGTTACTTACTTAAACTCTCAAAACAGTCCAGAGGGACAAAAGCTTCGCCAAATATAACGGAATTTGATGTGACATCATAGGCTCTACTTAAGCGCAACAAAGCTATTTCAAAACTTCCTAAGAAAAAAAAAACATTTTCGTTTATTTACACTTAAGTGGTGAACAATAGTATAAAACAAACCTCCTTTAAGTAGCATAATTTGATCATCCTGCAAAAAGTTCATAAATGTCGGCACCATTTTGGCGAATTCAATTATTTGCTGAACAGCACTAGTTAATTTCTCGGCAATTTCAGCCCATAATTGAGCATGATCCTGTAATGGAAGGTGTTTATATACTGTTATATTCGATTTACATGTTACATACTAATAATTTGACGTCACGAAGAACGGTTGTGTTCGTGTTTCGTTTTATTTTCTCTATATCTTCGGTTAATAATGATGTTCGCGTATGGGCATCGAGCAAGCATTTCTCCAGGACACCTATGAGAAATTGTTTATTGTTTGTCTTAAAATTGAAATTGTCCACACTTACTCAAGTCCATCTGTTCAGGTTTTATACACTGAGTTTGCTGAAAAGTAACCGCTTCGGAGGAAACTTGTTCGCCGTCATTAGGCGCAGGAGAGGCATATGTGATTGGCTGATGGCCGGGTTGATAGGCTATAAAAGCACCATTTGTTGGAGTCATAGTTAACTGGGTGTATGAAGCGCTGTATAAAAGAAGATTGTCAAAACTTAACAATATAAAAAAAATAGAAAGTTGTACCCCGTGTAAAAGTCGTTGTTATTCCCCGATTGGCTGATAGACGTAATGTTTGAATAATCGGGAAGCCCGTTTGGGGAACTGATATTATTTGATGAAGATCGCATACGAATTTGATTTGCTTCATCCTCGACGCGTTCTCGTTGTTTTTTCGACATTCTTCCAAATTTTACAGCTGTGTTTATTATGTACAAAATATATACATAGAGATTAGTTTCTTTGCTTTAATAAACCTACCATCACGCGACATTCCAAGTGCTATACATTTCTGCAGTCTGCAATACTGGCATCGGTTTCTGTTTACTCTATCTATCACACAGTTTTTATTTCTCGGGCATTGATAATTTATGGGACCCGCTTGACTTCGCCGAAAGAATCCCTGCATTTAGACGAGAATTTGGAGAGATGCAACGCCAGAAATAATAAACAAAACTCACTTTACACCCTTCACAAGTAATTACTCCGTAATGAACGCCGGAAGACTTATCTCCGCAGACTTTACATGGTATCACCTCAATTTGCGCTGTAAAAACGTATATTTATAATTTTTTAAAATTGAGAAAATCACATCCTTATTTAATCAAGTATTCTTTTCGTGTTTTTATACAAGATATTACTAGGTTAATTTTACAAGCAGCTCTCCGTCGAATAGCAAACCGCGTAATGGAATTGATAAATGAAAATTGAAAACATTCCAAAGCTGCATATACTGAGAAACCCGAGCAGATGTTGGAATCATCTTCAATTCACCTTGCCAACTGTCGCCTACGATGCAGAATGCACTCATACAAAAAATTTATTTTCACATCGACCCCGTGAGGATGCTGATCACGTGACATCGCTTCTGGCGCGAAAACCTTTTACAATGTCAACATTCGAAAGTCAAAGTACGTCTGTAGAGATACTCTATAGCTTGATAGACAACTGTTTTCAAACTCTACTCCGTTATTGTCTCAAATATTTTAGCTAATATAAAACCTCGTTATCTTCAAGCTTTACGGTTTTAACTTTTTGGGATATCAAATATAGGTATCAATGAATCTATTTCTCACAGCTAGTTAATGCGTACATAATACTTTTTTTATTAAAACCAAACAGCACCTTACAACTTAAAAGAAACTTTTTTGCAAATCGGACAATACCTTTCATATTTGCCGGCGATCCGTTTGATGATGGTGGTGGTGCAGGAGGAGTCATATTTGGAGTATTCATCTTCCAGTACTTCGGCAAATGAAAGCACCTCAACAATGGCTATTTATAGCACAGACTGATTTGCATGCAAATACCTCAAAAAACTAAGTATAGTTAGGCTTTAAACAAGAGATTGCCGTGGATCAGTTATGGTGCAAATAATAAACAGTTTTGACTTTGTCTATTTCGTATCCATAGTGTAGCAAAGAGAGAAAAAGAGAAATTTTCACATGGACGCTAACATCACATGTCAGCCATCTTAAAAATAGTTACCTCTGTTTCCAAGAGGTGACACCACTTCCGAGCGATGCTTACTCCATCTCACGGAATTGATATAAGTATATGTAAATATATAATCTGGTTCTTCTTCCGTTTCCTGCCTCCCTTTACGGAAGTAAACTATACACTACTGCAAGCCAGCGGATAAGTTTTCCGCAAAATAAAACAGTATATTATAAACTCAAAAGTTAATGGTCAGTATTCAACTACTTTAAACTGCCATATACTGCATGTTTCGAGATTTTTGACTATAAATTTAAATTGCTCTATGGCATTTTAAATTTTGTAAACATTGAATAGTTTCTTTAATATATATATACTGTATATATATATATATATATATATAAGTAACAATTTTCAATAAATTTCATACAGATTCCCTAACATGACATCACTTTCGCTGTTCCATAGCTGCTGGAAGACTAGGAATTCAGATTATGTAAAATCATCTTTTTATTTTTTATAGAAGCTATCAATTCTCTATCATTAGGTTACAACTAAACGAATTGATAAAAGTATGATTAGTCTACCAAAGGACTTTCAGCACACCGTTCATGTTGGTCGAAATGACATTGCAAAAGAAAAAATTGGTGTTTCCGTAAGTTTAAACGATTGAGTTTTGTCACACTTCATCTTAATTCTTTTTCATTAGGTGGAGGATGTTCAACTGCAGATGACAACTAAAGGAGGCTATAACGTCTCCTCATCTTGTCGTACAGAAGATTTTCACTTGAAGCTATATCCTATTAAAGATGAAACGTCTTAGTAGACTTTCAAATTCTGCTTGACTTCCACTGAGTAACATGTATACCTATAGTATACGAAACATTTTAAATACTGCAAATATTGCTTTATGTGATTCAGCTACTACTTAGAAATAGATTATGCTGAGATGAGTCCTTGACGTTTTTGAATAATTTTTTAAATGTTATTAAAAGTCTTAATATCTTGTTATAAAATGTTTTTACAAAATGTCAGAAATGATTTTTTTTTTTTGCGCAACTAGCTATTGTTTTCTCGTGAAAACTTCTATATTCCATCAATCAGTTAATGATAATCAAAAGTTAAAGAATCCTGGCTGTGTTTCATGAATCTTTCTTTTGCTATAATCTAGGTATAATACAACGATCTTACTAAAATCATAAATGAATTGTTATATTGTAGTCCAGATGTTATTTTACAACTCCATATAGGTGTTTGGCGAAGTTGTTAAAACTGTAGATTTTGTAAACCTAAAACTGAAATGTGTGTAAAAGAAATAGCTTTCATGGAATACTATTTCAATGATGATAGCATTTGAAAGGAAGTAAATTTATCAATGAATGAATCGTTTCTTTTATATGAATTCTTTTTTTAGTTGACAAAAATAGTTGAAAATTTATTAAATATAGAAGAGCCAGATTAAGAGATGATCTTCAATTCGAAGCCTGTTAGGTTAGATTGGCTGAAATTTAGTGTATAAATGAGAACTGCATTGTCTAATATTTGTAAATATTCTTTTTTAATATGAGAGGAAGAGGAAAACGAGCAATCATTTGGATGAAAGTATGTGTGAATGATGAGTTACCGGGTAATATAGTGAAACAAGTTATTGAAAACAATAACATTAATTTTGCAAGAAAATGAGAAGATTTGTATAACTTGTGTTTGACAAATGTAAGATATTTTAAGTCAAATAAATTCTAAAGAAGAATGCGTGTCTCAAACAAAAATTCTATCACATGGCTTTCGAGATGGAAGGTCTTTACTCAAAAGAATATATATATATATATATATACATATATATATATACATTATACAAACTTTAATATCTGAATTTTAAGCATAAGAGATTTCAAAACATGTTGGAACTAAATAAACTATTAAGTTATTGCGTTATAGTATTTTAAATAATATGCGACTTTTGACCTCGTGATATGGTAGGCTACATGCAACCTCAGGGTCACATACAAATTTTACTTAGCATATTAGGCGTGTCTCCTCAAAAAACCAGTGACGCTCCAAGTTTAGTTTGGGTTGTGTTTATTCATTATTCATGGTGGTGAATTATCAGTTGTAAGTTGTGCTCAGCTGGATGTCTTTCGGGAACTACATTCCAAAGGTCATAAAATTACGGGACCAATATTAGGTAACGATCGGGCTCTTTTCGGATGCAGTCATATCATTACAAAAGGATGACAGCTTGATTGAAGACGATAGATTGTATAGAGAGAAGCCAGGAATCAACGAGGTGATGGTTTAGATTTGGGTTATTGAAGGATTAAATTTATTCTTCTCTTTTTTTCTGAACACGAAACCTTATAAAGCATCGACTATTGAATAAATTCTTACAAGTATATAGTGTGACCGACCAATATTGCACAGTCACTTTCATACAGGCAGAGTTGCTCGACCCACGTCGAATATTTTAACATTTATAAGTGGAGTACAAAAGCACAAAGTAGCAGCTACGAATTCATCATCACATGCCTTTTCATTCATTCCATAAACACGTATACCATTCATAAAAATTATTTTAAAAAAAATCACTCCGTTCATTCAACGTTTGAGATTTGCTTCGACTAGAAACGACAACAGACGACGCAATTTGTCATTATTTTAAAACGCACTACATTAATATATCATTTCTTGTGAGTTTAGTGCCTAACACAGAAAAGGCCACAGGCGGTGTCACACAAGATTGTATTCTTTTAAGTTCAACTGCAATATTGTATCCTTGACTGCAGCAAATACGAAACGAATATTTTCTGTGTCTGAAAGATTTTGGATATTATTAAACACATAAAGATTGTTTTCCCTTTCAGCAAACCTGTAGCACAAGTAAAATGCGAGTAAATTATTTTATCCGGGTCCGGATTGAGGTCGACAAACATTTTGAGAATAAATTCTCTAGCCTGTTGTGCATCTTTCTGAGGACCTAATGATACAACAATTGTCAAATGAAACAAGGAAATTTTTGAACAGTAAGGAATCTTTCAGTTGGCTGAGTCAGTACTTACCATCAAATTCGGGAAAATAATCGACAAGATGCGAATACATTATTTTTTCTTCTAAGAGATCTTTTTTATTCAGAAATAGAATGACTGAAGAGTTTTGAAACCATGGATAGGTGATAATTGTTCGAAATAAAGCCTTCGATTCTTCCATACGGTTCTAAAAATAATTAATTAAGAAAAAGTCTATATAAGTACTAAAAAACAGACTTCATTATCTGATTCAACTAGAACTTGATCGTATTCGCTAAGCGCCACTAAAAACATTATAGATGTGACGTTTTCGAAACAATGTATCCATTTCCGACGCTCTGATCTCTGACCTCCGACGTCGACCATTCTGTTTCAGTAAATGCTATATATTTGCAATATTTTGACATTATTTTATGTCTTACCTAAATATAATACCGTCCAAGTCAAATGGATACTCGATTATACCCGTTGTGGGTACTCTCACTCGAAGAATATCCTGCAGAGTAGGAAGGTAGGTCGGTTGAGACACTCGATCAACATCATCTAAATAACTGTTTCAAAACAAAAGGTGATGATTATGGTTTCATGGCTATAAGGGTTTCCTTACTATTTGGCGGAATCTGTTAATTGATACTCTCTTCTACGGTCATAACATTCCTGAATTCCGGAATCGGCCCATAACTTATTAATAGCTTCAACGTATTCTCTATCGAAAGTTGTCACTGTTTCGTAATCAACTACTCGAACTTTCTTTGCATTTTGCTGTAAAAATTTAAAATTATAAATTAAAGCATAAACAATTGAACGGGCGTGTCAAATCAATGTTGCTTAGTCTTTTCGTTTGATACGCTTTGCGTCGATTAAGAAGGAATAGCAAAATTAAATCGATTTATGAATCACTAGCTATAGCAACTTAATTTAAGTGTTTATTCAGGTAGGGTACTTAATAGTTGCCTATGATTTTTTCAGTGATGCGAGAAAATACGAACCACGCCTACTCTGTAAAAATCAAACACTCAAATAATTACAGTTATTTATGTAATCTACAATAATCTTCATTCGCCGATACTGTACAACAGTTTAACTGGCAAAATTCCATTGGTTAATACCTATTTTTACCAACTATAAAAAGATTTAATGAATATTTGAAATACCAACTGCAACATAGTCATACACTACAACACCCAACATATTACAGTACCACGCCCTCATTTTATTCAGATACTAACTAATCAATAAATAAGTACGGAGGCAGCGTAAAAGCTTTAAACTGAACTTGAAGCTTTACCGGCGCAAGATATTTCCAACAAAGCTATTATTTATCATCTTCAAATGTTTCTCTTCTTTTATGTACAATCACATAAGTTGACATAACCAAACAATACACAATCCCTAGACCTCACAGATTTAGAGAAAAGTCATACCTCATTTTCCGGATCCTTGTAAGAAATTTGCAGTGTGTCCATAGCGCGTATCATAGAATTCATTGCCATGAAAATGTTTTGATAAACTAATTTGATAAAAGAGCGTTTGTCTTCATCACTATAGCCTGATCCATGAATAATTCGCATCTGCTTTATGAAAGTACTTTTTCCTGATTCGCCAGTACCTGCAAAAAAGAATCATTTAAATAAGTACTAAAAGTTAACTTGGACGGGAGTTGGAGGATAAATATCGCAAAATATCTCTTTATCTCAGACTTATAAACTTGATAATGGTATTAAAAAACCTGAGGACCATTCCAGTTAACATAGCATTCTACAATCGTAAGTTACCTAACTGGAACGTTTATAAACAAATATGAACTATTCAATCAAAATGGCGGAATCAGCAACCAGAGCCGGTTAGATTAGGGCAAGACAACAATCAACTGCGCACTCATATTAAATCAGACCTAAGAGAAGTAGTTTAAGTTCTCTTCTTGCATCCCTCTTGTCTTTGCGTAACTGCTTTTCAATTTCTTGATTAATTCGTTTCTGTTCTTTCGCCTCTTCGCTGAGGCAACACGCCATGTTAGCAATGAAAAGATACGAATGGCGCGGACTGCGTGGTTATTGCAGCCAACTGCAGTTGTCCTAGCCTTAGATAATATTCCACAGTCACTAATTTCTTGGGGAATCAATACGAATAACAATTCGATTCAGTAAAACGGCATTGCCATAAAAATTATTCCTGTCAGATTGGGTGTGAGCATTCACTCCATTCAACAACCATTCGCCCTATGTATTCTCCCCAACTAATTGATTTCTTCTCTCAGAGAAATTTAATTGGCGATTTTTTTTTACAAAATATTTCTAAAATGTCTATTAGTATTTTGCATGCTAAAAATCCCGATTTTGGTCAATTTTAAACAAAAAAGCAAGTAAAATAACTGGAAAGAGGGGAGAAAAAATATAAGTGGAATGGCAAATTGAAACGAGGCCGACGTTCGGCATGCATAATGGCATAACTAGCGCCAAATTTGAATCTGAAAGCAAATGATCGCGTAAACTTTTATTAGCAAACTCATGACTTTAAATAAATTTTCCTTGTTTATTATAATCATAAAAGTTTCTTTCAAAAGAATCTTGATTGGAAACTTTTCTTGTATTAATCAAATTTTAAATATTAGGTTGTTCTATCTTGAGAAAATGCAAATTTTTTATCTGCTTTGAATTATTATAAAAATCAGTAAAGTATAAGCATCTGTGGATAAAAAGGTTGCAATTTTTAAAAAGTATAAGAAAGTGAAGGGGATTGTAGGTGGCAGTAAATGACAGGAAAATCGCAGTCTCGCAGTCGTTGACCGCATTTCCGGTTGCCGTTAGCTCGAAGTGCTTGTCAAATTGGGTGGTTCATTCTTTAAAGAGGTAATTTTGTTTAAATATAAAATCAATAATTATATATGGAAAAGATGAAGTGATTACTGAAGACTATGTCAATGAATCGTTTCTCTTTCGGATGGCTGATACCTTCCTTTCATTATATAATTATATCAGTTAATTTGTTTAAGAATCGTTTTCTCAGAGCATTTTCATATGAAATTAATAAAGAGAGAAGATACAATTCTAATAATGATTCATCTCATCTGTTATTCACAGATTTATGTTAAAATTTCAGTAATCGAAAAAATAGAACAAGCAGCGTTCGTAGAGCAGGTGTCGCTGCATGTTGACTTTTAATCTAAATGCTTTAGTAAAATTTCTTTTTGTAGGTGTTCTGCCTGTACTATTATGGGAAATAAAAATAGTAGCAAGCTAAAGCCAGAAGACTTGGAAGATTTAAGACGGCATACGGAATTTTCAGATGAAGAAATAAAGGAATGGTTGTATCATTACTTATTAAACTTGACAATCATATATTACTATATAAATATTTAACAGGTATAAGGGCTTTTTAAAGGATTGTCCCAGTGGAACATTAACTGTTAGCGAGTTTAAAAAAATCTATGGGAACTTTTTTCCATATGGGGATGCATCAAAATTTGCTGAACATGTCTTTCGAACGTTTGATACTAACGGAGACGGTACAATAGACTTCCGTGAATTTATATGCGCTCTGAGTATCACTTCTAGAGGAAAGCTGGATGAAAAATTACGATGGGCTTTTAACATGTATGATCTGGACGGTAATGGATATATTTCTCGGCAGGAAATGCTTGAAATCGTAACGGTTAGCTAATAGCAATAAGTAAAAAAATACTTATTGTTTATTTTATCAGGCTATATACAAAATGGTCGGATCGGTAATGAAAATGCCCGAAGATGAGAGTACTCCAGAAAAGAGAACGGATAAAATATTCCGTCAAATGGATAAGAATGAAGACGGAAAACTCTCCCTCGAAGAATTCATTGAAGGCGCTAAAAGTGACCCATCAATTGTTCGACTGCTACAATGCGATCCTGGTTCGGTAGGCGGAACTGCTGCTTAAAGACGCCTTCGAACTGGCGTATTCAGTATTCGAATAATTTAAAGAATTTTTTACTTGAACTTTTTTATTTCTTCTCCTTTCGCCGTAGACGAAATCAAGATAAACTGTAAGGATGTGCTAATGATTGTGTAGTTTGAGCAACAGATCCATGGTCATAAACACGTAGTTGCCAATGATAATTAGCAACCTACCTTCTATTGCAGTTCTCAGCCGCCGAAGTACATTCCGATAGTTCTTGTAAATAATTTTCCTCTTTTATTATTTACCCATTCAAATATATTTACTACTTTTGTCAATCTATTTAAAAACAAGACCCATATGACAGGTTTAAATCTTTCTTCATGTCGTACATTTTCAGAATTGGCACATCGTTAAGAGGTTCAGATCAAAATTTGAATAACAAATTGAATTTACAATTACTATACTTTAAACTAATAAATTTTCATCTTATTCGGAATCGGTAATAGGAACGTTGGTATTCTTTGTCTATTTAAAAAATATTCTGCTGCAAAAGTTAGACCTGCAACAGAATATTTGAAGTGTTTTTTAATGAATTTTTCTATTCAAATCTAATTTATATTATAACTTGTGAGTCTAAAAATATAGCAAACCTTAAAGTGATGAATGACTAATATCTTCAGTTAAAATAAAGAAATTACATATTAAAAGTAGTTGTTAATGTCTTTATTACATTGTGTCTCCCTGTCCAACTGTCTCCACTACAAATGCATCAGGAACAATTAATTGTGTAAGGGTACAGCAAATTTGCGAAATTGGAGATTGTAAGGTATTTTTAAACGAAAAGTTTGATTAAGGAAATTCAAATATTTGCACCGGTTAGTTTTCAATTCGTAAAGCATAACTCTCGGAGAAAGACATCAGTAACTTACGATAAAGTGTAATACAAATAATTAAAAGAAGCAGCAAACAGCGTGACTGATTCTGATTGGCTCCTTAAAAATGATTTCTTTTACGAGTTTGCGCGAAAGAGAACTAAAATTCTTTTACATGTATACTATATGATGCAAAAAGGTATCAGAATTTACAGCCAATCGCAATCAAGCAATTTCCGCCTTCAATTCAAAAGCAATTTAGTGCTCTTAAAGTACAGTGTTTGTTAAGTATGAAACTGGACGTATTACAAAAACAAAAGTCTTTTACAATAGACGCCATAATCGGAAAAGATAATGAAACTGTTGAAAAAAGAAACGAGCCTGTTTCGTCTGCCTCAGCTCAAACAGCCTCCCCAGTGTTTCCATCATACTATTCAGCGAATCTTAGAAGAAGTCTGGCTGTTAATAGTATAGAAATAATGAGAACATTATCAAGCGACCGAAATCTTTTTTCTGGCTCATGGCTCATACCTCCAACAACTTACCCACTCTCGCAGTTTGCTCTTGGTAATATTCAACAAAAATTAGGTAAAACTTTTGATAGAATGTTATAAAATCAGATTTATTCAGTAATAAATATAAATGTTTTTTTTCTATGAAGGTAAATGAGTTTGACAAACATTCATATCTATTACATATATTGGGAATTACAATATATTGGTAAAATATTGAAATAGATTTCACGCAGTTGTTTTGCTTTGATTTTTCTTACACAAACAACAAACTTCATTAGTTTGTTCAGCTGCCTGTGTTAAATCGTTTATTTCCTATTTGTAGGAGTTCAAAACTTAAGTTTGCTTTTAATTTGATCATGGAATTTTTTTAAACGGCCTCTAACAACTATTAAAAGTGTAAACATACTGGTAATTTAAATTGACACATAATAATAAAGCGGTCGAAAGATTTTTGCCAGAAGCGTGAGTGTTTTGTAGAGCTTTGACAAACACTCTGCTAAACTTTGTCAAACAATCGCTTAGTCGCCACGGCATCATTTTACAACAATTATGATCAATGTTTATTAAATCATTTTTTTATTTAAAGTTTGATGAACTATTTCAGCAGTGCAAGATTTGAATTTTTTGCAACCTTACCGAAAACCGAAAAGAATACGAACAGCATTTAGTCCGTCTCAACTACTGCAATTGGAACATGCCTTCGAAAAAAACCACTATGTCGTGGGACAAGAAAGAAAGCAGCTGGCGTCCAATCTATGTTTAACCGAAACTCAGGTACAATTATAAAAAAGAAATGTATGATATTTTCGGCTAACTAGGTAATAGGTTAAAAGTAATGGAACGATTTACTTTAGGTTAAAGTTTGGTTTCAAAATCGGCGAACGAAATACAAACGCACGAAAGAAGACATACTTTGTGATGCTAAAACTGTGGACAACGATATGTGCGAGTCAGATTAGCGTTACTTTTTATTTTGTTTTTGCAATGTATATATTAATACATAAAAGAGAAATTTTAAAAATAAACCAAAAAGTAATTAGGATTGATAAATCAGTGGTTAAGAACGAAAATTTCTACGCTTTGAAACACAGTATAAGATGCCTTCTCATATTACATCGCCGCAGGGAGCGTTCGCCACTAAACGAGGCAAACAACACACTTATCAGAAATTAATGATCGTAAACAGCCACCACACTCCCGCTTTATACAAGGAGAGTAAATTAATAAAAGGCAACCCTTGATCAAGTAAATTTCACAACATGACGGTTATTATTAAATATATTGACAGTTATATAGAACATTAAATTAATTACTTATATATAGTAGGTTATCGATGGATTCTCAATGTTAAGTAGGAAACGTATAGCCTATATCGATCGAGTATTTCATTACAACCGCTAATTGCCGTAATAGAAAAATGACCGTGTAGCGCTTAAAGGTCGATAATAACGACATACGCTCACCCATTAAGACAAGGTGTTGCTGATTTATGACATTCTTGATTATTCTATCGATAAATATGTGAATGCTATATTAAAACTACATAGCAATACTTAGCTATGTTAATTTTCAGGTGAAACTTTATAGCTGGTCAAACTTATAAGCCTTTAAAGAAACTTTGTTTGTTATTTGTCA
The DNA here is from genome assembly GCA_904063045.1 of Dimorphilus gyrociliatus. NCBI lineage: Eukaryota > Metazoa > Annelida > Polychaeta > Dinophilidae > Dimorphilus > Dimorphilus gyrociliatus. The sequence goes on along the minus strand of CAJFCJ010000002.1, from coordinate 964,766 downwards.
CGATTGGCTTCACTTAAAGAGATAAGAAAATAGGTCAGAATCAAATTAAAGACCAGTGAGCTATACCTCTGAAAACGACCCTTCAGGCTTCAATTCCGAAAAGAGACAATATGACAGTTTTCAACAACCCAAATTTAATATCCAATAAAATCTTTAGATAATTACATCAAATTTTTTTTAAAAAATATCATGAAAGGTCGATTCAGTCTATGAGAAGTGAATCGTAACGAAAGAGGATAACCTTTGTAAATAGCCCCCATTTACTCAAACTTTCTTCTTCATCAGTTATACGCATGACAAAATTGTGTATAGCCTGTTGCTCCAGATAACTATATCCCGAGGGTAACGAAAAAAAGCCACTAATAAATTGAAATAGACTTTAAGTGCCATCTATCGATTTCTCTTAAAAAAATACAAAAAAATCAAAAAAAAATACATTTACAGGTACTCTTTCAATTAATGCAATTTAAAATATTCAACAACTGAATGGATAACTAGCAAATAAAAGATCAAAGACTAGAGATTGATAAGGGATATAACGATCTTCCATAGTCACTAAGAGGCTCCCTTGAGTATGGGTATTTTAAAACAAAAGATTCAAACTTTTTTTCAAAGGCTATTATACAGCTGACTAATAACAAATTATGCTGTTGGATTGCCTTTTGATTAGGGCTGATCAATAACTGAAGGTTAACTGAGCAAGAGCATAAAATATTACAATTTCAACCATATTATGACCCTTTATTTGACTAACACGAATTACATACTAAATCTATTACAGTTTAACGTCCAAAATATTTCTTTTTATTCTCCAATCTGCCTAACATATAACAGCAAATCCTATTTGAATATTATTGATTATGTAATAAAATAATTAAATTGCGCGTGTACATTATTATTGAAATTTATTGTTACAATCTCTATACAGAAGGTATTAATTAAAATTTGTTTTAAGTAGAATAAGCAATGATTAATTGAACGTTACAAACGGTAAGTGCTTTGTGAAACTCAAAGAGTTTATCTAGCCCTTGGTATTTTGACGATAAGAAGGTAATAAAAACTATTCCAAATTTAAGTAATGTACGATTATAAATAGAAATACAATTTTTTCAATAGAAATTCTCTATTGCTGAATTAATGTGTCTGCGCTAGTATTATTTTAGATGTAATCACATTCAGTTCGTTAATTTAACATCCTCACTTAAGAACGATAAATATTAGATCGTTTGATTCAATTTAAAGTTTACTTTATAACAAAAATATTCCATTTCAAAAAATTTTCATCTTATCTTAGCCTTGTTTTATTGCCAATTAATCTTTTTCTTTTTGTGATTTATACGTAATTGAATTATTTTCCAAAAAATTAATTTTACGTAACTGACTTCTATAATTAGAAAAATAGATTAAAGCTATTGGAGCAAGTCCGTATTAATTATTAAGCTGACTTTTATAATATTTATTTTAATAATGATATATGACTATAAAAAAACAGTACTTCAGAGATATCATTAAACAGTTTGAAGAGTAAACTTTATGGACATGTTTTTGGTTTCTTGACCTTCGGTTTTCAATATCATCTGTTCAAAATTTTAAGCAAACACATTGAATTTTTAAGCGAAGATGAGGATGTAATTAACATATGATCCGTTGCAATAAATGTTTTTATAACAACATAGTTGTAAATTTCCGCTCTGGTATATTTAGTTTTAAGATAAACGATAGGGGTCATCACTGTCTATTGGGGAAAAAAACCAATGACAGCTTAAATTCTTGTCGAACTTGCATTTCTATTCTAAGACTTATATCTACAACAGCAACTTGAATATTCAAATGAAAAAAAACTAAAGGATATACATGTTTTTAATAGATACTTTTATTACAAAATTTCATCAAAAATTTTTTGTTTCACAGAGTTCTCATTTTAAGTAGATCTTTAAAACATAAATCTTTGGAATCTCCTTGAAACTAAATCAAAGTATAGAAAATTAGATGTTAAAAAGATAAATAAAAACATTTAAGTGGAGAGCTGTATTTGTACTTTACGCCTTGTTGCTACTCTAAGCAAATTTCATAAAGAAAAACTTAGGAAAAAACATTTACAATTTGCAGAAAAAAAATTCCTATTTTGATGATTTCATTACTCTTCCTTAACCGTTAATTAATCCATGTCCAATGATTCTGCTGCTTGAGTTATCCCTTGATAAGATATGACCAACTTTTTCATTTGCTGGACGAATATGCCTTTCTGGAATTGTCTCATGTTTATACTCGAGGAGCATATGATTGATTGGATCTAATCCAATGCATGCTCTGAAAAATGAAATAGATTTCAGTTCAAAATTTAATTTTAATCAAATAATAATTACCTGAAGATATTATCTATACACTGTCGCTGCTTGAATAAAGCATTAACTAAGGGGGTCCCTTTTGGAACTAGAGGTGCTTTGCATAAATAGCTGAGGATTGACAATACAGGATTGAATCTTTGAAAATCTTCATCTCCTACTTTAAATGTTATTCTCTCACAGATTTCAGCAATAATAACGAGATCTAAGATTAATGGAGAAGCCAACATTGAATCTTCACAAGTATTGTGAATAACTAGTGTATTCTTCGCCCCCATCATCAACTCAGAAGTGTACTCATCCATAGCCCTTTTCGAATCTCCAACATTTGGGATGTATTTAATAACCACACAGTGGTCTGGCTTTTCTTCAGAATCATACAACACTCCTCTTGATGATTCTACCATATCGTCAACTACATTCGATTTTGATATTTCTTTTGATCTGCATCAATAAGGAAAATTTTAAAATGACCCAATAAAGATTGCATATTTGAAAAGATGCATGCACTCTGAAAACAGTTTGTATTATAAAATTATACCTGAAAGTTTGTGGGGCGGATAAATTTTTTCCGTCGTTATTTCCCAAATGATTATAGGACACAATAGATGTAGGTTTAATTCCAGCGGAAACTAGGAAGTCAACCAACACACTCTTTAACTTTGTTTGACCAGATTTGAAGTCATCTCCAGAAATAAATACTTTTTTCTGTTCGGCAAGTTCTATTGCACCGGGTACAAATGTGTTCTGGGGGGAGCCGTTGATGTAAGTAACGCCTTCAAGGCTGCAAGCTACAGCAAAAATAGTTGATGGGGAAATTTCTGCTTCGTCGTTTTCTATAGCTTGCAAAAGGTTTTCTGCAGTATCGTTCAGACCTGGCTTTATTTCAGAAAAACGCTCAGTATTGGCTGTCCATAAAACGATGACTTTATCAACTCCAGATTCAGCCTTGAACTCTCTAATATCTTCACGTATCTTATTTACGTGGTCTCTTTTTGTTCCATTAATGACATTATCTGCTCTATCTGACTGATTAGCAGCAATGAAATCAGGATAATAGATGCTTGGTCGTGGTTTCATCTTTTCCATGTAAGGACTTAGCTGATTTTGTAACTCAATATCAAGCACTTGGGCTCTCTTCATAGCCTCAGCCAAGTTAGCAGATGATATATCCCATCCATCAAACACGATATCGTCTGGATTAACCATAGGAAGTAAGTCTTTCATTGGTATGTAAACTTCGTTTCTGAAATAAAATGTTCAAGTTTAGGACTTTGAATATGAAAAGTTTAGTTCAAAGTTGACAGTATAAATTCTGAATTCTAGTTATAATAAAGCGCAATATTCTTGAGATAAGTTACGTAAGAAATATTAAAGCATAAAAAGTGATAGCAATGTCAACTTGTAGCAGTAGAAGATAAGATAATAATTTTTTGAAGTGCTATATTCTATTGTTAACCATTTAACTCTTTTCAGTATATGCCTTTTGTATACATAAAAGCCCAAGGAGAACAAGTTGGCTAATGCATTCAATTGTCCTATAAGGGAAATGTCCTATAATTTTTTAGGATTTACCTACCCATCACAATCAAATCCCATGCTGACAGTCGAGGCTTGGGTAATGGAGCCAAAGTAGTTTGCTTTGATCTCTCCGTTTCTAGTCATATAAGACATCTTGTGCTTATTAGCAAGAACAGCGGCCGTTACAGTAGAACCATTGTTACCACCCCATCCTACTAGCATGACACCTAGCTTTGGGACTGCAGTCTTTGTCCTAAACTGATAGTTTGTTTGTTTCGGGGTAGCAACCACAAGATCATCCATATGATCAATACTAGTTGTTCTGTAAACATAATCGGCTTCAATATGCTCATCCGTGTATCGAACGTTTGGTGAATTGACTTTCAGTTTCATGTTTCGGTGTCGCAAGTAATCAGCTGGACTATAAAGGAGAAGATTTTTGTAGGTATTTCGTCTAACAAAACCTCAGGCTTTAATAGTCACTGTGGGTAACACGTGTCATTCTCGAACATTCCATTTCTTTCATCCAATCAGCAATTCCTGTTAGGTAGTGAAGGTCAACAAACTATAATATCGCCCATGATTATGTAAATTTATTCAAATACAAGTGTTATAACATTTTTCCAGTGATTTCGATGATTAACTATAGGGAGAACATTCGATTATTAAAGTCGATACAAAAGCATGGAAATTAGTCATTAGTATCAATAGTATATAGTAGTCAGAAGTTTATGGAAAGGAAATCAAACTTTAGCCTCTTCGTAGTAGTACTGATAGTTTATTTTGTTTTCTGATGGCATGAAACAAATTTTTTTTAAAAAAAAAAATAATAGAATTTTTTCATGAAAATATCTTTCTTCTATTTGACTTTTCTAAAATAAATTGTTCTGTTATTTTTTGCTTTTTGCATAAATTATTTGTTAGTGAGGAGGTGTGGTCGATCTACCCTGTTATGAATAGGCCTTTAATAGTAAAGCAACAATTTAAACAGGCTGTGCGTCCTTTATCGATCTTGTGCTTCAACAAAAAAAAACTTGTAAGTGCTGTATATATCAGAAAAAAATTGGTATTAATAGATCGCTTAAATTACATGCGTCTTTTAAAAGATGTGTAACATCTACAATGAACTCAACTTAACCTATTCCGATCTATATTAGCATATTAGTAGTGATTCACTACTACAGAAACGTCTTTGTAAATTTGAGATTTAGAGGCCAATGTTTAAAATTATAGGCGACTTAAAGTCAACAATCAAAAAGATAAATATGCTTTTGGGTTCATGGTCTAGTCTAATTATATGTAATATCCATCTGACATTCGCAGTAAAGACCAATCAAATAATAGATATGCATATTTTTTATGACAGTTATTTCTATAAAAAATATGAATACAAAGTTGTTATATCTTTTTAGTGCTCTAATTAAACTAAAAATCTAGGTACTCATACAATATTATACTCATTGATAAAACCTAGGTCATGGATAATCACTGAGTAGAATTATTTAATACTTTAAATCATTTATAAAAATCATTCGGGTCTCACGCTTCTATTACACCTAGTTTAGAGAGAATAATTGAGAAAATATTAATGCATTACAATTTTTTAACATTTGCTAAAAACAATTACAAATTCGGTTTTCAGTGATAATAATAATAGACTAGTTTTTACTTACTTTTCATATGATATATATAAGTTCGATTAAATAATTCATTTATCAATAAAATACTTAATTTCAATTAAAAACTCGAATATGCTAATATAACATTTAATCACAAAAAACGTAAATAATTCTGCTTAGGTCTCATTATAAATTCTCCCGAAGTGGAGTAATAATTCAAACAGTATCTCCGGAAATAAATAGACTAGTTCTCTAAGATTGTCGGCATAGGCTACCAATGCTTTTTAGCATTAGTGAGGAATGTAGAGTATTTCACTTTAACCAAAGGAATATACAGAAACTTTTGTTCTGTAACAAAAATTAATAAAAGCCTCATGGTTTCTTCTAAAACTAAACAAAAAGTTCCAGAATGGTGAATCGGCTTTAAAGAAATTTGGAATTGTAATGAGGATAAACTCTAAAAAGAAAGATTATTTTAGCCTTTTATACGCATGCGTGAACCAACAAAGCAAAACGCCGCCACCCGAGACTGCCTAAAACTAAAAATAGCTTAAGGTCTACCTAACTCTATGAGTTAGATTCAAATAAAACATGGCGAATAGCGGGGGAATTTGTTCCTGCTTGTCTTCTGCAGTTCTCTTTGGATTATCCGCTCTCTTAATTGCTCTGTCTATAATCTGTCATGTGATAGCCTTAGCGACGGACTATTGGTTAACTTCAGATGATGAAGATCAAAACAACTTCTTAAATTTGGGCCTTTTTAAGGCATGCTTTGATAACTATTATCATAAATATGATGTACCTTATAAGTTATACAATGGTTGTCATAATTTGGAATCTCAATATTACTCTTCCATGAAAGAATGGCTTCTTCCAGGTAAAATTAGAAAAGTTTTTTTTGTATTCACCCTATCCATATCGATGAATCAACAATTATAAGCTTTTTTGTGATTTATAGGTTGGCTGTTTAGTGCTAGAGTCCTAGCAGTTATTAGTCTCATTCTTTTGATAGTTGGTACTATCATTTTTATCCTTTTGGCTCTTATTTGGTGCTGCAGAACTGCCTGTTGCAGCGATGATGTCGGAAAAGGAGAAAAATGTCTGTCTTATGCTGGACCTATCGTTTTCATTGTTACAGGTATGCTGAAGGAAAAGTTTAAATAATTTATTAAATTTATAATACTTATTTTCACTCAATTTTGAATTCATTAGGTATGCTGATTATGGTTGTTTGTATGATATTTGGTGATAATGCCAGAAAACTTCAATGTAAAAATTTTTGGGTGGAGGGTCACCTAGGTTATTCTTGGGGCTTCGAAGTTGCCAGTTGTATATTTGCTTATATAGCTGGATTATTCTTAATAAGGCTGGTTGTTCTAAAAGCCAGAGAAAATTGGAAAAGTTCGGAATATTAGTTTCTGCAATATATTATCTAAATGGATTTTCAAATAAGATTTCCGCTCTGTCTGCTTTCCTAGACTCTAGAATGCTTAATTTCTGACAGTAGTCTTTTTCATTAAAAAATTATACTTAATGAAAAAATACACTGTAAAATTTGGTGCTACATGTTTAAAGTTCAAAATTTAATTCGATACATTTAATAAAATCTGGGTTAATTGAAACTGATCAGTTTGAAGTTTTAAATTTATTTCATAGTGAAGTTATAATCTTCTGTTAAATAAAGCTTGATCCAATTCAATTTGAAGAAGTTGAAGTCGTTTAAATAAAATATTTACTTTTACCCTACCTCTCTTTTATTTATTTTATTAAAGTACAATGTATAGTGTTTGTAAATTAACTGAAAATATAGAAAATAGTAAAATTTATGAATAATTATCAATTGTAGATGGAAAATTTAAGCACTTTTAAATTGTAACACCTGATTATAGTTCTTATTCTAAATTGATTACAACCATCCATTTTCAAGTTAAACGCAAATTCTTTAGTTATGTTATAAAAGATCCTTTTTGATAAATCCAAAATAAATTTTTGCCTGTAAACTTTAATAAAGAATTTCTATTTCTATTCTGATAACAGAATAGGGGGATATAGAATGCGTATGAGTTTTTTTGTATAAATTAACACCTTTAATTTCTTTTTTAAGAGCTTTTATCCATTGATTATAAGTTTAATTTTTAATTTGAAAAACAGTCCAAATTTTTTATAATTTCGGTATATAGAATAGAATTTCTAGGTTTACTTGTTATATAAAGAAATTTACTACTTATTGCCTTTAGTTCAGAAGAAAGATTCTACTTATTCACCATGAAGATGATGCTCAGGAGAAGTTGAAATATTACATTAATCAATTGAAATTTAATAGCTTTTAATTATAGATACATCAAGCACTTCAAAAGTCAATACGGCATACACGTGCTATTGCATTCAAGCCGCAATATTTCCAGCAAAGCATTCAGCAGCAGTCATTTGGAAACATGTGTTTAACTGGGAATATTTTACAAATTTTTAGGATAATATGATTCAACATGGAGAGAATATTGAGATTTATTTTTAATTTTAGAGATGCTAAGCTAACAGTAGACGACGACTATGTAGACAGACTCTCCAGGCGGCATTCTTTGTTTTTATTAGTAGTATTCGCTCTATTAGTAATTGGAAAACAATACGTGGGTGATCCAATTCATTGTTGGTCGCCTGCTGAATTTACAGACGTTCACAAAAGATATGCTGACAGTATTTGTTGGGTATCAAGTACTTACAGACTAGATCCATCTGAAACAGCTCTTCCTCAGTATCCAAATTCTAAAAATCGAGTGTCCTACTACCAGTGGGTGCCTTTGATACTGCTCTTTCAAGCTGTTCTCATGTCTCTGCCCAACGGTATTTGGAGAATTTTATATAAAAGATCAGGGATTAACGTGGCAGCGATTCTAGATGCTGCTATTGCCGGACAGAGGACTTCTTACGCAGATATAAGGTAAACATTGTCATTTCATTTAAAATATTTAGTGTGTATTTTACTAAAGGTCATCACTAATGATCGTTTAGAAATATTTTTCCATACCAACCATTTTCGAAAACACAGGGAGAAAACTGTAAGATATATGGTTGGACAGATAGAACGATATTTGGGAGTTTGGAGAACAAAAGCTAGCTTTAAGACTCGTTCAAGATGTTGCTCTCTTCATACTTCAGCTGTGTTCTGCTGCACAACATCCGCCAGAAGTGCGGGCAATTATTTAGCTGGCTCCTATTTACTTGTCAAGATTTTATACATTTTAAATGCAATTGGGCAAATATTTTTGTTAGACTTCTTTTTACAAGCTCCTTTTCACTATCACGGGTTTAAATTACTTGTGAATATGATTATAACATCTCGAGAAACTGATCCCGTATATTTTGATCATTCAGAATTATTTCCAAGAGTTGCAGCTTGTTATTTTGATATCAGGAAAAAAGGGGGTCAATTGCACAGACATGTTGTTCAATGCGTTCTGCCTATTAACTTATTCAACGAAAAACTATTTCTTTTTCTATGGGCCTGGTTTGTTTTTATCGCTATCATAACTGTTATTAATTTTATATATTGGTCAATTTTACTACTTTATTGGCCTACGCAATCTGAATACGTTTTCAAGCAGTTATACCCTGTAGGTAGTTCTACGTCTACACAAAAGTCTCATGTGCGGAGATTTTCTGACTCGTATTTAAGACGAGATGGTTTGCTTGTTGTAAGATTGATTTCGAAAAACACTGGTAGTGTTGTAGCAGCCGAAGTTCTAGAAGGGCTGTGGGACCTTTTTTCTGATAATGATGGGGGCAACTCAACACCCGAAGGTTTATCAAGAGAATTAAGTGTTCGATCAGATTTAAAAAAATCAAAGGCGTCAGCTCATAAAAGTACTGCTACTCTTAAAGAGAACTTATTAAGAGAAGCTGTTGAAAACTTAGACGACGTGTGATGAAAGTTTTACTAATTGTGTAGGATAACTCTTTTTTAATAGATTTCTAATAAATATTGTCAATATATTGATACTTTTTTCATTCAAAGTTTAATCTTTATTGATGAAACATGTTGAAATAAAATATACTAAGCATCTGTGAAAAATTGATTTTTCGGTCAGCTGTGCCTATGTGTAACTACTATATTTACTATTTTAAATGATTAGAACTTAAAGAGAAGTTATATTTTGCCATGAGAAATCACTGTTAAAGGACAGGTACATTGCCATATTGATGAAATCAATAATGGATTATACGTAACTAATGCTTGTGAAGAAATTACATAAGCTAAGGTAATTTTCTATTCTCAAAGCATTTCTTTCTTCCATTGCATACGAGAATCCTTTGTTTCCAAAATGATTACAAGTAATTATTGAATAATTGATAAAATTAATACATTTCGTTAATACATATGTATATATATATACATTAGTATATATTGCCTACCATTTCCATTAGTTTAATTCATGAAACTTGGACAAATGAGTAATTCCATTGTCTTATATGATTCAGAGAATGCTCAATTAAATATACTAATGAGATTAGTTCTTTAGTTCTATTCATTCATATCTAATACCTAATTTATTTCTTATCATTTGTTTAACTTAAGGAAAAATGACAAGTCTTACCAAGCCATTCGTTTCTTCACCTGTTGAGTTGTGACATGCATACTTCTTCTATATGACCAATCGATAGCTGTATCTTATTTAAGCCTTTAAATACTTTTCATAAATGTATTTTTAGGATGTAATTCATTCACCGAATGATATTTTGAAGATTTGCTTAAAAGGCAGAGGAGCAGATTCTATCATGCAGACAAAATAATATAAATGTATGCACGAGAACCTGTCCAGTGTCTGATAATCATTTTTTTTTTAAGATCTCCATCTGTGTTTCGTCAGATGTTTATGAACTGGACTCAATGGGGCTGATGTGTACCTGCAGAACGTTTTTCTTTTCATTTTGCAGCTAGCACCAACCTCACAATGAACAGTCTCTTTTAGGACAAAGGCAGCTCATACATTATGAATGCACGTGCAAAAAAAGACACAAAAACCTTATATTTACCGAATACTTTTTACATTTACATAAAGTATTAAATGTAAACTATGCTGATCTCGTATTTGATCTGAAATAATAAATGAAAGATCATCGAAAAATTATATTTTGGATCTTCTACCTTAATTTTGAAGGCGGCGCCACTTCTTTTGGAGATATCTAAGCATTGTGGGATAGCTTTAAAATGTCACGTGATTTATGTTTGAAAACTGGTTCCTCAGGTGGCGCTAATTTCAAAATGATCATTTATATTAATGATAGCGCCATTTTTTTTGCTTTACGCTAGTGCTGCCGCCTGTTTGCAACACATGCGCGTACAGCAACTGGTAAGACAAGAGGACTGAAGGCGAAACAACGCGAAAGAAATATGGTGGATATGATCAGAAAAGGATAAACATGGCAGAATTTAATAGTGGATCGAATAAGGTATTGGAGAGGAGATATTGACTTTGTCTATTCGATGTTATACTTATTCGGCCATGTTTGGTCTTCGGTTGCCAACATGCGCCGACTGAAACGTATCGGATATCTATTTTAGTTTTAAGAGATTTGAACTAGCTTGAAAACTGAACTGAATTGTTCAAACAGATACCATCAGTCCTATCGGCTGAAGCCGAAGCTTTTGTACCATCAGTGAATCAATCAACTTCGGATCTAAACAAGTTGCCTGGATACGTCACTTCTTGCTACCCGTTTGTCCCAGACCCTTCAACGAATTGGTCTGCAGGACAAAGGCATAACCATGTGTCAATGCCGTTTAATCAACAATTAGGTGCGTTATAAAATAAAAAAGCAAGATATAAGATTTTTTAGCGTGTTAAGAGGCCTACGGTAAATATATTTCGGCAGCAGCTTTGCTGTGTATATGTCTACCGGAAAAATGTCGATAGATTATGATGAACAACTGTTCGAAAACAGGCCGATTATATGTAACACATGTTGTAGGTTCGATGATGAACCGACCGGCGACCAGAGGTCTACATCATAATATGCACTCAACTCCTCCGATACGACATCCCTTGGTGATTCCAGCATGGGTTACTTCACAGTCGTTTATTAGGCCTTCACCTCATACCTATTATTCTCAGGCGCCTCCACTTCAATCTCCTTTCCAACCCTACATGCCGGCGCCCTTTTCTAGTCGGAATATAACTCCTGCTACTTCAAATAATAATAGTAATAATAATAATAACAATAAGGTAAAAATAGTTTTTAATGTAATTTTATTTTTTCGTTATCGCGTTATCGATCAGTGACCGTGCTTTTTTTAAGGTTGCTAAAAATCCTCTTGATCTGACCACGCCTTATAAAATTTTTAAACTGATTAGATTATTATGAGAGGAATTTCTCTCTGTTTATGACCTAATTTTTTAGTCGTCTGTAAGCAAAAGATCTATGTTTTGACCGTAGCTACAACAGCGCTCGCTGCTTAGATGAGTAACCAAAACATTCTGTAAACATTCATTCTATCTTTAACCTTTTTGTTATAGGCTTATTGATATTTTTGCGACGATTTTTCTACAGTATTTTCTAACTATGTACTTAAATTTATTTATTTTCTATTTATTATGCAGAAACAAAAAAAGTCAAATCGTGATGTTAATCTCGTCAGCATTGGTGTTCAAAACGAATCTGGCTTTTCTAGGGGGGTGAATCCTGTAGGTATTATCGTAAAACCTAAGAAAACAAGAACAATAGTTCTTGCCGATGCAGCGAATCAGACAGATTTTGCAGATGAAATAGCAAATATGCAATTAGCAGAAAAGCCCCATTCTCTGTATTTTCGAGGAGATTGGATAGCATCAGAAGGTGAAGGTTATACAACCGATGAGGACGACGTGGTAGAAAACGAGGAAGAACTAGAAGAAGAGGAAGATTCTGATTCTGGATACTCATCTCCACAGCATAGACGCTATGGTCCGAGTGAAAATTCTGTAACATGTACACCAATAGGCAAAAAGCCTAAGAGGTTAAAAAAGAAAGAAGAATCGACGTGTAATGATTCTTCTGCTGTACTCAGCTACAGTGAGGTCTTAAAACAAGGAAGCACAAACGTGCCACCAAATTCAGAAAATGCAAATAATCTTAAGGAATCTAGACAAATGCAGAAAAGGCTACGAAGACAAATGATCGCTAATAAAGCAGCGGAGGAGGAATACGCCGAAATATTGGTAGAGACTGAAGTTTTGAAACAACAAACCCAACAAAAACAACAGAAGAACAACAGGAGTGAGACTAGTGATAACGGGCAACAAACATCAACTACAGCTAATGCCACAACAAACAACAGTTCAAAGAAATCACAGCAACCGTTAATGTTGGCAGATATTTTTCAACCGACTGTTGAAGTTTCTGGCGTTCAACAACGAAGTAAATCTACCAAGTGTTCAAACACAAGTAAATCTTTGGCAATAAATCCACTTGATTCTAGTGCTCCCACAATAAAACGGGGTAAAGAGAGGGAAAATCCTCGACCAAAAAAGCCTTCAGCTCTAAAGAAAGTTATTCTTAAGGAAAGAGAGGAAAAGAAACGTTCCCGAGAAATGCCTGATATTGCTCTTCACGAAGTTGAATTAGATAGCACAGCTAATTCAGAATCGAAGGGATCATCAAGTGTTGATTTTACGGAGAATTTACCAACTCCGATTAGTGCTGGTGACTCTCCAGTAAGCCAAACAAGCCCGCTTCCCATGTCTCCACTTTCTTCTTCCCCCACTCCAGCAAGTAACTCAAGTCATGTTTCTGCAGCCGTATTTCAAAAAATTCATTCACGTCGTTTCCGTGAATACTGCACCCATGTGCTTGATTCAAGTATAGACGAATGTGTAACAGATCTATTGAGAGATTTAGTTAGATTTCAAGATAGACAATATCAAAAAGATCCTACAAAAGCAAAGAATAAACGTCGTATTGTACTAGGTCTGCGAGAAGTGACAAAACATTTAAAACTTGGAAAAATTCGATGCGTTGTTATTTCTCCGAATCTAGAAAGGATTCAAAGCAAAGGTTCGTTGAAAGATATTTTTTTTCATTTTAGTAATTGCCTATATTACAGGAGGATTAGACGATGCTTTGAATTCAATAATAAAATTGTGCCGAGAGCAGAACTTACCCATCGTCTTTGCCTTAGGTAGACGGGCATTAGGCCGAGCCTGTTCTAAACTCGTTCCTGTTTCTGTAGTAGGAATATTCAATCATGAAGGTTGTGATGAAAAATTTAAACAATTAATGGCGTTAACTCAACAAGCCAGATCACAATATGAGGTAATGGTAAAATCCTTCGAAGAAGAGATCCAACAGCACATAAACTCCCGACATACTGTTGAAACAAACGGAGGTGACTCAGCCTGCAGACCTTTCCCGATTGCCTACTCACACTTGGGCCACTCAAGAACCCCTTCAGCTTGTAGCACCATATCATTTATGTCCAACATCTCAGTTTCCGATCAATATTCGTCTCTCCATCAAACGACAACACAGCAGACACCTGCAGATGTTCAAGCAGAATCTAGTGAAGTTAAGCCTTCCGCTGATAGAGAGGCTCTTGATGACATCGATGAAGGCCACATAGCTGATACTGAAGATGAAAAGCCACGTAATGCAAAGACTCCATCTGAGGAATCTAATGAGCAGCATGTGGATGACGACAAGGCGAAAAATGTGCAGGATTGGTTACGACGAACAACACCCAATACAAATTGTTCTTCTCTTTGCTAAATCAATAGTTTTTAAAAAAAACGATCAGTCACTTCTAAAAAAATGAACTGTTTTGTCTCGCTGGGAAATTAGGAAAATGTAAAGATATGAGACGTAATTTAGATATTTGTATAATTCAACGAATGCAAGAAATTTCCTAATGGTTCTGGCTATGCAGCGTGTGGTTTAAAATATTAGCTTATTGAACAAATATGTTTTGAATTATGCATATGTTCGTATGAATATGCAGTCTCGTAATTATAATTTTTTATTTATATTCATACAAATAAAACAATTGTTGCTGATAAAGTTATAAAAACCAATTTTTTAAATTTTTAGTGCATAAACTGACAATTAAAAGATGAAATAAAATATAATGGACGGTGCATGCAAGTCCTTTGTACAATTTATAGTTCAGGAAATCTGTTTGGATCTTCCCTATATTCGTTGGGTATAATAAAGAGATCTTCTGCGAGTGAATCGTCCCATTTAAATTGTTGGAATGTTACTTTGGCAGTCACCGTCGGAAAGACTGGAATTTCTAAAAACGATAATTTTAAATGATTTTGTTCATTGTTGATAAAATAGATAATACCAATCTTTACAGGAAAACCTGGAGGCAATTTGGTATCCATAAATTCTCTCAGTTTCTTATACTGTTTTAAAGGTGCAACAATTTCTAATACGTCGAGAACTCTGTTAAGGAATTTATTGATCATACTTTATCATATGTTAGTTTACTTAATTTCTACAAACTGTTCAACGGTCATTGGAAATTCTTCACTCTATTAAAAAAGTTTAGAGACAGTTAGATTAGCTTCAATGTATCTTAAACATTACCATTGCCAGAGTGGCCTTGAATGTTTTCTTTGTGTCTTTACAAATAATAGGTCTACCTAAACAAGGTGGGTTTCCATCTCTAATATAGTCCTCCCAACTTATATTTGCCTTCTTTGGAGTTGGTAGGGAGGGCCTTCGTTGTATCTAAAATTAGATGTCTGTCAATTAGAGAAAAGCCAAAGTTATAATTAAACCTCGTGATTTTCGATAACGTTTCCTTTACTCAAACTTTCCAAAATCGCCTTATTTTTCTGCAAGTCTTCAGGAGAGAGATGTTCGCGTCTATAGATAATGTTTTTTTGTAAGAAAAGTAAAAAGTATGTGATAAATTAAGAAACCTCTTTTTTTGCTCCAATGTCAACCCTTGAACGGAATAAAAATCTGCAGGAAATTGTCCAACTAATTGCTATGAAAATAATTGAAGTTATTTAAAGAACAAGTTTCTTTCATGTATATAACATACTGTTCTTCCTTGCTTTACAAACCAGCCACTTTGAAGCCGAGAAAACGTGATATTTTTCGTGGGTATTTGAGCCGAAATTATGTCGCTAGACATTAAAATATCAATATCGTCCTGAGTTTCATCTTCAGTTTCCTATGAAAGGAAAGCTATTTTAATAAGATATATTCATAACTTTTTAATAATATTGAGCGTGCAACAGAAAGTAACTGATTATTTTTACAATCAAGTGTTTTAATGACTAAACAATACTTAGACTTTTCAAGAACGAAAGGGAAGTTGGTACAACAAATTTATAGTCTTTTTCTATCTGCTCAGTTAACTTACCTCATGTTTAAATTTTTGATACACTTTTAATTTATTATCTAATATGGTAAAATTTTTGCTGCCTTTAATATTTCCATTGAAAACAAAAGAGATATCTCCTCTTTCCCATTTCATATCATTAAAATCAACCAAAGTTGTATCTAATCTATAGAACTTAAAAGTTGGAGATGATAGTTACATTTTTACAATAAATTTTACCGTATGCAACACCCTTTCTTATAAATTCTACAGACATCCGAAGGTAATATACGCGAAACAAAAGGAACTGCAAAACGAATGTGTGTTAAGAGTTGAAAACTATGATAAATTTGGTAATTAACCCCAACTGTGAAAATCCCACTTGACCTCTAAGTAGAAGTTTGATAAATTTTCCAATGCTTTTACTAGTACAGGTCTTCTCTCATTTAAATTTTTTCGCGATTGTTCTTTTAATGCTTTATACAAAACAGTTACTGAAACAAGATGTTCAGTTAAAAAAAATTGTTAGCGAATAATATAGAATTAAACTAAGAGTAGGAATTACATTGCTTTCATTTGAAAGCATAAATATAGATTTGACACATTGTTGTTATTTGAGCGTTAAGCTTCAAATTCTCATAAACTCTTTACTATCCTTTGAAGCACTCTAATAAAAAATTCACCATTTCTTCTACTCCCATAGCTAACAGCCTCGGCCAGTGGAGTCCAGCCCTGTAAGTTTTTTACTTTTACTTGGGCATTATTAGCCAATAGTATATCGATGCAGTCGCTATGACCCAACATAGCAGCAAGATGTAAAGCTGTGTTTCCTAGAAAAAACGATCATGTCAGGTGAATTAAATATGTTAATATAAAAATACCATGTTTATCTTTTTTTTCAACAGCAAAAGATTTTACAGACTCTTTTAGACTTTTTATGTCATTTGAAAAAACACATTTGTGTAAGAGATCTTCATCATTTTGCGCCATTTTTGTTTTACTATTCAAATAAACACAGGAAATGCTGATATTCTAAAATAGCCTGGTGCGTGGTACAATAAAGAAATTTTTTTAAAAATAACATACTAATTGTTTAGTTGAATCATTTCCATGACAAAGGTGACATCTTTACAATAGCCATTTTTTTTTGCAAATATCGATCAACAGAGATTTTAATTGAGCGTCTTATAAAATTAATTTTCCCTAAAATAAAATAAGTCATACACTATCCAAACAATATTTCTTATATATATTAGTAATACTTTTACCTAGAACTTCATGGAAATTTTGCATATTTCATTATTTCCCCTTATAATGTATTTTTCAATAAAATATTATATCCTGTAAGTCAATATAATGTGAAAAATACACCATTTATTCTGTGTTTACATAAGAATATTCAGTTCTCCATAGATTAATACCTGAATTTTTATAGAAATAGATTATCAATAAATAGAATTATAATGGGTAGACTTAAAGGACTATTATAACACAGCGGTTGCAATGGCAATCCAAAAATATTATTAACTGTTTTCTTTAGCAAAATCACAACTTCAGGAGATTTGTATGAAATAATTGTATTTCTACTCAAAAATTAGATTTAACAATATATTAAAACTGTTTTTAAATTATACAGAGAGAATCTGTAAATTCAGACGAAGCTCCTAGCATATGGGTTGTTATTTCGCAGGGTGGTGGTGATTCGTCGCTATTACAGTCACATAAGATTAAACCATGAGTCGTTGGAGAGGGAGGTGGCGAACTGAGGTCACGATCATCTAATTCTATCATTGTCATAGTAGAATCTTTCAAGGGAACATCTTCATCCATCAATGTTACTTCTAATTCTGACAAATTTAGTTCCCCAATTTCGTTGTCGCCTTTTGTGTCCCCGTTGATTTTATCATATGGTTTTGAAATGCCTGATCTGGGAGGAAGTCTTGGTTTCGCTTTAACAATTTTTGTCTTTTTTTCAAAAATCAATGATTCATTTAGTTCTGGAGACTCAGGGCAAGAATGACCACCAGAAAAGTAAGTTTGGGCAGTGTTTGGAGTGGGAACGACAACTGATGTAAAGCTGCAATCATTATTAGGTATGCTTTGACAAGATGGTGAGGGGCTAACAATACTAGATTTTATAGCAATGGAAGTATCAGATTCTGTTCGTCTAATAGGTGATTGAGTTTTTCTCAAGAAATCGGGAAGGTCCATTTGAAGCAATGGTCCACATTGATCCTCTATTTTCTTTCCTTGAATATTCTCAATCATTTCAAAGAGATTTCCGGCTGAAACGAGAAGGATTAACAAAAAATAATATTAATGTTATAAATCAAACTTACCCAGCTTTGGATTACTTTGAATATTTTGTAGTGAGCCTGATTTATTGTCAATGGCTTGCAAGCTCTCCCTAGATTTCCTATTTTCAGTCTTGTCTTTTCCTGTGATTGCATTTTTTATACTTGAAAACTTTTGAGAACTATGACGAGTTTTTTTTTTCGATTCCTTGACGGCTTCCCCATTTTCGAGGGATGTCCTTCGAAAAAATCCGAAAAAACCTCCACCGCTAGGTCTACCTTCACGCTTTACAGAATCCTAAAAATTTCTGAATTAGTACACGAACTTCAAGTAAAATAGATAATAACTTTTTTTTCCGACAGTAGAACACCTTGATCGTCGAATATTGGTATTGTGTTGCTCTTTCCTTCCTTTAATTGCTGAAGTTCAAAGTCAATCCTGTTTGCCTCTAACTGCATGGCAGTGG
Organism: Dimorphilus gyrociliatus; assembly: GCA_904063045.1. Taxonomy (NCBI): domain Eukaryota; kingdom Metazoa; phylum Annelida; class Polychaeta; family Dinophilidae; genus Dimorphilus; species Dimorphilus gyrociliatus. The sequence goes on along the minus strand of CAJFCJ010000002.1, from coordinate 946,217 downwards.
CGGATATTTTTCCATTAGATGTGGCTTTAAAGTAGTGAAACTCGCCGCCCCATTCTATTAAGTTAATAATAAATATTAATGATATCGGACAATAGGTTTGCAATAAAATTTAAATTTAATTGGTGTTTACTAACCTGCAAAATCATTCATAGTCTGAATTATTATTTTCTGCCTGTTCAGTACGGATAGAGATTTCTCGTGGTTTATCAGACTATCATTGTTTACCTATGCACAAAATGATTTAATGATTTAAGAGTTTCGGGAATATTAAAATTACATACTATATTGATAACTAATCCGTCTAATTTTAATCCGGATTTTAGAAGAACTGGACGTAAGGTATCTTTAATTGATTTTTCAGGTCGTCCTCTCATTCCGAATACTTTTCCAGTATTTAAGCAAACTGTGAAAGTTACTCTCTCTTCTATGCGAATTTCTTTGGCCGTGAAATCACTTAAGTCTCTGTGAAGATCTATTGGCTGAAAAGTAATATTCGTTAAATTTTTAGGTTATGAGGTTTTTTTGTGTGAAAACCTTGTCTGATCCAAGTTCATAGGCTTCGAAAGCAGACATCTCAGTTTTTCTGCGATCGCAAACATAACATACAGCTTTATAAAGAGACTGATCACTATGGGAGTCAAGCACAGTTGTCGACCGATCAGGTAAAATGATCCTACAATATTTCTGAACATCAGGGCCTTTTGAAAGACGAGGGCTTGGAGGGGGTAGATGATCTTTGGATGGTTGCTTGCTTAAAATAGACAAATTCGATTTGGAGTCACTTTCGGATAGAGTTTTTTTATTCTTTCCGATGTCTTTGTTTAATTTCTTTTCGCTTTTGGCTGTAAAAGCAGAAATTAGAAATGAAAAGAAAAACTATCTTCATCTTACATTTAGTCCATGGAAGTAAAGATCTTCGTCGCTTACTTTCTTGATCATCGGTTTTAACACTTCCGTAGGATCCATTCGCTGATTTGGTCTTTTTTGTTATCTATTTGATGTTTAAAGCATATATTCAAATTCATTTTAGGGAAAGAAAATACCTTTGAATGCTTGTCAGAGCATGTTGGAGTGGGTGGAGCTGGACCAGATAATGGAAGAGGTTTGTTTTGCATGTCTGCAACAACGCACCGTCTATACATCTCTGATTTAATAAACCTTGGGTAACTGTCTTGTTTCATGAGAGAGTATATTTGCTTTTGAGGAATATTGAAGACGTCTAGTGGTGTTTCATCACCTGCCAGCTTCTCTTCAACAACTTGTCTCGCAAAAGAATCCACGTTTATAGGCAGAGAAGCTGTACTTGACAGATGCTTGTCGAAAATCTCTTGAGCTTCTTGTTTTAGCTAATTGTAGGGCATATTTAGTTTGTTTTTATTATTGAATATAAGTATGTCTCACATCAACTTTTTTATCATTTGTTCTAAACTCTTCGCACTTTTTCCAAAATATAATATTCTCGTCGCTATATTCCTTCTCCAAGAATTTCTATGAATTACAATAATTAGCTTTGAAATTAAGTGCAATTTATACAAATCTTACCGAAAACATCATCATCCCAGCTTCATCTGCTAGTAGTCGATCAAAGCCGATAGCCCAACTGGCTACCCTGCCCAATTCTTCTTTCATATTACTTATTCCATCACTGAATCGGCTTTCAAACCTGTCTTTAGGTTCTCCTTCACCTACGGGCTGAGAAGTTTGAACTTCTTGATCAGCAAACATTAAAGACTGAAAAAAACTATACATAGAAAAAGTAAGCAAAGAATTATTACAAACCTCATGGGAGTTACTTAAAGATAACTTTTTTCTGCTCAGCATTGGAATTTTGAAAGAACCAGATCTATTCAGCCTATCATTTTCTTTTCTCTTCTTTCCTTCTTCATATTCATTTCTGCCACTTACAAGATCTAACTTTGTAAGTTTTGATTCTATTTCTTCGACAAAACGAGGTGGTGTTGATTGAGGTCGATCGGGAAGTATTGGGGGCGGTGTTATTGGTCTTCTTGGTGGAATAAAAGGCTTTCTTTCTGGTAATGGTGGGCGCTGACCAAGGGATGGCGGTTTGGGAGGAAGCTTTGGAGCCATTGGAGTTTCTGAATCTGACCTTGCACTTTTTGGTGGAAGAGGAGGTGCAGAAAAAGTGGGCGTTGTTTCTCCTGCTCCGCCATCAGGGTTTCCGAAAGAATTAATGGATTTTGCTCTTGATTCGTTAGATTTCACTGACTCTGTATCTGTCATGGTGTCTGTCTGTTTGACACGAGTTTGCATTATTTTCAGTGCATGTCGCCTAAGGTTTTCCGCTGAATTTTGAGAGTCGAGTTCTATTTGACCACTTTTTATGTTTTCCCGATTATTGAAACAGAATGCTGAAGAGTCCGTGCTAGTGCAACTTGATGCTGTACTGGCAACTCTACAATTTCCTAAATAAACATCGGACTCTGACGAGTCAACAGATCTGTAGTACCTATTTGACTGCTGAGAGCAAGTAAAACCCGAGCTTTCTGTAGAATCTGTAGTATAAGATCCTTTGGACTTTACAGAGACCAAACTTTCAGCTTTTTTATCGCTTGCAGCAATTCTCTGTTGTCTCTTTCGATAAAGCTTAGAAATTTCTCTCATTATAGGTGTTGCTGTTTTTGGAAATTGCAGACAACGTTGAGTTCGAGGATGTGGAACACAAGTTATGCCAAACGTTTTAGCCTTATGCATATGAGCAGTATGAGATCGCATATCAGGATCAATCATAAAAGCATGGCAACTATTATTAAGTAAACTCGCATCAAAGTTTGATTGAGTCACAGTAACAATACCGAAAAATCGTTTATCATCGGGACATGAACCACTATAAGCTATGTTCTCGGCAGGATATGTAACCATTACTTGTCTCATTGCATTTTTGAGACGAACCCCGTTAGAGTCCACTTGAATAACAACTAATGTATGAACTCTAGATTCGCATCTTAAGCGTTTTAAGGCATTACGGATGGATTGCATTCTGGACGAAGCGACGTTCATTGCATCTTCTGGCATTTCTATTGAACCTATATAGCCAACAAGAACTTCACAAAAAGGAGGATTACTATCTTCTCTATCATCATCTGAGTAGTGATTTTCTTGTAGAGATGGGTAAAGAATAGCTGACAAATCATGAATTTGATTGGTAAATTTCGACGCGTCTTTTGAATGATAAGCTTCATCAGCTATGTCACTAAAATCATCCAAACTTTCTGGATAAGCTCGAGGTGCTAGACGATCTTGTCTAGTTATTATTGTATGCTTCTTTCCCTCTCTTGAAGAGTGTATTACACGTCTGTATCTAACAGTATCTTCTTTAGAGCTGCTTGAATTATGCGACAAAAAATCTTCATGAGTGACATTCATGAGAAGATTTTCTTTGTCATGTTTAGTCAAATTGCGAGGCTTAAGTTTTCCTTTAGGATAATTTTTATCTCTAGTAAGTTCTTCATCTGAAGAATCGGATAGACTATAGTTCTCTGCAATCTGCAAGACAAGGAGACCACTGGATGATCCAATCAGTCTTACAACGTCGTCATGTTCGTAATCCGCTACTTTCAAATTATTCACAGCAAGAAGAAAGTCACCTGTTCTCAATCCAGCTCTATCAGCAGGAGTCGAGGGAACAACACAACTTAAAACACAAGGCTGTTGACCAGAAATTGTAAAGCCATATCCAGCACGACCTCTGCAATGTTTACAAATTAAAATTCGAGTATATGCAAAAGCAATTCAAACCTCATTAATTCCACTGTTTTCAATCCATGTGTATGTCGTTTTTTCCTTCTTTTCTTATCCATTTTTCTTTATATTTTACAATCTGATAACATTTCAAAATAGAATTTCGAAAAGCACTTTATTCAGGTATAGCTTTAAAAACTCAACTTTATGTAGATACATATGTTTATATGTATATATACATATATATCATAAATTTTAACTACTAATTATTCATTGAAAGAAACTCATACAGTAAATAACTTCAAGCGATCTCACTTGCAAGATTTAACATTATATTGGCATCCAAGTATAAATACAGTAAGCGGAAGCTTTGATATGAAACTCACGGATCTTAGTTTATCCACCGTCGATCAGATTAAAATTAAAAATATCAGTAAAGAAGAGTCAAAATTAACTAATAAGTCGACAACAAAAGACGATGTAGGCAAATTTTATCCTTCAGTCTCCATTTTTGTTTGATTTTTTGAAAGGAGCGTTTGTGTAGAGTGAACCTGACGCTGATTGGTTATTTTAAAATGTTTTACCCGTTTAACGTTTCTAACGAATATTTTGCCTAACATATTTCCTCTCACTTTAATGATCTGTTAGTAAGAAATTTAAGATAGTTACTATCTTTATTTATTTATAAAACAGTTTGAAATACAGGTAAAAAGTGATTTATTTTTTATATTTACAACATACGGCTTTCATACGGCTTTATACATACTTTCTTCACAGATAAATATCACTAAACTTACAAAACCCGCTCATGTCTTCAATTAAGGAAATACTACCACAACAAGGAGAACTGTATCAGGAGGAAACTTTAAATCCAGTCTTATGCAAAGCTAAGTTGCTACCGTTAAAGTCAATTACTCTTCAAAAATTGGAAAAAATGCAGCGTGAAGCTCAAGAAACGGTCAAGAAAGAAGAAATGGAGGAGAGAAAGTTGCAAGCTCAAGTATAAAATATTTTTGGCCACTTTAATTTTGATATTAAGTTTTTTAAACAAAACAACAGAGCGCTATAAGAAATCCAGGGGAAGATGGAAACTCAGCAGTTTTAAAATTGTAACAATAAACGTACAGCATATATCACATTTTGAAACGTTAAACGATAATTATAAATACAAAACAAACTTTAGAAAAATCATCGAAATAGAACAGTACCCAAACTATCTATAAGCCTTGCGATATCAGTTTGGCCATTCTGTGCAGTTGAATTACGTAGGGCTTCAATTTGATCTGTCTCTTTTATACCCAAATTAAACACTTGAGTATATTGTTCAACAATCCAGCGAGCCTGATCAGATGTTAAGTATCCGGTCTTATCGATATCCGAGTCATAAAGGGCTTTGTTCATATGACTGAAGCGATCCGCTAAAGTTTCTGCATTCTGATTCGCTGGCAAAGTGTCTCCTTTCTACTCGAATTAATAAGCTCATTGACTATCATTTTTAGAATTATACAATTTTTACCTCATATGAAGACTCAGGTTTATAATTGAGACTCTGATTTCCTTCCTGAAAGTTGAATTGTTGTGTTTGTAAATTAGAGTTTTGAAAATTTTCCGGCTTTTTTCGCTCGATAGCAATATCAGACTCGGGCCAATTTCTACTGGGTTCTGGTATATGTTTCACATATTCGACTGGCTTTTTGCTTTCCGGAATATGTAGGCTTGTTTTTAAAGGTTGTACTCTTTCAATAAATTCTAAGAATTGCTGCCAACTGAATAGTTTAATTAAATGTAACTGTATGATGAAAGGAGATATACTAGTTCTTACTCATATTGGCCATAGCTTTTCTCCACTCTGTTCAGAATTTGTTCGATAACAGAAAGTTGGAGTGGTAATCGACAGCGCATTGCTATTTCAATAATTTGCTGCTTGGAGAGTTTCCCTCGAAATTGGGGATCAGCAGCTCGAAACGCCTGCCATGCGCTTTCAAAATTTATATCTTCAGTTGAATTGAGAATTTGCTGTTCAATTAAACGCAACAGCTTTGCATTATCTCTTTCGCCATAAGGAAATCGACTGCTCCTAGGACTATAAGAGTTTCTTTCAGAAATAAGTCTCCATACATAATATTTAATGTAAGGTGAATTTTAAGTAAGGATTAACATATTAACTATACCTAAAGTCTTCTGAAGCGTGTGTAATGGGATTTGTATAAACAGATGGATTTACCCGATCTCTATCTGGTTCCGGCTGTAAGGGTCTAAAGAAAAGTGCGTCAATTAGTTTCGAGTTTATAACTGTTGAAAAGGCATACTTCATATTTTCTTTCATTGAAGCAGATATGAAAGCTAAAACTTTTTCATAATTTACAAAGTTCTCTGTGTGTGGTCTAATAAATAGCGAAGATATTAGCTTAAGGGTAGTTGCATTGACTTGTAACTGCAATAATTGAGATTAGACACAGTATGTATATATCTATATTTTAAAACAAAATAGCTTACTCCAGATTTTAGCAAGCAGAAGCTAAGATCCTCAAAAGTTACAAATCCCTCTAACATTCGATCGATTTCCACTAGTTCCATATATATGTTTTTAAGTGTTTTGGAATCCCTATTTACTAAATCTTGGCGAATTCTCTTGCGTAATTCCAACTCTTCAACCTAATCAAATATATCTGTCAAGTAATTATTACAAATTGAAAATTATTCTTACTTCCGTCAACTTAATAGATTCTTTTGGTAGATTTCGATCGGTTGGCAAATAGCGCTCAAGATCTACAATAGGGGGTATTACAGAGTGAGGAGTGAATACATTTCTCGAACTGATAGGTTCGGGATTTTTGAATGATTGAGGCTTGATTTCAGTATCCTGTTCTCGGACCCCAGGTGTAGACCATTTACTAGGGTCATAGTGATTCGGTTTAGAGGATATAGAATCTAACTGAGGAGGAACTTTGGGACTAGGGCTGTCAGTGAAATATGGAGCAACAACAGACGAACTTTGAATTGGCTTTGAAGTACTTCCACTATGATTAAAAGATGCTTAAAGTTATCACACGATTGATAAAATAATAAGCTTACTTTCTTGGTTCTAAAACTGTCACTTGTTTTCCACCAATAATTTTCACTCTGAACTGTGGTGTATCGACGGTTCCAAAAGGAGCCTGTCGAGTTGTATATTTATCAGACATTGCTCCTTGAAACTGCATCCTGTCGTCCTAATGAAATTAGAAAAGATTCTTTACAAATTATTACATACTTGAGAATTATTACCTTTCTTCCTAATTTTGGCATGATAAGTTTTGAAATTTATAGTAAATTATCATTTATAGAAAAAAAACTTCATATAGAATAAACGATTTGTATATTGTTTATTTCTAATCGAATCAACATAAAAATATATTATATATTTTTGTTTGAACGCCAAAAGTCATAGTTTAGCCATTCGACGTTGTATAAAAATTCCTAGTGTCAAACTAATGGTTGCTACGAACGACTTATTGATTAATTTGCAAGAACATTTGGTCGATCCTTTCGTCTTAATTCCCCTTTCATTGACACTTAACGCGGCACCGTATTACAATTTTAAAATATGTATACAAATAGCGAATTTTTTATAAAAAGTTGATGAAAGAATGTTTGTACATAAATAGTTTAGCAAAGTTGTTTACAAACCATTTTTTACTATTATTAATGATAACTTAAGTTAGTTAATTCAACAGTCAAATTTTCATCAATATAAGTAACTTCCGTTGCCAAGAACATTTTTTATTAGCACATCGAATTTCAATACTGGAATGCATAAAAAATCTTTGTTTTATTGACTTCGGCAATGAAATCAATATTTTTGGTCTGATCTTGCTACCAGATGGCATTACTTCAAGCAAACCGGAAGCGGAATAGAAATAAATAAACAACCTACTAAAAGAGCCATAACTGATTAGATCCTTAAAATCAATATTGTAATCATATTCTGATAAGGTAAAACAGTCTTAAAGATCAAACTACTTAAATAAGTAGTATTATATTGAAAGGTGAGTCTTTCAAATGTTCTGTGGGTGAAATTTTAGTGGGATGTGATGTGCGTAATCAAGACTTAAATATTTTTTGACGAAATCAGTTTTTCATTTAACATACATTATATAGCTAAAAAAGCTTTTTTTCATAGTTTGTCAAGGTAAAAATGCTTAACTTCTTGATTTTTGGATCAATTTGTTTAATATCGATTCAGTCTGCAATTTGTGGTAAGAATTTAGTATAGTGTATTATTTAGTAGTTTAGTAATATCTTGGTACAGTTTCCGAGTGGCCTAAAGGGACTTATGGAATACCCGAACCTAAAACAGGTTGTCCGATTGGCTTTCTTCCTGGATCAAGGACCAGGATGGTGAATGGTTATTCAACTTCGAAAAACTTAAGTCTTTCGGAGGAATACAATTCAGTTCACAAAACAATAACCATGAAATTCTGCATGAAAACTCAAGTAGGAAAAGGCCCTGAATGGCCAAGAGGTAGACCATAGTTCTAAACTTTCTTTTTCATAGTCATTATTTCTCCAGGAACCTATTGCATTTATAAGAAAGGAGAATGCCCCTTGGATTTCTTTCAAGGATATATTTATTGGGATGATACAGCCCCCCTAATAAATCCGTTAGTCCCAAACTATCAAAAAACATCGGGCGTTATTCCTGACGGCACTTATAACGCAAATACTCTCATAGAATATTGTTGCCGAGCAGATGGATCGTCTCCTATGGTACTCTCTTTCTCAAAACCTTTTTTCCTAATGAAATATAGAGGTTCAAATTGTCAAGATGTGAAGGGTGCAAGTGTAGAAGTTCAGGAATCAACCTCTGTTGACGAGAATATAAATACAAATAGGTTCAGTGGTGCTCATCAGACAGTTGTTAGAGTGTCAGAAAAAGGCAACAAATTTCGTTTATTTTATTGCTATTACACTGCCAAAGAATTAAGTAAGTTTTTAGAAACGATGTGAACTAGTTACTGAATACTGATGTCTTTAAACAGAAGTGAGAACATTCTTGGTTGTGATCTATGCCATTGGAAGCATCGTAGCTGCTTGTGTGCTGATCTCTTGCATTATGTTTATGGTGAGATTCTTTTACCAGAATAGACGAATGAATAGCGAGCTATCTGGAGAGTCAGCTCAGGAGAGAATGTTCCGATCAGTTGCCAGTGAAGAGGAAAAACTAGACGAGTTGGAAGAAAAGGATGAACCGCCTGCTTATGATGAAGTGATTAAAGATCAGGAGAAATATAAAAAAGCTGTAAGCGTTAGAAATCCATACAGGGAAGAAATATAATAAAGGTAAAAAATCTTGAACCGGTCAATAGTACAGTATTTATAAGCATATTTATTATAATTTATATCTAATCTATTTCGCTATTTGGTTGTCTAATGTAATCATTGATATATCTGACTATCATTGATGGATACAAAAACAAAAACTAAATTGGCTTTCATTCTTTAAAATATTGACTAGAGATGCTGGACAATCTCCTAAACATGAATACTAGGAAATATCTTTTATTTTGGGAATCAACTGTATTTATAGGTTATTAAAGTATTCTTTTGAAGGAAATTTTTGTAGAATTAGCAATAATACCAAGAAAATCGATCAAGTACAAAGATGGAATAGTAAAGCTTCATAAAGAGGAAATATCCAAAGAAAATATTAAAATATTTATTTAAGCTAGATTTCTGACAGTTTACAATAAGTTTACAAATACAAAAACATTTACCTTTATTGATTATAAAGAACAACTAAAAAAAAATGGAACATATTCAATGTTAAAGACATTAGCTTGATGATTAAGGAAGCCATTAATAGCAACAGTACCAAAGCTTAGGTGTAAACAAGGGAAACTGTACTAAAGAATATCAATATGCAATTGACAAATGCTTACAGCAAATGATAAAAAAGATTTTACTTCTAATTAAATCATCATAGATTAAACAATAATAAACCCTAGAGACAGAATAAACTCTTGGAAAGTTTTGAAGTGCAGCAATAGTCTTAGATGGTTGAAGTAATGGATAATAGCTAGTTTGCTAGATCATTTGCTATGTCTGCCGGTTATTTATTTTGTAAAGGCTATGAAACTAAATACTCATTATATAGACTATAGAGTAGAATATAACTCATTGTAATTCTTGCCTAATAAGATTTCTCATTTATTCATTCGATGGGAGAATAGAGTATGAAGACTGAAAACAAGTTTATGTTTGTTTATGATTACATTGGACAATCGAATTTCGAAGAATTTAAGATCTGTTAAAAGGAAATAAAGTATTATTGCCCTGCTTAAGATTTTTTATCAATATTAAGTAACCTTTCACTGTACTAAAAGTTATCACATTAAGAAATATTATTGGATTGAGGAAATTTACATTTTAACCAAACGAGATACTTAAACTACGGCTTAAAAATAGTATTTTGTTTATGACTCTATTTTTGTTCAATGCCTAACCTTATGGTTTTGCTTTTAGAATCTATTCATCCTTTGTTTTTACACATTTAAACTTCATGTTATCCCTACTTATTATTTTAATTAATGTCTCAATTTAATCTATTCAAACATTGTGGCAAAACCTATGCAGCATGTGAGATTTTCCTTAGTATGGTAATTATTCAATTATATTTTCGACATCATGCAGGGAGTTTTGTTAAGTCTTAAGTATAAATGCATAATTTTTTCCTTTACCATCTTTATGAACGCTTATCTCAATTTATTAATGGCAACGTTATATAAAAGTCATAGTTTGTTGTTATAGTGATTAGTTTTTATTGTTGAAATTTGTATAATTGTACATTCTACCACCTCCTTGGAGATATTTACATTTTTTATCACCAAATTTTAGTTATGAGTTATCAATAAATATTCGTTTTTAAGCGTTACAGTTTTTAGATAACGTTATGATTAATATTTAAATATTAAAAACAGCTTAAAAAGCAAATTTAAATGCAAAATTACGAAATATATTTTTAATCCATTTAAAATGTTTTTTAGTTCTGCTTTTAAGATAAAAAGTGTATAATTACTATAGTTATAAATATTTTATGTAGTCTTCATTTATAAAGCCAATTACAGTCCATAAATAGTCGTAGATTTCCTAAATTTAGAGATGTGCTTAAAAGCGCTCGCATACAACTTCGATATATTTAATTATAGATCCAATTGTCACGATTGTGAAACAGTTTGCTTCTTTGTCTTATACTGCCTTGTCTAGAGAATTAGTTGCATTTTGAAGTGAAAACAGCTTTTTCAGTAGGAATACATTAAGAGAGATAAGAAGAAACGTTAGAGCAGTAATTAATAATCTATAATATTTCATTTTTCCAATATTCACTAATTGTAGTTTAAGCAAAGTGAGAGCAACTTAAATTGCAAATATACCATTAAATCAGTGTTGATGCACTTCAAAGAGCATGTCAAATGAATCTACAAGCGGATATTTAATCGAAATTAATGAGATTTATTGAATAATGAATAAACTTTGTCGGAGTATCTCTTTCCGTTGAGTAAAATTAATTTGTATATTTTAAGTGAAAACAATTTAAAGACCTAACTAGGCCAAACTATATTATTTAAATACAAATTCAGTAGAACGATAATATCTTGTCGTCCGTTTTGTGACGATAGTTCTTTTATCAAGACGATAAGCGCTTTGATTTTTGCTTGTTACTTAATTTGGGAGATTATTGAGTCAGCAAAGGATAGCAAAACTGTTTGTCAAAGTTCAAGAAAGTCAAGTTTAAAGTATTCCTTCAACTGTCGGCTTTGAATCGAGAGTATTCTCTTGTAAAGAGTATTTTGTTGTTTGTAATCTCTGAAAAAAATTCAATGAAAAATTGAATAACAAAAGACTGCTTGATAACATGAACAAAACTGAGAGAGTGCCTAATATTCATATCAAAGTTTAAAAACTACATTAAATATAATATGAATCCTCCATTTGTGCTCATGTAATAAATATATTAAACAATTACGATGTAGATAAAATAAATAGCTATGCAGATTCCCAATAAAGCGCCCGCAAGAACATCAGCTGGATGATGATGATGATCAGCAATTCGTGAAAAGGAACAAGCCACAGCGGAGCAAATTGGAACAATTTGCAAAAACGCCTTAAATAATATCGGCCATTTTTTGTTTGCTTTAAGTTGGATAAAGTACTGTAATGTGAATATTTTTCATATCAGATAATTAAAGAAGATTAGGTTTGCCATATAACTTACGGTTAGGAACACAGCACAATAGATACTTGAAGCAGCATGTGTTGAAGGAAAGGAACATCTGGCATCTTTAATTATGATTAATTGAGTTACTTTTCTACATATTTTATGTACATTATACGATATATATATATATATATATAAATTATTAGTATACAGTATATATATATATATACATTTTGTTGTAAATATCAACCTTTTATTTTATAGACATTTTCATGGTTAAGCACAGCTGAACAATTGTAGTTGAAAATGTATTCTCTAATATTTAAAAAATAATAATAATTTACATTTCAATAATATTGAATCCTTTATTTATACTAGCCCAGTCCGACAAGAATTTGAAGGTAAAATTGGCTTGCAAATATCAAAAAAGTAAGGTCTGAGAATACCAGTTAGTCGCTTAATTAACTCTGTTGTGGCATAGAGGACTGATAATCCAAAAATATAAACGGTATAAGTCATTGTAATCGAATAGATCGCCTCTTTTCTTCTTTTTTCGATAAATTCAATGAATATTATCTGCATTTTATCAAAAGCAAATTTCAGCGGTTCATCTACGCAGAATCTAATCAGAGGAATTTATACCCGAAAGGAAATGTTCCTAAAATTAATAAATTCTTAAGCCTATAAGCTTGTAAAAAGAGTGGCGAATACACAGAATAGATAAACTTAACAAGTATTAGAGAGTTTTATAATTCACATTGATTAAATTTAGATATTATATTACTTATTTACTCTAGTTTTTTCCCAAAGTTTAATTAGTATCAAGATCACGAGATGTTATAAATATTGTATAGATATATTATCTATATTAAATGTATTTATTTAATTAAGGGATTTCTGCTACAATTCCATTAATTAACTATTAAAAGTGAATAATTAATGTATACTCACATAAATAACTGGCACTATCAATAAGATCCGAAAGAGTACCATTGAATTTATGATGGAAGATTTGTAGGGTAGCTGTAACGAAGTATCATTGCAAATGAAGCCCCTTTCATGTACCTTCACTTTATTCACAATTATTAGATTTGTTATCGAAACAACTGGAAATAGTAAAAATTTTGTCATTTGTTAAACTTATACGTTTATACTTCTGAAAAGTTGAGCATCTCTAAACCTCTTTGAATGATTATTATACCTGCAACAATGGATAAGAGATTGAGGAAGAAATGAAGGAGTTTAATTTTTGTTTTCCTTTTCCAGTATTTTGAAAGAGAAGACGAAGCCATGTTGAGTTATTCAATTTACTAGCTAACAGTGAAGAGCATCTATAATTTAGTAAGAAATGAGATCCACCTACACCTATAGCGATTAACGTGTTTTATAAATACTATTTTCCACAAGAGGGCGCATGGACTACAACCTTGCTTCAAGGAGATATGGCCTGCGGATGCTAGTGAAAGCCATAATATATTTAAGCAATTTACATCATAGTAGTCTTCCCTTAGGGATTAAATAAAATACACACTGTATTAACTTGGCCCCCACCCAAATAAAAATTTGGAATAGAAACCACATTTATCGGTTGCTAGGAGAGGAATATATAACAACTATTAAACTAAACGTTTTTTCCTGGAGCCATGGAGCAAAAAGGTTCTTTACACCTCCGATCTGACCAGTCCAATTATGGAAGAGCAGTTATGGTATCCAATTGGTAAGTAGAATAATTAACTTGAAAGCAATCCTCAAAAAAATTCTCTTAGGCATCAAGTCAGAGAGCAGGAGCCCAAAGATTATAACATAAGTTTGGGAGATGAACGAAACTTAAAATTAGGAACGTATAAAAGATTAGGAAGCCTTCAAGGAGATGTGAGTGGATATAATCCCTATTTTACCAAAAACTATATAAAAACATTTCTCAGGTTATTCCAAATACAACTTACCAAGATCAGTGCGAACAGTTGAAATTGAAATCCAAGTTTAGTGATCAACAGAATAGACAGCCAATGGTAAATGAGCACAACGTTCATAGAATGAACCAAACACTTCAGTAAGTATTCAGCTTTTATACTTCACTTAATCTCTAATAACCCTTTAAACTTACAGAAGTGAAAGTTTACCGAGACACAGCGAGGGACATAATAAGACTCATTGGGAAACAACGCATTTAACTGATTTTAAATCTCCTCATCCTTTTGCGACCTGTAAAGATAGCCAAGAAAAATGTGATAGTACAGCAGAGTCTCGAGATGTCTTAAATACTCTAGCTCGTAAACGTTGCATATCTCAATTTACAGATGTAACAAATCATAGACGAACTGGAAGAAACACTTGGCACGATGAATCCGGTGTGTATGCTAACGCAAAAATAAAAGAACAGATGTTGTCAAGTGAAAGAAATCCTATTCTGGCTGCTTATCAGAATTAACTCATTATAAGTGCATATACTATGTGCATACAGTATAAAATTCAAAGATTTTTTTCAACGAAGCTGGCTTTATTTTCGATTGTTGCTGTTTCTATAATTTATCATTTGCAAAATGAAACATTACAACTTTCATAAATTCGTAGAAATAACGATATAAAATACTATAACACAAGAATAATATAGCATACATGGTGAATATCTTTTACAAAATAATAAAGCTATCATACATACACTGTATATATACATTTAAATTGCATACATATGCATACTGTGTTTCAAAGTATACATGTATTTATATTACCTCTAAAACTAGTAAACTGATAATAATCTGTTAGAAAAGACATTAACTGAAAGACAGTCTTTTATGATGTAGAAAAACATCACAGGCGATAGGTATGTAGCTGATATTCTAGGTACAAATGTATATAAGCTCAGTTTTTTAGAAATCACAGAATAGCTAAAAAAAATAGTTTTTATATATCACTTATTTCATAGACTTTTTGTCAAGACTCTTTTGCAACATATGTCGAACATAAATAAGTCGTTCTCGCAAGGTAGAATCACATCCAAATTGTTGAATCTGTTATCATTCAGAGATTAATAAAATCATTCAGAATAGATTAATTTTCAACATACCTGACTTAAACTATAACTAGTGCATTGTCTTGACGAGTTAACAAATGTAACTAAACTTTTCCCTTCCTGAGGTGTAACAACAACCTTTGTATGATCCTTAAAAAAATTAACTTGCAATACACCATTTGAAAGCATCATTACGATCGCTAGAGGTGTTCGGAACCATTTCTTCATGAAAACTCCTGGATTAGACAATGATTTTTCAAGATCTTTTCCACTCCTTAGAACATCTCCTCCATGTATTAAATATTTATCCATATAATCAGAGAAGAATTTCAATAGAGAAGCTTTCGAATTAAGCTCTTCCGTAGGTGGGTCAGACGGATCAAATGCGACTATTTCGTTTGATAAATCATTCAAGTGAGCCAATCTGCGGTTAAAAGAAATATTTTAACATTCGTTATGTTTATCATTCTCAGCCCACACAAAAGATAAGTTGTACGCAATGACCTTAAGAAAATATTTAATGCGTCCGAGGCCAGTATCCTCACATACAACGCAAAAAAAATGACGTGAATTAACTTACTTTTTATCCGCACTTAGGACGGCCCTTGTTAAATCATTAAAGAGGACACCAACACAGCCATCAGAAAGTAAGAACCCAAAACCGTATCGATTTGAAAAATCCACCCACTTTGTAACCCATAACGGTCGTGTATCTTTTAAAGCAGGTGGTGTCTTTCCTTTGAGTGGCATTTTTTCAATACAATCTGATAGAGTTTTAAGTAAACTCCAAGAAGACTGCGATAGTAGACCTGTTGAATATAGGTGTCAATAGTCGAATATAAAACATGTCTAAAATATACCATAGCCTAAATCACTTTGTCTGTATGAACTCTTGCGATCTCGACTATTATGATGAAAAGGGCTCTTTGATCTAGACCTAGATCTCGATATACTTCTTGATGACCTGTAGCAAATTTCGTTGCTGTTAACCGCCAAAGCTGGTTTAATAGGCATGATATCGGGTCGTGGATTTACAGGTAGACTTTCAGCTGGCTTCTCATTTGCTTCCGGCATTTTAGGTTTGGGGCAATCGTGAGCATCGTCATTCGCTCCAATAGAAATTGGCGTTTGTAAAATTGGTACAGCCATATCATTATTTCGATTTATTTTCAAGAAATCGTCTACGGATTTTGCCTTTATGTTGTTCGTTGGTGAGGGTGGAGTGAGACTAAGAGAAGGAGATATTCTTTGAGGATTACAGGACTTCTTTGTTTCACTTGGAAAGCCATTGATTTGCTTTGTCTGATAACACACTCAATATGATAAAAAATAAGGCATGGTAAAGTACTTTACTTACTTCCTCAACAGTGGATTGTTGTGTTTGGGAAATAGTGGAGTTAATAGTTTTCGAGTGAGAGTGATTAGATGAAGCAGGGGCAGATTTAATTCTGATACTGGAAATATTAAAGTGAGGAGCCGTTTCGCAAGCTGATGGATGAAGCATGGGAGGAACATATCCAGACGAAAAAAATGCGTCTCCATCCAACTCCTTTAGCGAGGGCCTAGAATGTTGCTCAGGTGAAAGTAATTTTGCTATGAGTAACTTGACTTCCGACGACAATGTTGGAGGTAAATAATATTTGTTTGTTTTAATTCTTTCGTACGTTTCATCTAACGTGGGAGTTTCGAAAGGAGGTTTTCCGTCCAAAAGTGCGTACCTGATTTTAAAAGCCTTATCCAGTCAAAGACAATAAACTATATAAAAAGTACTAACATGATACATCCGATGGCCCAGATATCAGCCTCATAGCTGTATCCCGTGCGTTTTAGTACCTCAGGAGCAATATAATTTGGAGTGCCACAAACAGTTCTGGAAACATGAAATTAATGATTAAACTATCATCAAGTTAAGTCAAATATAAATTAAACAAAGAAATAACATTAAACGTAACTCTGTTAGCGAGGGAACTTAATTCGCTACAAGATAAACAAGTTGACGCGATTTTGTGACCTTTAGCTGACACAGATACTGATATCAATCTTTCTGCTTTGTTTCTACAAAACAGATGTTGAGCAGACGGCAAATAAACAATGACTTAATTTAAACTAAAATATAGGATAAGATTTAAATTAATTAATAGAATTTACTGTAATTTTTCCCCTTCATATCGAAGTTGGGCAGCCAATCCAAAATCAGCTATTTTTAGCGACATGTAAGAGTTTAGAAGCATATTTCCAAGCTTTAAATCTCTATGGATAATTCTTCGCTGATGAATATAATGCATGGCACTCATCAGTTGCTTGATATAATATCTCACTTCGGGTTCCGTAATCTTTTTCCGACGTCTTAAAACGTGCATAAGAGACTAAAAAAATAGAGGAAATGAAGTTTTTGTATACATATTTTTTTTTACTAAAAAAAAAACTCACTTTTTTTGAACACTTCTCCAGAACTATATAAACATTGTCATCGTCTTCAAAACAACTGTAAAATCTAACGACATGCTCATGTTTCAGCGAACTATGGAGTTCCACTTCTCTCTTAAACTAAACAATGGATGTTTGAGTATAATTGATTATATAAAAAAAATACGTTATGATAAATCCTACTTTGTCTCTTTGATTCTGTTTTGCAATTCTAGTTTTGGCAATCACTTTACCAGCGTATAATTTTCCAGTTTTCAAATCGGTTAATTCGTAGCATTTTGCAAATCCTCCCTGTTTATAAAATAATAGGCCGTCAAAAAAGCCGAATCGACCCAGTTATTTATAAAGCGTAGTGCCGGATTGGCCTACTTTTTCATACAGCGTGTGCATATATATAGCTAAACGAGCATAACAAGTGTTGCAGTGACGAAAACACATATGTTCCTTGGTTTGCAAAATAATCTCACCTTGCCGAGAATCTTTCCCTTTGAATATTTATTCCCGGTTTCTTTGTCATAAATGTCACGTATAGGTTCATTGTGAGAAACATAACTTGGGGGTGCTGGTCGACGATTTGGCGTAGTAGTAGTAGTAGGAACGTATTGTGGACGGTGATTTTCTTTAACAGATTGCTTTGCAACTGGAACACAGCATCCGGCTCTGGTTTTTTCTGTTAAATCTCTTAGATTTTCTGTGCAGACTTTTTGAACTTTACTGATGACATTGACAGCCGGAGAGGAAACGGCCCTTTCAGGTCGCATTTTGTCCCACTGATCCCTTTCCAAATCGACTAGGGGACTGAAAATAGTAATCTAGATAGAAAATATCGACTTTTTACAGCGGATAGCCTCCATTTGCGGAAAGAGCCAATCAACATTCTACAAGAAAGATCTATTTTCCAAATATGGCACAGGATTTCCCCTACTCTGTGAATCAGATAGTTTATGGCTTTTCCTATGTGGGCAGGTACAAATCTGGATTCTGATTAATGAGAACACTTTACCTACGTCTAGGTGTATTAATCATGTTAGTTTTAATTCCATTACTCGACAACTACCGAAAGCACGCTAACTAAATTGTTACATAACCTTATCTAGTGCTATAGTGGGGCAAAAACAAGTTGGTTGATTTCTCAAACTTACTCAATAGTTAGCTTACTATAGCCGGTGCAGACTGAAATTTTAAACTGATCAATTTTAAATGAACAAAGGAATTAATATCCATAAATATTTAGTGTAGATAGCAAATTCTTATCTTAGCTCAATATTATGGAGGCCACCAGATGTAATTTTGCAGTGATCTTACAGGTGTAAGTCGTATTCTAGAGATGGCGCAAACTACACTTACCCGTTCCGCCTTCTACTTTCCCGGTTGTTGATGTATTGCTGTGGAATAGGTGAATTCGGGTTCTGCGAGACTAATTCCAACTGGGAATAGCAGCGTTGACTTTTGCGAATCGCTCTATTCAAGCCCTTCAGACTCTCTTGACTACAACTCCTTCTTTTCGATTCCCTTTTCATCGTCAATATACAGCATAACGTTTGAACCACTCTTGTTAGCTGTATTTCAAGCACAAGTATGATATGCCTTATCTATTAACTTTATCGATTTAGATAAACCTATACTGAGCGATTTATATTCTCCCAGTATGTATGTCTCATCTGAGAGAACATTGAAATGATCCATTGAACCGTGGACAATATTACACCTGACAATAAGCGACATCTAGCGATTTTTATATTTGTTTAGTAATTAGTTCTGAAAGTACTGCCACCTGGAGTTTCCGATGGGAATATTTTAAATATGGGGTCAAGGATACATTTTTATCAGTTGTTTGCTTTAAAATTTTCTTAGATTAAAGCGAAATCATTTTCAGTAACTTTATAAAGTTTTGGACAGAATACAAAGTTTAGTCAATTTTTTTTACAATCTGTTAAATATATAGGATACTTTCATTATAGTATTAAACAGCGATTCTATTTACACCACTTAAGATAGTATAGAGCTGTAGCCTTATCTACAATCATTTATCTGTACACTCTGCAGAGCATTTTTTTTGTAGGTGTGCCACGTCGATCTAAAAGATTTCAAGATGGATTTTTCTAAGACTGCAAATGCTAATATGAAATTCGGTTTAAAATTGTGGAGAGAAATGGTTAATGAGAAGGCAGATGAAAACATATTCTTTTCACCTTTCTCAATTTCTACTGCCTTAGCAATGGTTCATCTAGGAGCAAGAGGAGCCACCCAGAAACAAATTGGCGAAGTGTTGGAAATAGATTCAATTCCTGATGACTATAAGAATTTGGCAGCTCTATCTACAGAAATTTTAAGCACAAACAGAGAGGGGTGCAGTCTGACATCAGCCAGCCGTTTATTTGCTGGAAAAGATTACTCATTTCTAGATAATTTTATGGCAAACACTAAATCATTTTTCAATGCTGAATCAGAAACTATGGATTTCGTACAGAATTTAGAAGGGGCTCGTCAAGCCATAAATTCTTGGGTGGCAAATCAGACAAATGATAAAATTAAAGACTTCCTCTCACAGGGATCCATAAATGTTGATACAGCAATGGTTTTAATTAATGCTATCCATTTTAAAGGAGACTGGCTCTCCGCATTTAATCCAAAAGATACTTTCGATGATACTTTTTACATAAATGACAAGGAGAAAGTTCCTGTTAAAATGATGTTTATGACAAAGCCTCTGAGAGTTGGTTTTGACTCCAAATACGATGTCCAGCTATTAGAATTACCCTACAAGGGTAATGAAATATCAATGATTATCATGCTTCCGCGTTGCACAGGAGGACATGTTACACTGGAAAGGGAGATTGATGAAAAAATTCTAAACACAATGGTACATAGCCTACGGGTAGAGAATGTTGAGATTTATCTTCCTAAATTTAAAGTTTCTTTTGAACAAAAGTTTATCCCAACTCTGAAGAATCTTGGTATGGTTGATGCTTTTGAGATTAATAAGGCTGATTTCTCTGGAATGAATGGAAGACAGGACTTATATTTGAGCGAAATATTACAAAAATCATTCATAGAAGTAAATGAAGAAGGAACTGAAGCGGCCGCCGCCACAGGAATTGAGTTTCAAGTAATTTATCACAATATTCCTATATTTAATAATATTGATAAGAAAATTTTCTTCAGCTTATGTGTTTGCCTCCTCAAATTCGATGTTGCCATCCTTTTCTTTATGCAATTCGTCATAAGTCATCTGGCTCCATCCTCTTTATGGGACGCATGTATCGACCATCCTATTAAATTTTAAAACTTTGCTTGTCTTTGATTGACTAAAATAAATTTGAAAATCTTACCATTTTATAAATCTTTTTAGTGTCTTGCAACGAGGATTTCAAGACAAGACGATGACAGGCGTCACTGTACAAACATATTGATTTTAGTTCTTTCGTGCGGTTCTGATTACAGTTATGATAATGTAAGTTAGACTGCATTTATACAGATAGATTTGATACAGATGATCATGAACACTTCGTGATATTATTTTAATCGAAACCTTTAATAAAAAATCGTGACAAGAATTACGAAGTTGTGTTTGCAATTGCACATTCTCTCAACAAAACCTGCAGGCAAAATGGCTACGGTAGAAAATAACAACTACTATGATTTGTTAATAGACGGGGTCGATGTTCACACTGAAAATAAGAAGGTTAGTTCAATTATCAACAAATAATTCTTAAAAAAATATTTTTATTTTCATGTATTCTAAAGGATTCTCTATTTATCGATTTTTTTCCCTCTCAGAGATTCTCCTTGCTGAGAATAGGCTCCACTTATAAATTGCTTATAAAAAATGCCCACGACCATATTTGTATTTGCCACATACGAATTGATGAAAAAGATGTTGGAAGCTTTTTGATGAACCCATGTACACAATTTGTCCTTGCCCGTCCGGTAGACACCCCATTAGCATTCCAGTTTTCTAAACCACTACCACATTGTTCACCTGATAAAAGAAGTGGATCTAAAGTTGAATGTTTTTTTTTCCCAGAAGTTGGTGCCAATCTCCTAAAGGTTTATACACTAAAATTCTAGTTTAGCAAAACTATAATTCGTAAAATATACACAGGTTGAAGTCACAGATGAAGAGAAGAATATTAATCGTCAAATGGAATTGTCAATAGACTGGACCTCAGATGAAATATTTACACAAATAAAACGAGGAGCGGAGGATTTAACTCAACATTGTTTGATAGTTTGGACAATAAATGAAAGCGATAGTTCGATTGATTTCATTTTAACAGACAAAAAGTCCATCCCTCTGCTCCATATACGCAGAAGGGATCAGAAGATAAGAAAATTGTCAATGTTATCTTTCAAAGTATTGAAGGTGAGGATAGGATCTTCAGAGCCCTATCTAATGGAACTCGAGGATGGGCTGGCTTCTTTTTCGCATGTTACACTCCTAACCAATAAACACATGCAGACAAACTGTTCTGTTTATTACTTTTTGGCACCGTCTGGAAGATATATAGGCTCAACCGAATGGATTCCGGTAAGAAAAAGAGATTAATTATCGACATAATCTATACTTAATTTTGTATTGTTGATTGCACTGAATTTATTAATTTTATAAACCTTCTTTTAAAAGGATTCCATGCCTGTTGCGCACTTGCTCCATCGGAATGAGATTTTACCGCATCTACCAACAGTAGGCGTTCGGGTTTTAAGCGATAAGCCGACAAATTTATTAAACATTCAAATAAAAATTATCGACTCGTCAACCTACAACATTACAGTAAGTGGACAAAGTACAATAAGAGATTGTAAGCTGCAAGTTAGCATTTTGGGTGGTCCTGACCTATCGTCTGCATCGGGTTGGTTATATTGTGGTCAAGTTTTAGATGATGAGTTTACCTTGGACTATTACGGAATTAGGAATAGAGATTTTATTGATGTGATAATAAGTTTGTTTTAATAATTAAGAAATATTGATATTTTTTTATTCAGTGAATAACTTTCTATAGGGAAGAAGAAAAGGATGGGATTGGATGTCATCCAAACGAAAGATCCAATAGCAGTAGATAGGAAACTTTTGTGTAAGTTCCCCTTCATTTTTTCAGCTTCATTTTGCTTATTTACTTTATTAGCTTGTATGTCATCGAGATTCTTTGATGAGAAAACTCTCAAGCGCTCAAATAGCCATAAGGGATGGACAATATTACGAGGATTGATTCGACAGCAATTCATAACCGTTGATCCCATAGAAATCGATGAAAGATTTACTGTTAAAAAACAATTATTTATATTACCATTTGATCAGTAAATAAATGATGTTACAATTTCGTTGTTGAATTTCATATTATCTTTAGTCATAGCAAGATACTTTTCTGCTTTTCAATCATAAAAATCGACCATTTTCTCTTTTATAGGAATTACTTTTATTGTATCTATTCCTTGAATATATACTAATATATATATATAATGATATACGGTATATAAATACTGTAACAGGACATATAGCATAAAAATTGCGCAAATTTGCTCCCATAATGAAAAACTTTGCAATTGTTTCGATTGGAATTGAAATAAATATTTCATAAGATCTGTGAGTTTACGTTTATGTTTTTAATAGGCTATTCACAGGAAATTTAAAACTTACGTTGAAAAACACAATTAGTTTCAAATATTAACAATACTTTTAAATATTGAGTTTATAGCAATAATTCTATTCATGATACTCCCTAAAGAGAGGAAGCTAATCCGTAAATTTGATTTTCTCATTTAATAGCTTATTTTGTAGTATGTTTGCACAAAATTCACAGCTATTAGTGCATTACTTCAAGGTCAAAATGAAAATAAGGAAAAGATTACATCAAATAGTAGAGTGAAACATTTTCATCAAGTTTATCATCAATTTTTATTAGATGATCTTATAGTTATACTATTTATATGTCTGATATTCAATTATAACAGTCAACTATGGAATAATAATAATTACTAGAAAATAGTCGATAATAATTTTTTTCCTCCGATCGATTTTAAAGTTTTTGCAGTAAATGCAAATTCAAATATGTTAAAACTCTATATCTGGGATTCTAAAAAGAATCTTATATGTTTTCTGCCAGTTAGCGGACGATTAAAGAAAATTCGATAGTTACTTGTCTTAGAATTGTAAAAGAGAAAGCATCAGTCACATATCTGTCCGCTTGTTAAAAAAAATTTGCCAAAATATTCATTCTCGTTTGGAAAAGTCCCCATGAAGTTAAATTTGATGCCGTAATATGGGGATCAATCTTCAAAAATTAAAATTTTGTCTATTTAAAATATGAAGGAGCTATTCATCCTTTAGGTTATGTAAATTTCCAACTTATTGCTATCCGCCTACTCATAAATAATGCATTTTTTATTGATAAAGTGATATATACTGATATTTGTATAATCGGCCGTTATAATCCCACAGAATTTAAGGAAAAAATTGTAGAATAATCAATATAGATAAAAGAAGGCAGAATTACTCTTTCTAAATAATTAAGACACTGCGCTAATCAAATATCTTAAACATAAAATTGATATTAAATCATTTCATCCATTAGTTTATATATATATTGTCTAAAATAAAACGCCATCTACAGCAGTAAAGCTATCACGTATTTGTGGGAAGAGTTACATGGTAAACAACAGCACCATCTAGAAAGCGCAAACGAATAACACTTTACAGTTTGACGGTCGACAATATCCGTTGACAAGTTTGCGGAAAAATTGTGTTGAGGATAAAATCAATTATGAAATAAACTGTTATTTTATATAAATCATAATAATATGTACTGCTCCATTTCACTTTGGTGTTGGATATGCTTATTCTCTGTAGAAATATACAGCAAAGGTTGGTGTTTGGCTAGGCTGTTTTTTTTTGTCTATTTTATTACGTATGTCCCGATGAAAATGTACGAGAGATCGTTAACAAAATAATGTGTTCATAAAAGTGTAAGATGTAGCTTTTAATGATACCTTCTTATTTTAATTCGTCATAGACCGCAAAATTTATACGTGCACAAATACGAACATTTGTTGGATGATAAGATCTAGATTCATAATTAGGTACCAGAAGCTTCTTTAGGTTGTTACGATTCTCTGGATAAATGTAATATTACAATGAAGTTCCAAAAGAACATTCAATAAATCTAGAGAAGAATTCTATGACACCATAGCGGTTTCTATTAAGAAATAGGCATAGCAAAGTTATAGCTCCATTGGAGAAAGCGATGATTTAAATCTACTATTTCAAAAGAAAGCTAGAGGAAAATGTTTTAATGTTGCTAAATTATAAGAATCGATAAAATGAATAAAGGTTGAGGCTGATGGAATAAAGGGAACTTTGCAAAACTTCATAGTCCCTTGAGCAATTGAAATCGAATGGTTTGGCGTAATCAATCGGACTCGACACTAATCAGATTGTGAAATTATAACTAACTTACACAACACATATTTCATAAGTTCATATCTCGCATAGCAAAAATATTTATGAAAACACTTATAAAAAAAGCATAAGTGTGTATGACTTACTGACCCAAATGCCTAGTCAATTAGCTAAATGTTGCCTTTCATTAATTACGTTCGACGTATTATTGAACGACAGTTTTTTGCATCACTAACTTCAGTAACTTTGTACCACTTGTGGTATAAAAAGATTGCAATCTCACAACTTTCTAATATGAAGTCCTACAGAAGTGCCAGTGAAAGAAAACCAGACGATGTTTAATCAGGGCGTCTAATGTATAAAAGCGATACAGTCGTTAGTTTTGTTTCAGTTTTTCCATTCGGCGTTGGTCAATATGCAGAATTATTCCATTTTTCGATCGTTAAATCACCGACTCATCACCATCAATAAGTTTCGTCGGCAACACTTGCGTCTTATCTGTATCCGACAATTATTAATTATTCACATTTAATTGCCTCGGTAGTTACGACTGAATTCCTTCTCTCAAATATGTATATTAAGAGTACGTATACGGCATATACACTTCATATAATATGCATAGTATGCATTTATGTGTATTCTCTCGGTTCGATCATGTCTATCAGTATGTCTCATTCTGTCTCTTTCTCCCTTTCTGTAAAAAAAACTATACATTAATATATACAATACATTCTGAAAATACATAGAGAAAAGACGAAATAAACTATATATATACATATCAGGCAGATATATATATATATTTCTTTTTTATGTTATAAAATATATGGCATATAAATATAGTTTACTATGTGTTCTGTTTTTGTCCTATGTTATATGTCTTATTTATCATATGCAAGTAACAAGCGGCTCACACTCCCCGCTATATATATATTAGTATATATGATAGGGAGAGAAAAAATAGAAAAGAAAGAGTGTGTAATTTGCGCGGATAGCATAATCGATATGATTTCTCGACGCCCGGCGAATCGGAGACATTATATATGTTAATAGAGAAGAGTGTAAACGCTCTTTTGCACTCCTTTTATAAACAATTTCTTCAATGTAATCGATCAAAAGCGAAGTTGCGTCATCGTTTGTCAAGTGTAATTGAAAAAATTGTTGGCTAGGGGCAACAAAAGCGGAAGAAGTAAAATCAAGGAGATCGGACGAAGAAAGACTTCTTCATTATCTTTTCGCGGAATACAATCCGAGTGCCAGACCTGTGATCGATAGTAATAAAACGGTACCAGTCGCTATGCAAGTAAGTGCTAAAGTCTATATCTAATGCATACAACAAAAGCACCTTATATACCGTTATAAAGATTTATAAAATTTCTTTTTTTGCAGTTCTCCTTGCTTCATATGCAGGAATTGGTAATTATTCCTTTCTACGTTCAGCACATAATGATATTTATTGGAGAAGCGCGATGTTTGCCAACGTCGAATCGCGTTTGACGAGGAACGGCGTCGATTTGAGCATAATATTATTTTTAGCGATTTCTGCCAAGTGCAATCGGTCGAGGCGTTCTATAATATTGAAATTAAGAGCAGCTAAATCGAATTGCCGGAGGACGGCAGTGACCACTGTCCGGCTCAACGTTAGCTTGACATTTAAAAAAAAGCTCTTTCATTTTCCTCTTTTTCAAAAAAAAACGGTTCGTGTCTAGATGTTAGACAAAAGAATTGTAGATGCAGTAATTGGCCCGAAAAGCACGTATCTTTTTCCATAATCGAAATTGACTAAATTCCGCAGCTCTTAAGCATATGAACATAATTTACAAGTGTATTAGATTTCCTCTATTTAGAACTTCAACAAGGAAAGCTCACTCGGAAATATGCGAAAAGATAAACTACGGCCCTCTGTATATAAAACACGTACAACATGTATTGTTTTCAAAATCAATTGCACGCGCATGCAACGAAATATGCACAATAAACGTTTTTCATCGATAAGCCGATATTTCGATTGGTAACTCTCATCACTCGATACAGAGTATAGTTAGGCATGAATACTGTAGCAATTATAGTTGAGTGTTCGTAAAGTTTTCCTAGTTTTACGAGCGAATTAAGTCGCTTCTCGAATTTGCGCACGACACCTTTCGTGATTCCCTCCCTTCGAAATACTATAGCTTCGAGTTTCGCTTCACACACCGTATAGGCTTAATAGAAAGGCGTCGAAAAGCGTCTATATAAGACGCCGGACGTGCAATGAATATTTTTTGCGACTACTTTCCTCGTTGTCATTATACCTATTCAAAGTAATAGTGTTGCCTTTTCAGGATGTGAGAAGCCAAATCCTGACAGCCACGGGACTGCTAATCCTTGTATGTGCCAGACGATATTTTTAAATTTTTTACGAACCAGCCATATAATATTGAAATTATCACATTTTTCAATTATACTCAATAACAGGAGTGGGTTGACGAAAGACTACAATGGAATTCTTCCGAGTATAATCTAGATGAACTTGTAATTGAAGCAAAAAAATTATGGGTAAAATGATGATAAAAGCGATCAAAGTTTATGAATGAGTTTAATAACTTTTTTGTTATAGGTTCCTGAATTTGCCGTTATAAATGGGTTGGTATTGTATTAAATTCGCATTTCGCACGTATACGAATATAAAGCAATCGACATTAGTCAGAGAATTCAAATAAGACCGGTCTAAGCAAATTCCTATTTGACCTCATTTCTTCTGGAATGACGCCACTCCGTCACTTTTACCCTGCAAAGTAAACGCAATGATAACACTTGCCAGTAAAGAAGGAAGGCAATAAAGAGGAGCGTTTCGTAAGGGATTCCCACGAGGCGTAGATCAATCTTGAATAGGCGTGGTCCGTATTTCAGTGAGAAAATCGTTAAATTACACACGTATATCTTAAAACGTTCACAGAAGTGACTTTACTATTGTATAATTGAATATGCACCAAAATATAGAGTCAGGGAACCAGCGTCTGTCAATTCGTATCTGCATGCATTATTTCGCGCTTGATAGTTTTGTTTATATAACTTTACATGCAGAGCGGAAGAGATCTACGGTGACTATCGGGAATTTCGCGCTATCATTAATCAGACTGGGGCAGTTCGATGGGAGCCCGGTGGAGTATTCAAGACCATGTGCGAGATAGACATCACCTATTTTCCTTTTGATGAGCAGCAATGTTCACTGGTTTTTGGTGCCTGGTCCTACCATACAAGCAAAATGAATTTGACCAATATGGAAAATATCGTAAACTTAGACAGTTATGAGAAGAATGGTGAGTGGGAAATATTAAATACAACTGTTTGGAGAGACGAATTCTTCTATGAATGCTGTCCTACTGAAAAATTTTCAAACATCGCTTTTTGGATAAGAATGCAACGACGTTATACATTTTACGTAATGAATGTCATTTTACCATCAATGGTCACCAGTATTCTCCTCCTTTCCATCTTCTACTGCCCCCCGGGTCAGAAAGTTCAAATTGGCGTCGTAGTCCTCCTCTCCTTCCGCATTTTTCTACTAAACGTCACCGACAGTATTCCCAAGACGTCTGACCACATTCCCCTCCTAGGTAAGCCTTCTTGTCAACTCATGCGCGACGATCGTTTGACGGGGTATCCCCGGAGGAAACGTCCGGCTTCCGACAATCTCGTTTCTGCTTCTCTGACCAACTTTTCTCGTCGGATCAGCGCCGTTATTAGTCTTTTATAGCGGAGATTGATTTGACTATTGAGATGTCTTATCTCTCACCGCTCAGTCTCCACTCTTTATTTACCGTGTAAATACTTGTTCTGGATCGTTTCGCCCACTCGTCGTCTTCATTCATCGCACGTTCCTCTGCAATACTACGCCAGTAGATGATGCGAATTTGATCGTTTAATTATCTTTTTCTTTACAGGTATATATCTCACTTGTACGATGGCGGTCACTACATTATCTATGGTATTGACAGTTCTCGTACTTAATCTGCATGCTATCACCGATAGACCAGTCCCAAGATGCCTCAATATAATATTTTTAAAAATTTTGGCTAAACTCTTTTGTGTTTGCTCTCCTCTCGACATCAAGCAACAAGAAAGAAATAATATTGGTCATAAACGGCAATTCCATCGAATGTCTAGCCCAATAAGAGCTTTGAGAGACGAATGCGATGTTACAGATGAACAAGTTCCTATCATTGCCTTAAATGGTTGTACTGCATCATCTTCTACAAATACCGAAAAGGAAACAAGTTTTATTTACGTCCGTAAATCCGAAAACAAGCCTGACGCAGAAAAAGCAGAAGAGGACTATACCAAAGAGTGGCATGCCCTAGCTGAAGTTGTTGACAGACTGTTTTTTTGGACGTTCTTGATCACGATCATTGCAATAAGCGTCCTCTTATTTCATCCTCTAACGAGGAATTTTAAGGCTCGTTTTCCATTCCACACAGTTTGATTGCGAATCTTCAGTTTTATCAATAATATTAATCACACAGGTAAAAAAATAATATATTTGGCGAAAAAATTGTTTTAGATCAAAATTCAAAATGCCAATATTTAATATAAATATATATTTGATTTTCTAAAGTGGAAGCAGCAAAACTCAACCGAAAGTATTTCAGATACAGTAACATCAACAATATTCAACGCGAAAGAGTTAGAATACAGTTAAAGCTGAACACTTAATAATTTTTATCGACGAAATACTTCTCTTACAAAATTGTATTTACAGCAAAAGTTTTCGCTATGACCATTTTCACCCTTTTTAAATATGTTACCGGCAAATAGACGAATCATGTAATGCCTAGATGATAAGTGAAATTAATTGACAAGTTGAGTTGTCCTCTTGAATAAGTCAATATACAAATTTATCAAGCAGTTACATTTTCATTAGCAAAAGGTGTGTGGGTGAAAAAGATATCATATCTTATCTACTTTTTAACTGTAACCATGTAAACTTGCAGCCAATTCAACAGTAATCACTAAAGCCATCATGATATAAATATGAAATATGATCTCTGGAAAAGTATAAAATGATGCAACGTCTGGCGAACTAATTATTATCAAAACACTGCCAAGTCAATTGTAAAACTATGAAATTGCCACGGTCTTTTTAATATTTTAGTAATGTATTCATTTTAAAATTTTTTAGTATTTTATCTGTTTCATGGGTAGTTTCCCCTATTGTGTAGGCATTATATGATAATGCTGAGTCTCTATTATTGCCAGTAACATATACTTATATACAGTATATTTGAAATTGAATTTATGTATATGCTGTAAAAAAACCAATATAACGTTACTTTGTAAACTTGAATATAAATATAAAAATTATTATATTGGAGTCACAAACACTATACCACTCGCAAACAAGTTGTATTCGACAGATGGCGCTACTATTCGAAATAATAGATGTATTATAACTGTATGTACAGTATTACATTACAAACTGAAACAAAGAGCAAGCACAGCAAAAAAACTAAGAAAAGCACGCAGTCCTATTTGCATTCATAGACCGTGTTGATCCTGGAGCACTCATCGCATTTGACGAAACAACACCATTGAAATTTACACCTGCATCTAACAGTTGTTTTAACCAACTTTTTCTTATAACCTCTACCACAGCACATTTTTCGACACCCGCTTGTTCCTTTGTCGCCTTTTATACACCTTCTTCCAGTCGTCCCTAAAGATCCCTTAGATAAATCAGTGTCGCAGTAGTCAGGTGAATCCTGCAAGTAGACAAGATGTTCCTTTGTCGGCTTCGGCAAGGAAGGAAGGGAAGGCATTAGTTTTGTTCCACGTTTATTGAATCGCATGTGGGTAGAAAATTTATATCTCTCTTTTAAACGAGCACCGATACTTCGGAAAGGTTCAACTTGAAACCAACAAGTTTTAACATTACATGATCCTGAAACTCCGTGACATTTGCAGGCGATTCTAACGTGATTCTTTACGGCCTGAAAGTGTAAAATATAAAATACGTTTACTTAGAGAGTTGATGAGCGCGTACGATGATAAGAATGATCAAGAAAGAATTTCTTCTTATCCTCCCCAATCATCGCCTCAGCTTGGCAAAGTCATCAACGAGATAAATGGGAAGGGGAGATAAATGGGTTCGTGGGGAAAAGGTTAAGTTGTTCAAAAAAGTAAAGCCCATAAAGTGAAATACGACCGAGTGACCCTAAAATATATGGCCATAGGAGCGGGTGCTTTCGGACAAAAATTATTGGTACGCGCAGTTGATATATCGTTTATATATATACAGGAAATGTGTTGCTTGTATCGTATGAAAGTAGCATGCTTATAAAATTCTAAGTATAATATATACAATATATAATGTATAACACAAGCATGCACCCATATATATAGTATGTATATGATATACTGTATATATATATATATATATATATATATATATATATATTCGCACATATATAGCCGGTGGCAAACAACTGTAGCTACAAACATTTTTCAATATCCTACAGCCAATTCTTTCCATCAGCGTAAATCCGACGAGTTGAAAGATCAGTTTGAAATTGATCACCTTTAACACGCGCAAAAGAATTTGAAATGAGATAAACATACCAATCTTCCGGCTTCATTATTATGAACGTTCATGAGCATGCGTGAGAGTTCCTTAGATTTTCTAGGATGGTTCTTTTCCGTCTCACGAATATCTATGAACTCAACAGCAAAGTCGTATCCGAAATCAATATTATCTCCACAACCTCCCCACATCCATTGATTCTTTAGATGCTTAGGTCTTTCTCTTTCTGAACAGTGGCATTTTGATAATCTTCCTTCTGCGCAAGTTCTACTAACTGTATGTGCGATACCCGCCGAAGTTATTGCATGAGTAAACGCAGCTTCTCTGCTGGCTGTATGAAAAAAATATAAGCTGTAGAATGTTCTTGGAGCAAAGATAACATTACAAACAGGTGTTTTACTCGGGGCGGTTACAACGAGCGATTTGACAATTTACGCGCAGCTATGCTTTTTATGTTTGCTTATATTACGCAAGACTGAGATAAAAGAACACGCAGTTGTAATGGTATCGATCCTCCAAAAGAGCCATAAAATTGGTAATAGTTATTTATTGGGGTGCGTGGGAATTCAATGTAGAAGAAAATTAGTTTAATTATACTAACGTATGTCCGTTACTGATCCGAATATGTCGTCGTCGTCATGGATCGACGAACAATTCCAAAGACTCGTTCGAAATTGCCACTGGCATTCATTTCTTCCCATCATTGCGCCTCGCTTAACGCTCGGCATGTAATCTTGATATAACTGACACATTTTCACTTGTCCAGGTGATAAACCTTTGATATACGTGCACATTGGAGTTGTTCCGAGAATATACATTTCATGGTTTTTCAGCAATTGCATTTTATCCACAACATTCCTAGATTCCAACAAACGCAATAGTTTAAAATTAATTAAAAGACATAAAACTTTTTCATGAACGCAGTTTATAAACTTTGCGCAGTTTCGATAAAATTCTTTGACGCGCTTGAAATTAGTTAATACAGTTTGAAATGTAAAACTACTACTGAAATAATACAAAGCGAAAGCTTTTATGGAAAACAATACAAGTACGAACCATCTCATTTTGGACAAACTCGACCACAAACACAAAGAAAATGTGAGAAAGAAGCAGATATTCTGAGAACTCATCATTGTCTCTATAATTTATAGAACTTCTCTCATCCTTTTAGTCGGTGAAAGTATTTACAAAGTTCGTTTACTCGTTTCGCTCACTTTCCGCTCTAACTTATCCGCGATTTGTAGCACAACGAATAAATAACGATGTTTGCGACGCGTGAACTCGCCAACTAAGCCTATTTAAGTCACCTACTGCGCATGCGTGAAGTGAAGAGCACGGTGATTGGATAGACAGTTGCTCATTATTCAACTGATATATAATTATAACCAGAGACAATTAGGGAGCGGACACTAGATCTATGAATACCCGTTAGTCAGAATTTACCACTCCACTATGTGGAAAGTCTACAACAAGCAGGTAGTCTTTGTGTCAGTGTTAAAGCCTTGTGCAAAATTAGACGCTGTCATAAGGTAGACGTAATACTTTCTGCTTGAAAAGAGCTTTGTTGAAAGAAAGCAGTTGTACTGTATAATGCAAACAATCTTACAGCTCACAGTGTATTATATATATCGAGATAAAATACAACCGCAGGCAAAATAGTATTTTGTGATTAGACGTTTTGCACCACATACACAATAAACGTGGACAAAAGAGACAATATAATTTGCCTGCGGAAATTTTAATGCACCAATGAACCAATTGAGTCCCAACACCACGCTGAGAGCAGTAGATCCTTCAAACGGTCTGTAAAACACTGAAATAACAAATAGATTGATTTAAACAAACCGCCAAATTGATCGGCGCCAACGGAATGACGTCAGTTCGTGCCGTCATCCTAAGTTTTTTAGCGCCAAATTTTATCAAGTTACAACATATATCTTTATTCAGTGTAAAGGCGTTAAAGTAAAAGAGCAGATGTATACACCTTTTACTAGGGTGTTTTGTGACAAGTAAACGGTAAAGTTAAAGAGTTTTAATCCAAATTTAAACAGGGGCCACGCTTGTAAATATAAACACCTTTCAGACGTCTAATGAAATTCCGCTAGATATAAGCTCACTTCAAACGCAATGCCGACCACTTTCGGCAAACGTAGCCTGCCGACAGTTTGTTCATAACACTTTTATTAAAACACTTCCAATATACAGTATATATATATATATATATATTTGTATAAACGATACATGTGCAACGAACAAAGTTTTATTGATTTATTCTAAAGTTTTTGAGGATACGAGTCATTAGCATATTTTCTGCTTTAACACTTTTAAGGAAGCTATAGAATAAATCACTTTCCAATTGAGCGCGTAATGCAAGGGTGACATCTATTATCTAATTGGCGAACTTTTTCAAGTATGTCATGTGACTTAGCAGACAGTTTAATCTGTTATCCCTACTAAAAAAATTACTATTAATATATTTTTTATGAAACTATGGACCAATTTCGATTTAACACCATGATTGTAATAGATTTGGAAGCAACAGATTTAGGTTTTTCTCAATTACTTTACAAACCTAATGCAATATTCTTTGTTTTTAAGATCGACCAAGGTTAATAGAGTTCTGTGCAATTGCAATACCTGTAAAATTTATCAAGAGTGCTGATAGTAACTGGTTCAGAGTTTTAGACAAATTAAGTTTCTGTGTTTATCCCCGGAGAAATGTATCTTTTGAAGCGTCAAACCTTACCGGTGAGATTCATATTGATAAGTTAATTTAAATGATAAATTCTAAACACTACTTTTTTCTAGGCCTTTATAATGATATTTTGTACGATAAAAAAATATTTTCAAATGACCATGCGGAACTGATAAAGCTTTTCATCGCTAATCAATTGCCTCCTGTCTGCTTAATAGCACACAACGGATTTAGGTTGCCCCTTCTTTAATATCGTTTTCTTATCTAAAGAAATTACTCGACTTCTACAATCTTTAGATTCGACTTCAAATTAATTAAAACTGAATTATTTTACATTGGTGCATCACTTCCAGAAGATCTCATTTGCGTAGACAGTTTAATGATATTTAATAAAATTTATAATCAATCTAACAAGGAATCTGACTTTAAGCCATCTGCATTTCACGGAGCAAGAAATATTGACCAATCCCTATTCGGTATTGTCAATTGTATTATTTAAATGATATGGCTTTTATTTTATATCTTTTACATTAGACTCAATTAACCAGAAAAATGAAAGCAAGGCCTCTGGGCAGAAACAAAGAAGATCCTGTGCCCTAAATGTAAAACACGAATATGATGAATATTATTACTTCTAAGTAGTTATACAAGTGCATAACAAGAGCTATTCCTTTCAGAGTCTTTATAAAACTTTAACAGGAGAGGATATTCAGAACGCTCATTCGGCAGAATCTGACTGTATAGCATTGTGTAGATTAATACATGAAGCACCTGATCAATTCTGGAAAGTTCTCAACGAGTTTATTTGCTCTTGGAAAGATATAAAATCATTTGAATTCGTCAAAATTTCGACTTTACCAGATGGTGTTTTTCCTTCACAAACTTGAATATCCTTTGGCTTCTGTTTAACTTTTGTTAGTAGTCTTAAATCTTCTTTCTTTTTGGTTAACCTTTTTATTGTTAATATAACTACAAGTCAATAAAAAGATGTATTTTTGCATTATTTAAGGGTAAATACGTAAAGTTCATCTCGACTGATTGATCTTTGTACCGTAATTTATATGTCAGTACCAGGAGATGGCGCTTAATGAACCGACCTTGACATCTTTAAACTTGACAAGTAGTCGATAGCGAGCGTTCAAGGGAAACAGAACAACGATGCTTTTGAGTAAGGAACCGCCTGATATAGAAGTAAGTATAACACATATATGTAACAAACGCATTCTTACCTATAAAATGAAATATATTTATCTCGTTTAGAATATTTTGGCCTTAAATCCAAGAATTAGAAAATACGCAAATTATGTTCCCAGCAATGACACAAAAAAGATTAAAAAAAAATGGAAAAGAAATCAAGACAAGGATTGTTCAACGTGCGATTCATTAAATAAAAATTTTGATGATATTAAGCATACAACGCTAAGTGAAAGGGGAGCACTGAAAGAAGCCTCCCGTTGTCTGAAATGCGCTGACGCACCATGCCAAAAAAGCTGCCCTACACAACTGGACATCAAGACGTTCATAACTATGATATCTAACAAAGTAAGTAACATTTTAAAGACGAAATATCGGCTAACGTCATATCTAAAAGTAGGCCAAAGCGCAAATGATTAGAATAGTGTAATCAATACTCAAGGTCTTGAAAGTGTTAAAGCGTAGACTTTGATTTACATTTTGTTATTCTTTTAGAACTATTATGGAGCGGCAAAGGCAATTTTATCTGATAATCCATTGGGTTTAACTTGTGGAATGGTATGTCCAACATCAGATTTATGCGTTGGCAGTTGCAATCTAGAAGCTAGTGAGGAGGGTGGCATAAATATAGGAGGGCTACAACAATTTGCTGTTGAAGCTTTCAAAAAGATGCATTTGAAACAAATTCGTGATCCTGCTGCTCCTGCTCTGGAAGATCTAGATGATTCTTTTAGACAGCCTATAGCTTTAGTTGGTTGTGGACCAGCAAGCATTAGCTGTGCAACTTTCTTGGCAAGACTTGGTTACTCGAACGTAGTCATTTATGAAAAGAACGATTTTGTGGGTGGTTTGAGCTCTTCGGAGATTCCTCAATTCCGTCTTCCTTTTGATGCCGTAAATTTTGAAATAAAACTAATGAAAGATTTAGGCGTAAAAGTCGAACTGAATAAACCGTTTTCGGCATGCAATGGACTAACACTTGATAGTCTTAAAAAAAGTGGAA
Organism: Dimorphilus gyrociliatus; assembly: GCA_904063045.1. Lineage (NCBI taxonomy): Eukaryota > Metazoa > Annelida > Polychaeta > Dinophilidae > Dimorphilus > Dimorphilus gyrociliatus. The sequence continues at coordinate 910,040 of CAJFCJ010000002.1, read as the reverse complement.
ATAAAGCTATATTTCTTGGTTTTGGTCTGCCAAACGCAAAAGTAATTCCTCTTTTCGAAGGACTATCAGAGAAAAATGGTTTTTACACATCGAAGAGCTTTCTTCCCCGTGTTTCAGCTGCTAGCAAGGCAGGGATGTGTTCTTGCAATTCCCAATTGCCGTCTCTACGAGGAAACGTTGTAGTTTTGGGAGCTGGCGATACAGCTTTTGATTGTGCAACATCAGCTCTAAGGTGTGGAGCTAAAAAAGTGTTTGTCGTTTTTCGTCGAGGGTTTACTAATATTAGAGCCGTACCCGAGGAAATGGATTTAGCAAAGGAGGAGAAATGCGAGTTTATGCCTTTCCTACTCCCTAAAAAAGTAGAAAGGAAAGGAGACAAAATTTGGAGTCTAGAATTTCATCGAAATGTGCAAAATCCAGATACTAACGAATGGGAAGAGGATGATAGCCAAATAGTTAAGCTACGCGTTGATTATATTATATCTGCTTTTGGATCTGGTTTATTTGATCAAGAAATCACAAAGGCTCTTAGCCCTTTGAATTTGAATCGATGGGGATTACCTGTTGTTGACGATAAAACAATGACTACAAGTGAACAAGATGTATTTTGTGGAGGAGACTTGGCTGGTATAGCTCAAACAACTGTTGAAAGTGTTAATGATGGTAAAATCGCTGCTTGGAACATGCATCGTTATCTTCAAAGAATCGCAGGTAAAAAAGTTGTTACCGAGTCTCCTGAGCTACCTAAGTTTTATACTGATGTTGACAAAGTCAGTTTATCTGTTGAAATATGTGGTATTACCTTTGAAAATCCGTTTGGTCTAGCAAGTGCTCCACCAACTACAACTTCAGCAATGATTCGACGCGCTTTTGAGGCTGGATGGGGTTTCGCTCTAACCAAGACTTTTGGATTAGATAAAGATTTAGTAACAAATGTTTCACCACGTATTGTTCGAGGTAGTACTAGCGGGCACAATTATGGACCAGGACAAGGCTCTTTTCTAAATATTGAGTTGATAAGTGAAAAAACTGCTGCATATTGGTGTCGATCTATTACTGAACTAAAAAGAGACTTCCCTAAAAAAGTTATAATAGCTTCGATAATGTGTAGTTATAACGAACAAGATTGGGTTGAACTAGCGCAGATGGCTGAGAAAGCTGGCGCCGATTTACTGGAGCTAAATTTATCCTGTCCCCATGGTATGGGAGAGAGAGGTATGGGTTTGGCATGTGGTCAAGATCCTGTATTAGTAAAGAATATATGTTTATGGGTCCGAAAATCGATCAAAATTCCTTTCTTTGCAAAAATGACTCCGAATATAACAGATATTGTTGCTATTGCTCGAGCAGCTAAAGAGGGAAATGCAGATGGTGTTACTGCAACTAATACTGTATCCGGTTTAATGCATTTGAAATATGATAATTCGGCTTGGCCCTCAGTTGGTAAAGAGAAGAGAACGACTTATGGAGGAGTTTCTGGAAATGCTATTCGACCTATTGCTCTTCGTGCCGTCTCAGCAATTGCTCGCGCACTACCGGGCTTTCCTATCTTGGCAACGGGTGGTATAGATTCTGCGGATGTTGGCCTTCAGTTTATTCATGCTGGAGCTTCAGCCCTTCAGATTTGTAGCGCTGTTCAAAACCAGGATTTTACTCTAGCTACTGACTATATTCAGGGTCTGCAAACACTTCTCTACTTGCATACGTTGGAACATACAAAATCCTGGGAAGGGCAAAGTGCTCCCTCTCAGCCACATCAAAAAGGCAAAACGAAAATCATGACAAATTTATCCATACCGTTTTTTGGAGACTATGCCAAGGAGCGACTAGAAAAGATGAAAAAAGAAAATGAGAAAAAAGACTTACTTGACAAAAAGTACTTTCCTACTGATATTGAGAATGCAAAACAGGTTTATGAAATACCAACCATTCAGAGTATGATTGGAAGAGCTCTACCTCATATTGGAACTTACGGGGATCTTGACAACAAACAGCAGAGCGTTGCTCTTATAAATGATGATATGTGTATCAATTGTGGGAAATGTTACATGACTTGTAACGATTCTGGATACCAAGCAATTACATTTGATCCTAATACACATATTCCTCACGTGACAGATGATTGTACTGGCTGTACTCTATGTGTATCCGTTTGCCCAATTCTCGATTGCATCTCAATGGTTAACAGAGAAGGAATAAAGCTTCCCAATAGAGGCGTCGAACCTGGAAAAGTTATAAAATTAGAAGTTTAGACACTACCCTCAAGATACAATAGAAGAATCGGCTTAAATCGTTCATATAATCATATTGTAGTTGAATAAAGCTTGCAAAAAAATCGATTTATTTTATTATTTTGAGTAAAAATGAGAGACGCGGTACTACCCACACTTCTAAAAGTCGTAAATGTCCTTTTTTGGGTGAGCTTCTGTTTTATATGTAGCATAAAATATTTAACTCGCTTTTAGATCTCAAGCTGCTCTTCCGTTATATATTTTACGTATACGGCTAATATCGATTTTGGTCGTCATTATACAGGACATAAGGTTTTGTCTCATCAAAAATATGACCTAATAAAGCACATTGTTATAAACAGATCTACTTTGGTTTAATGCTTGCCATTGCTATCTCAGTGTATATATTAGGTTTAATCGGTTGCTGCGGAAGTATACATAATAACCGGGAATGTTTAATAGCGGTAAAACATATTAGTTTTTCATCAATCGAAAATGAAACAAGATCTACTTTCAGTTTGTTGTGTTAGCTCTGGTGAATTTCCTCATCATATTAGGAGTGTCTATTTTTTTAACCTATCAGTTTATAAACGTGAGTTTCCTATTGAGTTTTTAAACGAGATGGTATCAATTTTAGATTTAAAACTGTTAAAGCTTGACCTCAAAAAAGTTTGGGATTCGTTGAATCCTAGCGTCATTGACTGGATTCAGGGACAGCTTGGTTGCTGTGGATTTGAGAGCCCACTGGATAATATAGTTATTGGTCGGGGATGTTTACAAACGTTATCGTCCACACGAGACGAAGTTCATTATGCTCTTCACTCCGAAGGATGCAAGAATAAACTCCAAAACACATTAGACTTTACACGCAGTACTACTCTAGCTGTGTTAGTATTATTTCTGACATTTTTACTATTTGCCATAATTATTTCAATATTAGTAATATTCTTCGATAGAAAGAAAAAAATTTAATTTTTAAACAAATGTCATTAAGTTTTTGAAGTTTACAAACTATTCGTATGATATAGGTTGAATTGTTAACAAATTATCATGTTCTGAAATAATAAAGATATTTTAATGGATTCATACTCAAGTAAGTTGATTTATATCTCAGAATAGTTTAATCTAAATTGCCTTATTAGCTATACAAGATAAAAAAGATGCAGAATACTTTACTGATAATAAAAAAATAAATTGGGTCTTACCGGAGAAAGGCGGGGACACCGAGCATGACATTGAACGCCTAAATAATGAGCAGTTAGAAGATAAGCTAAATAATTCTTGTCCTATAATCATGGACAAAGATCCGCAGGCTCTAATAAAAACTTTAAAACGAATTTGTTATTTGTACGTTTATATAGGAACTAATGTTTTATTTAAAAGAATTATTTATAGTAAATATAACTTTTAAACTAGATTTCGAGACGGAACGATGGTGTATTCTATAATTGTAATTGTGTTATTATCAAATTTGAGTTTAAAAGAGAGTATACATACAAGTGCCAAGATAAGATACGCTCTAGAGGGTCAACTTTGTTACATGTATATGGGATCTATAATTTTTCTGTTATGGCTAGAGTTACGAGAAATTAGTAGACAAAAAAAGCTGATTGTCAAAGATAAATCCGAACGAAGAGGTAGAACACAGACTCTGTTCGAGATTGTTGATAAAAACAGACATGATATGTTAGGTAGATTAAGACAAATGATAAATTTTCCTAATACGTCAACATTCTTAGTGGGAACTATGTAGACACGCCAGATACATCAGAAAGTTTTTCCCATAAAAAGGAACTAAACTTAATTCAACAAGATCAACAACCAAAAGTCCTTATTTTAGAACCGTCGTTATACTCCCATAAAGAAATAGATCGTCACGAATATCACACCAGCATGTATCAAAGGATAGGTGGATTGATGTTTGGATTAGGGACTATTGTTTATGCAATCGTAAAAATCTTTACTCTGGTTTCTAATTGTCCTAAACATGGTCAAGGAGAATTTGTAACACAAAACGCCTTATATTTATTGTTTCTAATCGTTCAAACACTTTTTTTAGTGAAACACCCTCAATTGCAGCTACTAAATCGTCGATACCTTATTAAATTTGGTCTTATGCATGTTGCTTTGACTAATATTTGCGTCTGGATCAGGACTTTATGTGAGGAAACTCAACACAGTTTTCAGTCTTATAATAACAATGGTTCATCTGAACTAACAATTAGGAGACTCCTAATTTCAAATTCCGCAAACTCATCCACAGATTGTATACGAAAAGAAGCTCTACTAAACAAGTCAACACCTTATCTGTTTCCCTGTGTTCTTGAGTATTCGCTTCTGGCCTCTGCAACAATGCTGGAATTGCTAAGTGAAGTAGAAATGTCTCTGAAAGAAAAGATAGATGGAACTATTGAGACATTGGGAAAAAAAGATTCTGCTATTAATTGTCAAAACGAGCAAAATCTTACAGTGCGATCGTCAAATATGTCGTCTCACCTTATATCTCATATAGATTTTCGAAAAATTCATGGAGGTTTAATAAGTGGACTTCTTGTTCTGGCCGCTCTTATAGCTGTTACCATTATATTTCTAACATTAGACAATACATCAAAAAGTTCTGAATCACAAAAAGTGTATCTCGTTACGGATTTTGTTTTAAATTTAATAAATTTGGCTGGATTAATTTTTACAATGTTCAAAATGTCCAAATTAACGTACAGAAAAAAAGCAGGATCGAAAGTTGACTGTACTTTATTGTACATAGCCCTTGGAGGGCAGCTATTCTTTCATATTGCTAGAATAATAGGAGCTAGCTCAGCAGCAGTGGATAAGAATGATAGAGCTATGATTTTCATGACTATTGTTGACTCGGTGTTTGCTATTTTAGCTTCAGTTGTTCAAGCGATCTTTATTCAACACGCATCTTCACTTCATACAACCAACTCAGACGACGCGAGATCTATGCCTGGTCGATCGCCACTAACTTTTCTATTGATTTGTAATATTGCTTGCTGGCTCTTTCGGACATTACAAATGAAATCTAGTGAAATAGATGGGGAGCACTTTGGGATGAATGTTTATAGACCTACTGCTTGGATATTAATTGTTAATGTTTCAATTCCGTTGCTTATATTTTATTCATACCACTGTTCAGCTATGATTGCTGATATTTGGAGTAGATCATACAACCTGAAATGTTCCGATGAAAGTCATTTAGAAGGTCAATTGACAGGTAATTTGACAAGACCATCGTCATGTGTGGTTAAACCTGCACGGAGTATCTCCGAAGTAAATATTCTAAAACAATCAGAGGATGAGGAGGGACCTTCGATAACTGTGATGGATACAGCACGACGGTTACATAAAACCCTAAGTAAATCAACAAGAGACAAGGGTCCGAACGAAATAGATATTGATCGCATTATAAAAGCAGTTTCAGCAAGTATAATAGAAGTTTTGAACAAAACCACTCATATCTCAAGACCCGCTGAAGATGGGAAAAAAATAGGAAAAGATGGAAGATCTATATTGTTTGATTCAAGAGTTGATGCCGAAGATATTTGTCGAAGAGCTAGTTTAGCTGTACAAAAAGCACTGAGGTCTCTGGATTAATTTTTGACTTCGTTGCGTGCATATACTTCTAAATCATAATTATTTTTCAAAATAAATTACTCTAAGTGATTTAAATTTAATCAGTTTACTAATTTAAATGCATTCATTGGCAGTAAATTAATTTTCTTAAATTTAACCTCTTTAAGTTTATTTTAGTATTACCAAAAAGAAACTTTATTCCCTTTAGAAGTCATCAAAATCTCACTTTCACAATAATTTGAATTATTCTACTGAACTTAGTAACGCCATCTGGTGTATTGAGTAGATCGATAAGCGTACCTTGAAAATTTCGTCACGTCGATTATTTACAACAAACTTTACATTTATCACAGATGAATAATACATAATCGTCTACATAAATACGCAAATCGAGTAACAAAGCTAGCTGTACATATAAATGCAAATTAATTAGAAAAACGGAAAAAAAAAACAAGAAAACAAACTACACTCAATTTGCTGTACACAATCTTTCGTAATTTTTAAATTATTAGGATTGAGTTTTCCGTTTCTCTTCAAATTTAGTGATATGAAAACATTGTAAAATAGCTCAAATAGCACCATTGAGATAGCTAGCCAAGAAAGTCCGGATCGCTGTCACTTGATTCCTCCGAACTGCTAAACCGGCTTGCTTTTTTCTTTTTCTTTTTCTTTTTCTTTTTGGTGCTAGAAGGAGCTAAATGTGGTGGCAATTTCCGACGTGATTTCTTTGATCCAGGGGTATTAGATTTAGAAGCTGAAGGAGTGTTCTGTTTTTGGTTGTTTAAAAGTCTATTTAAATATTTCTGTTTGAAAATGTGAGATACTTACAGGAAAATTGGAAACATTGATTATGGCACTGTTCACTGATTCGTCTACGACATTTGTCGAAGTGTAAGAGGCATTTAATAATGTTGCAGTTGTAGGCTTGGTTCCCGTACTATCAGAGATATCTTCCTCAGCATCAATACTCATCATAAGTTGTTTAAACTGTAATTCAAATGATAGGATTAAAATTGAAACTCACGAAAATTAATATTCAAACATTTATATAGGCCAGTAGAAGTGACTTTCTTGATTCTTCGTCATCACATTTAGGGGGGCCGGATTGAACTAATTTTAGAGCCTGAACTGGATTAAATACAACTTCTGTTTTCTTTGTGAAAGGTTTATCGTAGACTTTAGCATTTTCATTTGGTGAATATCTTTGTATTTTGCTGTTAAAGAAAATTATTAAAAATGGTCTAAATTAATGTAATAAGTAATACTTACGCATCGGTTAATCCATACATATCCTTCAGATGTTGTTTTAAAACTAACAAAAGTAAACACCCTTGACAGGCCATATATACCTGTTGAAGAGATAGACAATTCTCAGGCAACTTGGCAAATAAGTCTTCGGCCTCCAAATCTACTTCTTCTGTTTCTGACATCTTGAAAACCTGAAATGAAGGTATAACTAAGTATTTTTTAAATTTTATTTCGTCATAAATACCTCTCTAAAGCACTGAAGTAAGCTTGAGCCAACAACAGAAACTGTCATGTCGATGTTATGCATTATAAATAGGGGTTCGTCTAGCACTTGATAAGGAAAATGAGCAAGATTATCTGCGAAGTACACTAATTCCGATAGATCTGCAGTATTACTATCGTCAAAGTGTTTCAATATGTTACTGATGAACGCTCTTCTTGATTGTCGACTGCTCTTTACGAGATTGTATAGAAAATGATTCCTTGCTGTGCACATGCCATGGGAATCTTTATAGACGCCCCTAATGGTTCGAGCACCATTGACAATTTTTTGCAATTTATATGAGAGCTTGAATCCATCTTTTACTTTCATATGAAATAATTGCGGATGATTACTTTCAAATTCTTTCAAATAATTTTCGGACATAGCCCTATTTATTTGCTCTTGATCTGTTCCCATTGCAACGAGGAAAGGTATGCATTGGGCTGGATGTATTAGACCTTGCTTAAGAATTTTCACGACAACTTTTAAGGCTTGAGATCTGACGTGAGGAGATAAAGATAAAAGGGAAGATAGAATATCCTTAATGAACAATTGTACAATTGCTGATGCCATTCCGGATTGAACGTCTCCTAACTCTTTTAGATCTTCGTTTTTCCAGATTGCTTGTTCTTTGTACATGCGATTTTCCTCTTCTTGCAGATAGGTAAACAAGTTGTTCAGAATTCTTACTCTAAGCCGATCACTTCTTGAATTGGAACTCAAATTTGTAAGATAAAACGTTTTTAATGCACTCTCTCTCATAAACTCAGCGTGTCGAACACATAGCCATCCGATGCTGCTAAGCGCTCGACAATTTACTTCTTCTCTGTCATCATGAACATTCTGAACAAAGAAGAACAGCAAGTCAAATACTTTTCTATGCAATTGAGAGTCACTGGAGAGAGGTTCTTTGGTCATGTCAAAATGTTGACAAATTGCGCCAACAGCGCAAATGGGTCGATATAATTTGAAGATATCCTTGAATGCCAATTGTTTGTGAGCATTTTGCATTCTCATCAACATACCGTAATATCGCTCAAAAAGATCCTTAACTAATGCATAATTATGAGTAACATTTTTCACACAGCTCGCAAGACAAGCTGAACAGGCCTGCATTATAGAAGTTGATCCACTGCTCAAAAGTTTGACTAGATTTTCTTCTATCGTTGCCAAAAAATTTGGATTTGGATGTTTTAATAAGGGTACTACTTGTTCAATTATTCGTATAACTGACATCAACATGGTTTGGTCATCAGGCTGTTGTATTTAAGAGTATTAATCGCTTTCAAAAATTTAATATTATATTTACCGTTAGATCGGAGCTTAAATAATAGGCTATGCTTGTAATATGATTGACTAGAAGCTCAGGATTTGCTTTACAAATTAAATGAAGAGTTTGAAAAGTTGCAGTTAGTTTACGCTGATTACTTTCTGTAATATTAAAATTATGAGAATAATGTGTGTGATAATAGCAGTTATTTACCTTTTTCAGCTTGCAAATTAATTACATTCTCAACTAAAGAATCAACAATTTGAACACACGCTAATTCAGCTTGTTTCGACTCTTCTTTTTTAAGCAACTGAAGAATAAAATATGATGATAGTGCATCTATGCGTATGAAAAAAATAGTTACATTAACTAATAGTTGTTCAAACCACTCAAATCCTGTTGCATTACAAGCTGCAACAACGTCAACGATGTTTACGACTTTTTGCACCATTCTTGAATGATCTCTCCGATCCGTTGGTGTCAACCACATATTTTGAAACACTTCATTCACCAGTTTCTAATAAAAGAATTTTTAATACAATAATAAGAATATTAAATATCTTACTTTAATTCCATCTTCATCGTTAACCCTTCGAATCATTTTAACACAAATTTCAGGTATTTTTTCGAATTCTGGATGTTCCAAACAAATATCTCGAAATATTTTAATGACTCTTTTCCTTACGGATACACCTGTATCCAAAATTCTGTCACTCAGAACTGGATAATACTGAGGAATTAGATGAGGTCGAACTAGAATAAACCGACCCAACAGGTCGACAACAGCTTCTCGCACGGAAGTAGATTGATCGAGTAAGCGTGCTTTGACAAGATTGTGAACTTCAGGCTTTTGTATAAAAATTGAACATTTTAATAAAAACTCTAGAGAAATGATATTTGTAAAACTTTTACCCGTGCGAGTACATTTGGATCCGCTTCAACAACAGAACCAAGACACTTTATAGCCTTAGTTCTCACTGCAACAGCCGATTCTTGGGCGACCGTTATTATGTTGAAGAGATATTTATCAAAAGATTGTGAGAATGGTCGGTTAGATGCTAAATATCGGGTAACCAAGCAAGCTGATGAGTAGTCTAACTTAGTTTGTTTGCGCCTGTATTAAAATTATTAGACGACATTAGGGTATACTAATTGATGAAAAGTTTTTAACAAACCCAATAGTTCCAGGTAAATCTATTTTTTTGTCAACTTCATCCAATAAATAGCTTTTTCTTTGTTCACATTGTTGAATCACATTGGAAATTCGATCCATAACTGACGAATCGAAATTAACGTCTTCCGATGCATGCTTTTGCTGTTTTTCAAGCTCGTCTACATTTTTCTTCATATTAACAGCTGCGTCGTTTATCCATTGAGCGACATAAAATTGGCGTGCAAACTTAAATATTTAAAAAAAAGTAAACTTAAAGTTTAAAATTTTGGAAATTATTGATTACTTTGAGAGCTGGTTTCAATTGCATATTACAGACGAGGAAATCTAACAGAGCCTTTTGCAATTCTTGAGTACGATCAGCTTCATATTTCTTTGTGTGTCCAGAGTCGGCTTCCTCGTCATTTTCATCGTCCTACAAAGATAACATAAAAAATATGACTTTTAGAACAGGAAAACTTACACTTTCAATTCTGTGTTTTTTCTTTTTCTTTTTCTTCTTTTTCTTCTTTGCAGAGACAGTTTCAGCATCATCTCGAGTGTCTTCCTGAGGGTAAACCAAGGGAGAGGGCGTATCTTCGTCTGTATCTTGTAACCGTTGAAGTATGGAATCAAGTGTTTCCTCTCGAGATTGAGCATTAACAGCATCTCTTCGCAATCTGGCTGCTACTGTTCCAAGATAATCCAAACTAGCTGTTCGCATGGTCATATCAATAGATTTGTTACTGAAATGATTCACAAGAATATTCCCCAATATGCAAAGCATCATTTCTGCAGCAGGCCATTGAGGCTTATTTACAACTAGAAGTAAATCTTGAATAAAATTTTCAAATAGTGGACGATAATCCTGGTCCTCGTTGCCTTTAGTTGTGCATTTCTGAAGGAAGACTTGTAGAAATTGACTAGCTGTTATCTTTGATTTTTCGTAAGATGTCTTTATTTGTAGTTCCTTATCTGGCAATGAACATTTATTATGGTTTGGTGACGATCGTCCATCAGGAATCTTAGGAAGAGTAACTACACTCTGAATGAGTTCTAAAACAAGAGCAGTCACCATTTGTATACGATCCTCTCCCTGCACAACATAATTTCTTATATTTTTCTTCGATGATGGCAGTCTTGCTAACGATGCTAGGATCTCCTCTATCACAACATGTCGTAATGATTCGTACTTTGCAAATACTGAGGTGACAAGTTTTAGAGCAGCCAGCTGAAGATCACCAATATTCTCAACAAAAAAGGGAGAAACAGCCACAGAGGCGATATGCAAGATAATAGTGTCCGGAAGATCTTGAATGTTCACTAATTCGGCCAGGTCACTTATCAGTTCCGCCAGTTTGTTGTACAATGATAGGGTACCACGATGCGTTACAGAGCCTGCTCTAGCTCTTCTTTGTTTCATGTTTGAAATTATACCTGTTACTCTGTATACTGGATCATACTCAGGATAGATAGTATTTGTAAGCTGAACTTTTAGTAACGAAACTATTCTTTCAATCACATCTTCAATATAAACTCCTTTAGGCATGTCGTCAGATGTCATAACATGTGTAGCAGTTAGAGCCGCATCAACTGCCATAAGTACTTTATCTGTTAATAAATCTCGCCATAATGCTTCTTCTCTTTCGTCGTCTTGACCCGTATACTTAATGGGTTGTAATTTAGATCCCATTTTCAATGGTAGTAGTAGAATAGTTAACACTTTTATTAGTTTTCCTGGTGTTACCTGTTTCGTTGCACCCATACCTTTTAACTTTGCAGATTCGTTGCATAGGTCAGCTAATACTATCCTATTGACTATCGTATCATAGGCAGTGACATCCTCGCATGTATCTGTTTTATTTGAGTTTTAAATAATAACTGTTAAGAAAAATCTTCGCTTACCTAGAGATTTTATGTCAAGGTCTTCCGTTTTCAGTATAACTTTGTCTAAAGCTTTTCCAAATTTTTTGTAGGACATGCTATCTAGCATTTCTTCTACGGTGTTTGGTATGAATATATCAGAGGACTCTCGATCAGGAGCATCCCAATTTGATTCAAATTTGGTTTTCTTGTTAATATAATGCTCTTCATCCTCTTCATATTCTGCATAAGAAGATACTTGTCGCTTGCGTTGTGTTCTTTTAATACGATCAGAAAGGGAAGAATTAGAAAACTCTTCTTTAACGCTGTTGTGCATTTTAGGGCCGGTTGAGTACTCGTTTCCATCCATACGGTCCACTAAAATATTTTTATTTTTAGACTTTGAATAGTATTAATATGTTTTGTTTACATACATTTTACGTTTGCACCTCTTGGTATTTCCTGAAAAGAAAACATTAAGACTTTGCATAAAAAAACTAAATAACAACTTTTCCATGAGGTTTATGTTCTATTACAGATGAGGGTTGATGATTGCTGCAGCTTGACGTACTTGAGGCATTTTGAAGACCATCTTCCGATCTAGTCAGCATTTCTACACTCGACGGTGCAGAAAAACCTTGAGCAGGTGAAGACACTAAAGGTTTGGGTTCGTTAAAAAATAATAAGAATGAGTATGTTTAATATACTTGTGGTTTTATTGCTATTTTGAGCAACCGTATGACTTCCATCCCCGTTCATGGGCGAAGAGTCTGGAATGTATTACATATTTCATATTGCTAAAGATTTTAGTAACTCCTTACTTGACATTAAAGGAGGTCCTTTATGTATATGATTGGGCTGAGAATAAAGAGGTTGTTCGGGAGCAAACGGTGGTAGTGGCCTATCGAAACGTTTACTTTGAATATATTCTTATTCTTGAAAAAGATTGCTTACGAGTACATTGAAAAATTTTCAGAACATGTGACTTGATTATGAAGTCGATTTGTCGATTGCGGCAAGGCATATCCGCTGTTGGGTGACGCAACTAATGCGGGAGAAAATTTGGTTATGAATATGTTTTTAAGTAAAAATTTTTAATACCTGTTTGAGAGAATAAGTTTGAATTCTGTTGAAGTAACAGTTGAAAGAGGGGTTCGTTCATCGAATTGTCCTCAATAGTTGTGTTATTGAAGACGCTTGATTTCAACTCACTATTTCAATAATCATTCTTACTTCACATAAGTGTATACTACAAAAGCAAATGTTACTTACATATCTGTGGCATTTCGTGAAAAAAGCGCATTAGCAACATGATGAACAGTCTCCGGGGTCGGATTGAACATACTATGCCTGGTATAGTCCGAAACAGCTTGATTAGGGAATAAGCTTTGAGACTGTTCCGTTGCTGGTAAGGGTTGAGCAATATTTACTTCTTTGACTGCTGTAATGTCAAAAAAAAATGATTTCCATCTCGGATAACAATTATATTAAGCAACTTACGATCTGATAAACTTTGTGTACCGGTCAAAGTTATAATAGGTACTCCAGGAATGTCCCCATTCATACTGCCAGATCTGTATCAAATTAAGGTAGACATACGGTCAAAATTGATAATTCATTTACAAAATATTTTAGACTAAGTATATTTAAGTCAATACATTGCAAAAGATAAGTTACTGCTAATCTAAATGCAATAGTTATCTAGAATATTTTTTATAAAATTCTGATTCTTACAATGAGTATTACACACCTCAGGGAATCCCCGTTGATATAATTTTATTTTATCATAAGCTGTAATAGTCTCGATGTTATATATTAATTTCACTTTCAATCATTATTCCGTTTTAGCGAATTATTCTATAGAATAAAGAAATTCGACTAAATTCAGAACAATTTACTCCATTCGTCCGAGAATCTTACTCCATTTAAAATGGCCACCAATCGTTCACTGTTCTTAACGTAAAAGCCAATATAACCTGCTGGATAATTGAAATAGATATTTCACACAATATCTTTTAAAATTCTTGAAAGGGCTCAATATCCTTAAAATCAATAGAATTCAGTTTCAAAAAGTAGAATAGTTACTGGACTAATTTGTAAGGAAATTAACTGGCGCAGTAATACTTTCGCAGTATAAAAGTAGTTCTCTTTCGCGTTTATTAGACAAGAAAAGTGTGTGCGGAGTCATTAAAGATAATATGGCGGCAAACTCTACAACAATGACTGAAAGAAGAAAGGTTTACGTGATCGGAGTTGGAATGACTAAAGTAAGCAATTATATTTCAAGAAAAATCTTCTAAATAAAAGTTTTTTAGATGTATACTGTATTTTGCAAACTCTGTCATTGTATCATTTAGAATATATCAATCTAAACAAGAGTTCAATATATAGTTCATTTTTTTCAGTTTGAAAAACCAGGGAGAAGAGATAACTTTGATTATCCAGATATGGCCTTAGAAGCTGGTAACTATTTCGTTTAATCGTATTATATCATGTACTATAATCATTAAATTCTTTGAAACTTAAGGTCAGAAAGCACTTCAAGATGCTAAAATTCCTTATGACAAAGTTCAACAAGCAGTTGCTGGCTATGTATATGGTGATACAACCAGTGGACAAAGGGCAGTTTACCAACTTGGACTTACTGGAATACCTGTTTATAACGTTAGTTTGTCTGTTATTCTTATATTTATTCATAAATTTCTTTAATATAGGTAAATAATGCATGCTCCACTGGATCAACAGCATTGATGATGGCTAGACAGTTTATCGAAGGAGGTATGAAAAATAGTGTATTGTTAAAATATTTCTAACAGTTTCTAAGTAGGACTCAATGACTGCGTTCTTGCTATTGGTTTCGAAAAGATGCAAAGAGGTCCTCTTAAAATTGGGGTAGATATATAATAAATTTTGTAATAGTTAAAATAAATTTTTAATATTTAGCACACAGATCGAGTAAATCCAATGGATAAACACGTAGAGTTGATGTGCGAGTTAGAAGATATGACATCAGCACCTATTACTTGCCAAATGTTTGGTAATGCTGGAATAGAACATATGAGAAAATATGGTGATTTATAAACTTAATTTAATTGTAATTAAAGTAGTCCTATAATTTAGGTACAAAGCCAATTCATTTTTCGAAAGTCGCCCATAAAAATCATAAACATTCTGTTAACAATCCTTACTCACAATTTCGGGAAGAGTATTCACTACAGCAAATCGTTGATTCCCAAAAAATGCATGGACCTCTTACAAAATTACAATGCTGGTAAATATATCTTTTTGTTTCATCAGGGATATTTTTTAGATGTATATGTCAATAGTCCAACATCTGATGGAAGTGCTGCTGCGGTACTTGCAAGTGAAGACTTTGTAAAAGCTCACAATTTACAAAATCAGGCAATAGAAATAGTGGCTCAAACTATGGTAACAGATATGCCAAGTACATTTAAAGATAAAAGTTCCATGAAACTAGTTAGTTTATTGATCTATATAAATTTATATATTGCAGAATTAAGCAAAGTTCATGAGGTATGTTTCAGATAGGTTATGATTTAACGAAGAAGGCTGCAGAACAAATATATGAAATTGCTAAAATTCAACCTGATGATATTGATGTGATTGAACTTCACGATTGCTTCAGTGCGAACGAATTGATAACTTACGAAGCATTGGGCTTATGCCCCGAGGGAAAAGCAGGAGAATTCATCGACAAAGGAGATAATACATATGGTGGAAAATTCGTCATAAATCCAAGTGGTGGATTAATTTCGAAGGGTCATCCACTAGGAGCTACAGGTATAAATTATGTCAAAATATAAAAAATCCAATTCAAATTATTCTTTAAGGACTGGCTCAGTGCGCAGAACTCTGTTGGCAATTAAGAGGAGATGCAGGAAAAAGACAAGTGAAAAACGCTCGCTTGGCTTTACAACATAATTTGGGATTGGGCGGAGCAGCAGTACTTTCTCTTTATCGTCACGGATTTCCAAATCTATCGTAAGTGTCAAGTAGTAAACTTTATTCTAATATTATCTACACATTTGAAGTGTTTATCAAAAAATTTAATAAATAGCTTCCAAATAAGAAGATATGATATACTGTATAAAACAGTTGCCAGTATATTATATAATAAAGTAGAATGGCTAGGAAATTCAAAATAGTTTTATCAGTGCCTGATGATTTACCTTTTGGTTATCTACGCAATTGCTTAATTAAGTAACAAGAATTTTTTATTTTATTTTACAGAAAGAATCAAATGGCATCAGGTACATCTTCAAGTGAACCTGGTTTTGACTTCAAAAGTCGTGCAATATTTCAAAGAATACAAGAAAAATTAAATAAAGTCGGTTGTAGAATAAATATCTATTCACTGTAACACTTCTCGCCTAAATTTCAGAACGGAGCAGAATATGTTAAAAAGATTAACGGAATCTATTGCTTTAAAGTTAAAAATGAGCAGGGAAAAGAGGGAATATGGATAGTGGATGTCAAAAATGGTAAAGGCTCTGTGAACTATACGAACAAAGGTTACTTTTACTAAATTCTACGACGTTTTACAAATTTGTTTCATTACAGGAGCTGGAGATATTACAATAAGCATATCCGACAATGATTTAGTAAAACTAATGCTTGGTCAGTTAAATTCCCAACAGGCTTTCTTTCAGGGAAAGCTAAAAATTAAAGGAAACATGGGATTAGCAATGAAATTGAAGGAATTTCAATCAGAAGCTCAAGCAAAACTTTGATCAGACTAATCAAAATTAACTTTTATGATTGAATTTGCATATGAGACCTGATTTAACATAACATATATCTTGTTTATGATTTACAATTTCATAATAAATGCAGAATAATTGCATCTGCTAAATTGGGATCAAGATACGAAATTGTATACTCTACACTTGGTTGGTTAAACTAAAAGGATAATTTACGAACTTTTTACATATAACCAGTCACAATGCTGAGAGTAAATTTAAATAGTGGTAAAATAATGCTCATGAACCTTTTAATAGTATCCGTCATAATATAAATATACTGTAACGGTAAATCACAAAGTTATTGAAGCATTAAATGGGTCAAATAACGAAATAATTGGATACCAACTAGGATTATATTTACACTGAGGTATTGAGATTGCCTACCAAACTAGGTGGCGCAATATGTACTTGAAAATGCATTGACCGAAACGAAGACTGTCTAAGCAAGAGTATTTGTTATATTCACTCTGTTGAAGGATATTTATTACTAAAATATATCGTATGTATTAAATTTGTTGATTACAAGTATGAAACTGTTGGTAATGGTTATTTCATTAGAACTTCAAAGAGATTTTTTAGAGGTGTCGGTTTTCGGTGGTGATGTTAGTTTCTGTTGTTTATTACTTTTCCAATTTCTTGAACTTTTACAATAATATTATATATGGACAACTTACGGCTATAAAAGTTTTAGTCTATACGATAGAATGTTAGTCAATGATAGACAACAGTTTTATAGGTTTTATGTCTGTCTATAAATAACGTGAGAAAAATAAAACATGTCTGAGTTTTTACCTACTCATTGAGCCTTCCAATGTGCTTTTTGCTAAGGGAAGACTGTCTTGGTTCAGTTTTTGTGAACACGCAAGTGATGTGAAAAGGAGTATGTGTTATGTGTTGCAGTATGTCTATTGAAAATTTAAATATGTGTCTTACTCATGGTAAATATTAATAAACGGTTTTGTACTTATTATTTGAAGTCACATTTAAAGACTTTTCTTTATGAGAAAATAGTAATAAAATTACAAATTATTTCTTCAATGTAAAATAACTGCCTCATTAAACTGCGATAAATCATGACTATAATACTTGCTTTTAAGGAAAGATTGCTTGCCTGGTATTTTCAATTATATCACTTACTTCCGTAAATCTATATTTATTTTAACCCAATATAACATTATAGTAATTTGAATCGTGGGTGTATTTATCCAAAAGGGTTGTATTATCTTTAATGAATAATAGCCATGATTTTCTTTATCAGAGTATTTATTGTTAACTTAATGAAATAAAATAAAACTTGCTGATAAAATTACTGTTACAACCCAACCCGGCTGTTTTCGCTAGGATAAAGCTCTTTGTTTCAACAAAAGAAAACGCCATGCAGGTGCTAACAAGAATTTTATTATAATTGAACGCTAAAACTTGATGATTAAGAAAAGTAATCATTATTATATCCTCGAACATTTTTTGATTAATAGGACATGAGTTTTTAGGTTGTTATGTATCGAATGCTCACCGTTTTTATTGGGTACTTTTATTTCGCGCCATTTAGTTTTACTTTTATTAAATCATATCTGATTTATGTTTCATATTTAATTGGTATTGAAATATGTTATAAAGACTATATTACTGTACCGTAATTGTAAAATACATTTTCTATTTCTCTACAGAAAAAGAAGCAAAGAAATGCAATTAATTTATGAAAAAAATGGATAAATCTTTTCACTGGTTTAAAGATAAATATGGTCGAGATAGTCCTCTACCTTTATCCATCCTACAACTTGATCCTGTAGATCGAGCTGTGTTGCAAATAGCAGGTAAAAGTAATTCAAAATGTATTATTCAGAATGAAAGCGACATCATAGCTGCATTTGATAGTCAATATTTTGTCTGTTCCATCTGTTAACGAATGTTAACACCTGGCAATTCAGCCATCTTGAATCGGCCTAATATTCATCTACAACAAACCTTTATCAGTAAGGGGAATATATATTTTTCAATATTCTTGAAACGCCTCTGAATAGACTGTCTTAGTAGGCCGGTTTCAGGCCGCTACAACTGTGCTGTGAATCAAAGTAGTTTTTAAAGGGCGAGAAAGTAATGTATCGTTTGTTGTTGAATCCGAGTGAATGTTATGAGGATAATCGCCGAAAAGATGCCGGTTAGTCAATATATTAGTCAGATTGAAAACAAAAATGTCAATCAAATGTAGCGCTCGCAAGAATTTTTGCTATGTTTAATTTAATTCTTCTATAAGAAAACTTTCGAAAACAAAAAATATTTGTTTCAGATGAGCGTGATACAGTTCAAAAGAAAGCTTTCACTAAATGGGTAAACAAACATTTGATTAAGGTAAGATAAATGATTAGTTTTGTCAAGACTGATGACTTATAGTAACAAATAGATTTAATATTTCTCGTCCAACAAGAAACTTTCTTTAACCGTGCCTCATGATAAAATATTGTTATTTTATTGTCTCTCCCGCTGACTTCAAATGTGTAATTATTCTCTACTAATTGAAATATCAAACTTTGTTTAAATTTTTATATTATTCAGTAGGCACAAAACGGCTTCACAGAATATACCGCAGAATTTTATTTATACTGCGTGCCCTATTTAGACATATTCGCATTGGCTTGTATTTGATTTATCTAATTCTTTTATAGTACCATCGCCTTTTTTTCTTTGCAGTTAATCGATAATATGTGAATAGGGTAGAGATCTGTAAAATTTCAAGTTTATCTTTAGCTTTTTTTGATCAGACTTAAGATACAGTGAGAAATTCAAGCCCTATCTGTTAAAATTACTAATAAAGCGAACAAATATTGATAATTGTTTAATAATATAAAGCAGAGGTTATCAGTTATGCTTTAAATACAGTTTTCTGTTAAGGCGATAATTTAAAAAATTTAATATTAATGTGAATTGAGATTAGCTCAGAGCGTATGCATAATTTCAAACAAAGAAGAATTGTTTAGGAAGTGATTACGAGTGGTATGAAAATTTTTATTGGATAAAATTTAAATGCATAAGAGATGGCACTACAGCTTTATAAAAAAAATAGTAACTCAATATCGCTTCTTAATTCCTTTAGAGTGTACAGTATAGTAACTAATTATAATTTATTGTTTAACAACAAATATTATTTAAATTATTTTAGAGAAAATAGGGCATTTCTGTTCTGAAATTATAAGATTAGGCGGTTTTTAGGTGTGACTTAGTGGTTCTTTAAAGTTAAATTAATAGAATAAACCTCTGATGGAGCTAAAGATATTCGGTTTTTGCTGTAGTATTTAACAACTTATCCTTATAAAAATTTTGAAGTTTCTTAATCATTCCCTCCTTATACACACAGCACTGGAGGTTCTACAAGGTTGTGTATTAGAGATTTATATTAAACATTTTGAGTATATTCCTTTGAAAATTTTACATTTTATTCATTTCAAGCATGTAAACTTACCAAACATTTAAGTTTTAACTGTATTACTTATTCATTTATATTATTTTGTTATCTATGTTTCAATTTTAGAAAAACTTGTCAACTGTTGTGTTTAAAATGGTCCTAGAACTTGGAAGTATTAATAATATTTATTTCATTTTTAAAGCGACATAAGGTGGTACGAGATTTATTTGACGACTTACGCGACGGCCATAACCTAATAGCCTTAATTGAAGTACTATCTCGCGATGTTTTGGTTTGTAACTTTTTCTCATTCAATTCTTTAATGCTCTTTATTATTGATCTGATCTCCATAGCCTCGAGAAAGGGGAAATATGCGCTTTCATAAGCAGCAGAACGTGCAGATCGTTCTTAGGTACTTGCAAGTAAAAAGACAGGTATGCTATTTGTTTTGCTTGCTCTCTTATACTGGTCTTTAAGTCGGCGATGAAACAAATATTCCGCTGTATAAAATAAAGGGCAATGTAAACACGAAAGGCACGTTGTGCAGTTCGATTTAATCGTTCACTACTATTCATAGTCCATTACTCTAAAGATCTCTGTTTTACAGATAAAATTGGTGAATATAAGAGCGGACGAAATAGTAGACGGAAATCCAAAATTAACGTTGGGTTTAATTTGGACAATTATTCTTCATTATCAAGTAAGTTTTTAAGAATTTTTTTTTTGGTATTTTATCGAGTGTAATATAATATACGAGAAGAAGATATTTTAAGTTTTCAAGATCTCTTCATCAAAATATATGATTAGAGCGACAAAAGATTCCCACGTACTAAGAAAATACTCAAATAAATCATATATTTGCCTATAATTGTAACTATTTAATATTGATATAGATATTTTACAATTATCCTTATTGAATCCAGTAGTTTTTAAGCAAATGAGATGATGTTTTAATGATCAAAGGTTGTACTAGTTCCATTTTAAATTGAATTGAATTGTAAGGTTTAAAATGAAATGCCTAGTTGGATGGAAAAACAATTTGCATTCAAATATTTAAGCCTTTTCCATATCAATCTTGCTTTATTCAAGTAAGGTATGATTAATTTAAAGGAATAAAGGCAGGCTACAGTGCTAAAGTTGATCGCATAGTTATATGCTGTATATACATATATATTATTTTCGAAAAGGATTTTTCGATCGTTATTTTATTACAACTTAAAGACAGCAGACCAATATCTCATGTTTATTTGATGTTATTTGTTGTATTGGTGTTTATTTTTTTTGCATCTAACTAACTGTCTAAGAAAAATGAAAAAATCTTTAAAATTTTTCATTGTTACGTTGCTTAGGTATGCATAACTTTAGGTCAAATTTCATAATAATATCATTCAACACTCGGCGATTGTCAATAATAATACCTTGGCCCTAAGCGCCACCTACTTAAGAATCTAAATATAGTTTTCTCTACGTTGAAGTCACCATTCATGTTTGCGCTCTTGCCTGTAAGCACTTCTTTCATTCGGATAGGCTATATATATCTTGTGCATTTTACTTCTATTGACATATAATTATTTTGTCATTTTACTGATTATACATTTTAAAATTGTGTAAATGCGTTGTGGTGGGTATTCCACGAACGGATACTTTTTAGTGTTGATTTTGGTACTAAGTAAATGAAATCATGGAGAGACGAGTAAGAAGGATTCGACAGGAAAGACAGCGACGAAACACTCAACCTATTATGTACAAGCCAGAAAGGGAACCCTCTCTTCAAGATTTAGCTAATGTGGGTAAATCATCCCTAGCACTATCTTTACCTCGAACAACATCTGCAACTGATCTGACTGCTGATAACATACAAATAAAGCCAGCAAATTTAAATAGAAGTTCTTCTTTTTCAAATGTTTTAAATACAAGTGGTCAGAGACCCACCTCAATACCCACTGATTTAAGAATGTATAAACAAAAATGGAAGTCTGTATGTGACTTAAATGCAACGAATTCTGATAACTTTAGTTTGATGAGGACCAATTCATTGCATTCGCTTTGGTCCAGTGAAAGACATTTGGCTCCCGAAGATGTTGGGAGTGTGTTCACTTATGCTCGCTATCGTTATAAAAGAGGGATATTTCGGGAATATATTTACTCATTTTTATCTAAGAAAGCTGAAATAGTGACTCGACGAAGGGTAAGTGTTAGCAGATATCTGTTTAATTTTTATCTTGAAAAATTAGGATACGAATATAGGGTAGAAAATCGAGTATTCTTTCATACCACTTCTTAGGGGTATAAATAAATGGAACACGTTTAAACTTGACAAAAATTTCTTTAGTTGAAGTAAAATTTTCCATTTTGTATGCTAGTCATGGCAGCTTTTATAAGCAACATTTATATTCATAACTATTTAATGGGGTTCGAAACGTGTTGACTGCTGAAAAAAATTATAGTTATTGATTAAATTGCAGAAATATCGATTTACATTTTATTTTCATTACCAGATAACTTTAAAAAAAAACGGTATGTTGCAGGTATCAATGTAATTTTTTTGCTGCTGTTTATTTTTTAATCGTTAGTTTTCAGGTTTCATTAATCTAGTCTTTAGAATTACTTTATCAATCATATTCTCTTTAAATGAAATCGATATTATGTTTTCTGTAATTCATACTTATCATTGAGTAATGATTGTACAAACAAGTGTTCGTCAATTGTTGCGTGAGTTTATGTGAATTTTTGTGTGACCAGAGGTCACGTGAGTAAACAACGTGAACAACATAACCTTTTATGCTCAATGCTGAATAGTATATTATAGTGTATTATAAAAAAATATTAGTCAAAAGAGAAATCAGACAAGAAAATTAAAAAATTTTGCAAAAATATTTCGTGATTCAAGATAAAATAATTTTTGTTACAGAAGTAAAAGAAATATATTGCAAATATACTATAAAGTTGAATATGTGAAAAATATATGCAATACGTAGTCAAAAGTTTTACTTAAAGTGCATCAAGTATATCCTTTTTTTTTTTTTATAAAATAATGCCTTCAGGAATTGCTAATATTTTCCAATGTGCTAAACTAATATAGATTTGTTGAATGCGTAGGCGTCAAGAAATTTAGCGCCTCTTCACCAATAAGTGATATAAGGAGGAGTGCCAATTTTTAATCATTTTCAGGTGTTATTTGATATCTTATTGTGATTCACTGAAACAATATTTCCGGTACGGAATTCAAAGTAATCGAAAATAAAATGGCCTACGGAGGAATGTTGCTATTGAAATCGAAAAATCAACGTGTACTGGCTTATATCATCTGGCCTGCTGCGAGCTCAAATAGACTCTTCTATGTTGCCACAGTACCTAAAAAAGCTTTTCAGTTGAGAGTATAACAGGATCGCCTGCCAAAAATACTTGCAATATAGTCGAGAAAAAGTCTGGTGATTGCATGAATATATACCTTACGTTTAGGAAAGAAAATAACTTTAGGTTATAATATACGAAGGTGGTCAAATCAACATATAGATACTACCAAATGCTTTCAAACTTCTCAGATAGATCCAAATTTAAAAATTGAATTTTTAAAAGAAAATGCTACGTCGTCGAAGTACATCAGTGTTTCGTTTTTTCTTCAAACGTGTAGGTTCTTTTATTGAGTTCTGTGTTACTGTTCTTATTTACTTTTCATTGTTAATTGGTCTGCTCAAATATTTTGAGTCACATGATCGGGCCTGCAATAAGCAAAGTTGGACATTTCGGTTCCACGTGCTGCAGTAAACGCATGCCTGGCATTATGTATTGATTTACTCTGTGTTCATAGTAGGCCTGGAGACGTTATTTTACATATGTCGACTGACTCACAAAGTTATCTACATTTGCTGTTTCAGTTTCTGACTGTTTTGTTCAAATCATAAAATCTTAGGGAATATCTCGCTGTAATTGTGATTATATAGCTGATATATCAGGAGAGTGATGTCTGGTCGAAAGTCACCGACGCCAGTTAACCCTACCAGAACAAAACGAAGAGTGAAATTTTCAAAATTACCCCAAAGATTTCGACGACCATTGTCTGCTTCATCATCTGCTGATACAATTTGGAAAAAAGAAAACTGGAAAGAGGATCGATGGTTAACTGGTTCGACAAACTTTGAAGACGTTGCTGAACTGAATGTCTCCGACAAAAATAGCATAGCAAAGCCATGTAGTTGCTCATCCTTTATGGGATGTTTTTGCGGTGCAAGAAGATATAGAAAAGTAGGGGCTTACGATTCGTCCCCCAATAGCCCGCTAGGTGGCGAAGAGGATTTTAAAAATAGCAACCGGTCTCATGATCTCATCCGTATAGGAGTAGAGATTGATTCATCTTCGAGTGAATCCAATGACCCAATTAGAGATAATGAAACTAAGGTAAAAAACATCAGCGAATAAGCAAATAATATTAAAAATATTACTCCTTTTGTTAAGGTCGGCAGAGTAATTATAGTTTGTTTGGCACCAGACGGTCTTGATCGACATATAAAAATGCGTTTCCATTATATTTTTTTTTGTCTGTTAATCGACTATTTTATAAATGAATTTACTAGGCTACTCGTAAAAATAAGGTAACTCGTATTAAATTTTTGCCTTTTACTTGAATGCTAACCTAGATAGTAGACGAACCATATACAATGAAAGTTTTACCTAGACGGCTTTGTAAGGTTACTTGAATAAGTTCGTATAATGATTGTAAAAACTGCGTGAAAAAAAGCAATTGTCAATCTTACAGGCCCTGTCCTGAATGTAACAGAATCAAAATATAGAAAGCGAAGATAATTTATCTTGTTTTAATTCTCCCCATTGGAATATTACAAGCTGATTTTGCTGCAGAAACTGGTTCTAAAACATATATAACAGTAGTATGGTTTGGAATTTTAAAAGCTGTACAAGAAATTGTAAATCTCCAAAATAAATCCCTCTGTGAGTCACTATCGGTATAGGTATTTTCCTGGCCTTCTTCTCTGTAGGAAGCAAACAGCTGGTTTGCTACCAAATATCCTACATTATCATTGTTTTATCCAGCTATTGACGAAATATCAAAGAATCAAATTGACATTTGCTCGTCGTTTGATAAGGTATTCGGCATATGTACAAACATTGTACTTGCCAAACTGATAAAATATACCGATAAGAATTGGATAGCATATAATACCTGTGGTAAAATTAGACCGCGTGCCGGACAACTTTTAACTTATCGTGCAACAAATGGCTAGTTTATTTTGCGGTTGTGGAGGAAAGCGTAAGAAAAAGAAGGATAAAATTAGTTTGAAGAACGTTTCAAAGTTGAGTGCGCCTAGAACACCGCCATTTACGTCTTTGAGAACAACCAGTAGATTTTTTGCTAGAAAATATTCCAGTTTATGTAGCTTGGTTAGCTCTACAAACGAAAATGCTCCTGTAACAGAGAATGCAAAGGTATTTTATACATTGAAATAAACCAATAGCCAAAGCATAACTTTTACAAGGATTATCAAGTCGGCTAAAAAAGTCACTTATTCGCTTCATTTACGAGAAGTAAAATTCATATTGACAAAAATCTAAAACTAAGAGATTGAACAAATGCAACTCATAGATATAGCTCGTAGGCCATTTTATTGATCAAAATGCATGTTGGGTGAAATTTGTGCTACTCATTTCTGAATTGTGAATTTTTAGTGATATCTGGTAGTTTGTTTTCCTGTATGTTTTGTCAATTTTCCTAGGAATTTCCTGAGAGGCATATTTCGCTTTTTTGATTGAAAAAGGTTTAGTTTCTAGAATAATTTCTAAGATTTCATACTTTACTACTGGGCTCTTTTTCGAAAAATATTATTGATTTTTGAACACAGTCTGTTTGACAGTATAGCCGAGAGAACACTATGATCTGTAAAAATTTTCGTATTATTCTTTTTCCGGAATAAAAACAGGAGCTATCATTTTAATTTTCGGGGATACTTTATTGTTTTATTTTAATATTATATTATTAAATTTAATGATTATATGTCAAGCAGTGACTTATTTTATTGATGATAAACAACTGCTGGTTGGCTGCCTGTGTAATAGCACAATATATGTTTTAATTGCTAATTTAAAATAGGACTAAATATTTTTGGTAAAGATAAATAACTTTATTAAACAAATTATCACACCGTTATCTAGCGAATATATAATTCATAATAAATGATATTAAAGAAATTTCAGAATTGCTCCCACAAATATTCAGTCAAAGTTTTATTGTTTTTAAAGTAGATTAAGACCAATTTATGTGTAAGTTGATTCATAACGATAGATAACATACTAATTATATCAGTTAGAGTAAATATATTAATAGGATAGATATGGGAAAGGTAGTTTTTCAATATAAAATTGATTTATTCGTCTAACCGGGTATTATTTTTTTGAAATAGTTTACAACCTTTGATCTGATAGGAAAATAAAAGTAAATTTAGGCCTGTATATCGACCTGTGTTTGATTTCGAATGAAATTTTTCAAAGTTACAAAGCTCTGATCGTAAGCTTACTGTGTATGTCAAGATTAAACACTTATATTTGGATTTCCTGCAAAATTGTATTACTTAGAGATTTTATTATCAGATTGCAGACGTTGTTTCTGGTCCTACAACTGACGTTTCA
This sequence comes from Dimorphilus gyrociliatus, assembly GCA_904063045.1. Classification (NCBI taxonomy): domain Eukaryota; kingdom Metazoa; phylum Annelida; class Polychaeta; family Dinophilidae; genus Dimorphilus; species Dimorphilus gyrociliatus. The sequence continues at coordinate 883,623 of CAJFCJ010000002.1, read as the reverse complement.
GCCAGAGAAGCTCTTCTTCTTTGGAGTAGAAGAATAGTTCACGGTTATCCAGGTGTGAATGTTAAAGACTTCTCTTCATCTTGGAGAGATGGAAAAGCATTTCTATCAATTATTCACAGACATAGGTAAGAGTTTTTTTTAGCTATACTTACATCTCTAGACAATTTTGTCAAGTGTGAATGTACAAATTAAAACCACTTTTTGCCGTTTGGTTGATTTACATGAAAATTTTCCAGACCTGACCTCATAGATTTCCGTAGTATCAGGAAAAATAGCGCAAGAGAAAACCTTAAAATGGCTTTTGATCTAGCTGAGAAAGAATTTGGTGTTACCAAAATTCTCGATCCAGAAGGTTTGTCAAGTTATTTAGGGAAACAAATGAAAAAGTTAAATTTTTTTCAGATGTTGATATGGATCATCCCGACGAGAGAACTCTCATGACTTATGTATCATCTCTGTACGATGTCTTCCCAGACGTACCAAGCGTCGAACAATCAATTCGAGATAATGTTAGTTAATTTGCTCTTATATTTTATATTTCATGGCAAGGTTTTTCAGGAACGTCAACTTAAATGGGACGAATATTTTAAATTGGCTTCTACTCACGTATCCTGGCTAAAGAAAGGGATAGACTTTATTAATGGCCTTAACTATATGTCTCGGAGCATCGATGCACGAGTAAATATTAGAATTCATATATCTTACTATTCTATGATAGTCTTTCGCAAAATCAGTCTGAAAAAAATGAATTAGATCGATTTGTAAGAGAAGATATCCCGCCAAAACTACAAGAGCGCAACCGGCTCTCAAAGCTATTTCAAGAGTTTCAGGTAATATAAATCTTCTTTTATTAGTTTTGTTAGAGAATTTCTTGTGGAATTATGGTCAAAAGAAGGTCGTTTGACACAAGATTGATATGAGACTAACTGATAATGTTTTTAATTAACAAAAAAGTCTTTGTAATTTTGAGCCTACGTGACAATGTGCGACGGCAATATTAAAGGAAGACTGGTTAGACTTAGAAGGCCGCTTACTTTGCATTTTTCGGCCTATCGTAAGGTGAAACTTAGAGCTTGCGCGCCATTTGTAGCGCTCTTTAGGTTTACAAAACAAGATTGAATAATCGAAGAAATCATTTTTCTTATATTGTTAAGTTTACATTGGCTTTAAAAGTTTATTGAGAGTTACAAGTTATTTGATTTCATGCTTAGTGTTTCGCATTTGCCAAACCGTTGAATTTTGTCTTTGGAATTTTCACAAAAGTTTGCAGCCAGCTAGTCTAATGGTATTGCAAAGAAAATAAAGCGGCTGATAACCAACACGTGGATGTTTATATCGATTCAGAAAGGCCTATTTCAGCTAGTAGGATTAATATAGTCGGTTCTATTTTTAAAGAAATCGCCTATCCATATCTAGTACGCATTGTTTTATCATATGCAAGGAGACTACAAATAGTAGCCTCTTGATTAAATCGTTCATCATGTTCTATTACCTTGCAACATGGATAACGAAATGTTTATACTGTTTTCTCATGTCTTGTACGGATTATTTGCCAGTGGATTTCATACCAATATCAGCAAAATTATTAATGCTATTTCTCATACTCCTTATAGTTGTCTTGATACTCTTTCAATGTTATATTTCGGTGAGTTGCTTTTGCCCCTTATGTTTTTTTCATGAAATTGAATACCGTTAGGTGCTCTAAAAAATAGTAATAATTGAAAAAGTAATATTAAAGCATATACAGTCTATATATACAGTATATAAATTTATATATATATATATATATATTTATTTATTTTATACTTTGTATATATTGTGAAAATGATTAGCCTATAATCATATTGAACTAAGCCTGCTGATATGAGCAATGCTAGTTTCACTAAGTAAAGGTAATAGAAACGTTGAATGAATGGTGATTGGGTAATTAATTGCGATGAGTATTTATTTTTGACTGACGACGAACCCTTTGTGTTCAATATGGAAAATATTTATAAAGTCTTCGGATTTCTGGTGAATATTAAATTATTCTTTCTATAGAAATTGTGAAGATTTATAAAATTTCATTCAAGAATTACATTTATAATTGTATAATGGCTATAAAAAAATTCTTTAATAGAAACTAGTTTCGAAGTTTTTTGCTTGAGCGGGTTATTCTTTATACTTTTAAGTCTTACTCAAGTTATCTAATCTGCAAAAAATGCTTTTGACAATATTCAATTGTTTTGCAAGTTTACAAATTGATTAATCATTATTTTCACATATTCTTTGAATTCCAAAATGGATAAACGTCAATTTGTATTGTGTGGGTTATTTGAAATTATTTCTCTATACATCATTCGTATTCAATTCATACGAAGACTTCTTTACAAACAATCTTTTGTGAACTTTATGACTGAACTTGTTGTGGCATATTTTATTCATAAAGCAGTTGAATTTATAATGTTATCAATCTGATGTTATTTAATTCATAATTACATATTTTTAATGTAAATTATTTTCCAATAGGAGTTATCAAGTGATGCTACTCCTCAATTTCCAGTGGAAGAAAATGTTCACCCTGAAAATATAAATAGATTATGGAATCACTTAATGTCTTCTCAGAGAGAAAAAGAACAAATTTTAGACTCGTCTTGCAACCGGTAAATAAAAATTTATCTCGTTTTAGAAATTAATATTCTTTTTTATGTAAGACTCAACCGCTTGCAAAATCTTGCCGACAAAGTATCAAGAGAATGTCAAGTTAGTGAACAGCTATTGGAAAGTGTAGAGAGGAAAATATTTCAAGTAAAACTAGTTTTAAATTAAAAAGTAAAAATTTTCATTGTATATTCCATATTATATAGGGAGAAAGTCGATACCAAAAATCAGATGCCACTGTAGATATAAAAAATATTGAGGAAGAAATCGAACAAAATCTTTCAAACATCGATGCAAGATTAAGTCAGTGTAAATTAGATATGGACACCTTGAGAAGTGAAAGGTTTCAAGACACCGAACACTTACAATCTAGAGTTCATAGGATAGATCTGAGATGGAATTCTCTTCGAACTAGATCAAATAGATTTTTGTCTCAAAGAAGAAGCCAAAATCAAATGGCTTCTGCAGCTCAAACAGGATCAGTTAGTCAACCAACAGGAGATGATGCCATCCAATTCATATCTCATTGTTTAAAACTCGTGAAAGAGAAACAGATGGCGATTGATACGTCGTCATACGGTTCTAATGTAGAAGAAATTCGAAGGGATTTGAATGAGCATCGTCAGCTACAAGACTCAATTAGAGATTTACGAATGAAAGTTGAACAATGCTTTGCTAGAAAAGTAAGCAGATAGAAATAATGACTTCTATTTATAACTTTTTATTCTTAGCATTCCGTACTTGCTCAAGAAATGGCCGAATATCAAATGCTACTGTCTCAGCTTGATTCATCTTATAGGCGACTATGTGTAAGTTATTCGTTGTTCTTAAATCTCTAGTATAACATTTTTTGTGACCCAGACCTCGTCTTCCAATCGACTGAACAACTTGGAATCTCTTTTAGCTTTTGTAGAAAAAGCCGCTAATGAATTAACGTGGCTAAATCAAAAAGAGGAGGAAGAGCTCACTCGTGATTGGAGCTCAGTTTTGTCAAATATTAGCGTTCCAAAGCGCTATATTGATGTAAGGCCTTGTATATGAATATTGTCATATATTCTTACTTAAAACTTGACTCATTTGAAGTATCTCATGTTTTGTTTCAGAGTTTGACAAGAGAACTACAAGATAGGGAACGTAGACTCAAAAAAATATACGCGAAAGGAGAGTCACTAAGTCAGCAAAAACACCCAGCTTTAGAACAAATTGGGGTTTGAATCAAATAAAAAATACATTTTTTTATAGTGAGTAATATTGGTTTTAATAGGTATACATGGAACTTTTGCATAATCAATGGTCTTGGCTGTTGCAAATAATTAATTGTTCTAAACACCACCTGCAAACAGCGATTGATCAACGCGAGGTATATAAAAAACATATGGACAAATTTCGACTGATATAATATTTTTAAATAATACTAATTTTTTACAGTTTTTGCAAAGTGGTCGGGCTCATGAGGACTGGATTGAAAAACATATGTCACGTGTTCAAGCTTCAACCAGCCTAAAAAGCGACGATGGAAACAAACGCTTTAGGGAATTAGATGTAATCCTTGTTAAATACCAAAATTTTAATTCTTTCACAAACATTTTTTCCTATCAGAGACTTAGAGAAACCATTTTTTCGTACGAAAGTATATTGAATGACTGGATTGATGCTTCCAAAAATATAATACCATTGTCAACAAGAAAGGAAAACATTATAGATCCCGTTGCTGTAAAACCTTTGCTAAACTATGAAAAGCAACATGTTAGAGTAGATATTAACCAAAAGTATAATTTAGTTGATAACGCTTCATCAACTCAATGGCGACTGCGATCAAAATCAGGAAAGGAGTTCAAAGCTCCGTCTGTAATTTTTCAAATTCTTCCACCGGATATTTTTTCTGTTGAATACTCGAGTTCTGTGCGCAGCAAATTTAATCTTCTTTGTCAAGAATTTAGAGAAAAAAATAAAAATTTGAAAATAAATACACTTTTAAAGTCCTTCGAAATTATTCGAAATTCAGACTGGGATCAGGTGAATTAATTCTTTAATAACTAATCACAGTAATTTACATTCGTAATTTCAATAATTTCAACAGCCTTCAACTAGAGAAAAATGGAAAAATATTATGAAAGGCCTCAATAATGATATAGAAAAAATAGTGGCTGAATATGGCGCTGATGATGTGGACGTCAAGAAACTCATAGAAGAAAAAAGAAAATGTAGAGAGTTATATGAGCGATCCGTATCTCGACAAGGAACAGCTGTTTCCAGCTTTCAAAATCAGACATTGATGCAAAAACTGAATAGTTTACTTAATCAATTAGAAGAAAAGGAGAGTTTATTTAATCGATTAATAGCTCAACCCCTACCAAATGACAGTAAAATTCTTGATTCTCATGTAGCTTATCACAAGGTAGCAATATTAATAATATAATTGTTCATGATCATTTAATTAGACGTTTTTGTTAAAAGAACTCTGAAGGAGAGCTAAGAAATTTGGAATCAAGTATTAAATCTTTAGAATCGAGCATTGACCAACTTCCTAAAAGAGATAGAACACAAGAAGTAAAAAATCAGAAAAACCTTCTTATAGATAAATGGACTAATGCTTGGAAATTAAGTAATTCATACGCTATGTTATTGAAAGTCGCGGAAAATATCTTAATAGGTATGGAGCGAAGTGATCTCATACTCTCGGAAGGAGAAGCTGAAATCACAGCGTATGATACACTACCTGCTGATTCTTCTGTGTTAAGAGAAGTTATAATTAATTTTGCTGTAAATAGACTATTATTTTTTTTATAAATTTTTTTAATATATTTTAAAAACTGCAGAAAATTAAGACAAAGTCTAAATCGGCCGGGCAATTGATAAAGCAAAATACGAGAGAAATATTAAACCTTAGAGAACAAATATCTGGTGTAGAAGCAAGAAATCGTGGAGATATAAAAATCTTTGAGAGTGATAATGACATTTTATCCAAAAGACTTATCCGATTGCAGCAAGAAGAATTTGATCGAAAATATAACGTTGAACAGGCTTTAATATTTCTCGGAGAATATCGAAAAAACTATAAAGAAATGTCAGCTTGGCTACTAAAAACTGAAAAGGAAGTAGCTACAATGCCCTTCCAATATAATATGTCTTTGGCAGAGGCTGAAAGAGCAGCTGGCAAAGTATCAGTGAGTTTTGAATCGTCTGGTATTGTTGTTAAGGTAATTTCAATATTATTATTTTTAGCGATTCCTGTCTGAAAGCGAGGGACTGAGTACTACATTCTCATTGATGAATCAAAGTGGGGAAAAATTTTTACAGGAAGTTAATGTAAGTTTTTCTGGATCTTTTTGTTAACGTTTCAAAATGCGTCATCACGTATTTTTTTTTATTCATTTCACTTGATGCACTTTTATACCAAATTTTTTACAGGACTATGATTCCAATATTGAAAGATATATGGATTCACTTGGAAGTGACCAACAACGTTTTGGTGCAACTTCTAGCAAGCGACCTCGTGTTGATAATATTAGGACAGAATTAGAATTAACAAATAATGGATATGATAAAATACGAACAAGATTAGCCCAACTATTGATGAACTACAGGACCATTTTTGAAAAACATAACAAATTCTTTCCTGTAAGACTGTCAGTACATATATTGTTACTTAATAAAAATATTTAAATTTCAGCACGAAATCAAAGAAAACCTGTTGTCTCTGGATTCTCGTTTAAGTCATGAAACACACAGGGGTCAACCTCTGAAGGAACTGAAGTCTGCTCTTAAATATTCATCACCAAGTAAGACTTTTGAAAAACATCAGGCAGCTATTGAAACAATGAGTCCAGCTGGCGATATTCTATCAACGTCTTCCACAAGTCAAATCGTCACGAAAACTCTTTCCAAAATAATCTATCCCCCTGACCAGATCCTATTTACAGAGTCTGTAAAAGATCCTTTAACCGGTGATAAAATTTCTTTGTGTGAATCTATTTCACGTGGTTTATATGACAAAAACTTGGCCAAATTCGTCGATTTAAAAAGTGGTAAACGATTATCTTTTGAGAATGCTATCAACCAAGGCATAATAACCAAAAATACTGCTCAAAATTTAAAGTCTCAATCGGGTGTTTATGATCCGAAAACAGGGTTTGAGCTCTCAGTCAAGGAGGTATTGCAATCAGATTTGATTGATTATAGAACTGGAAATATAAAGGATCGGTTTCAAAATGTTTACATATCGTTAGAAGAAGCACAGGAAAGAAATTTTGTTGGTGGAGCGGCTGTTAAAAAATTTGCCAAAACTCCTCTCAGAATTAAAGTGACTCAAAGATTTGATGCAAAATTGTCTGCTGAAAATGCTAATCACTGTAAATTATCTCTCAAGGAAGCAGTAGAAAATGGTTTTTTTATAGAAAAAACTGGAAAATTCATTGATCCAATATCTGATGAACAGCTTGATTTAGGTATGGCGATATCTCGAGGATTCATAGATGAAAATAGTGTTGAAGTTCTCAATACTGAAAATAATACTCTTATAAACGTAAGAGAAGCTATCGAAAAAAAGATTTTAGACCCATCGACTGGTAAATTAACAGACTTTAAATCCCGGAAAACATTAACTCTGGTATCAGCATTGGAACGTGGTTTATTGCGACTCAAGACGACGCTTCAAGAAATTTTAATTCCAAGCAATAAATTAAGTGATCAAAGTTTATCGATAACAAAGGCAATAGAAATGAATATGATTGATACTAACAAAAAATGCTTGAGGGACATGCGAAATAAAGAATTGTTATCACTCAACGAAGCTAGAGAAAATGGTTTAATATCACCATCTGGTTATTTTATTAATCCTTTTTCAAAAGAGAGAATTACTGTTGAAGATGCTATCAATCTTCAATTAATACAAGTTATTGAACAATCTACACTATTTGCAATTAAAGGTTTTAAAGATACAGAAAGAAGCTCTTTTGTATCTTTACCTATTGCTATAAGAAGCAAAATATTTGATCCCAAACAATCGTTATTTATTGATAAAAGATCAAGAAAACAATTGAGTCTTCAAGATGCATATAAAAGGAAATATATTTCTGAAAAGATGATGAAAATTTTAAATTCAGACTCAGGACTCTGTTTACCGGATGGAAAGAACATGACTCTACTAGATGCACTACACCGCGGCTTTTTTGAACCGTCCAGAGGCCATGTTATTGTAGCTCAAACAGGGCGTGAATACTCTTTACAGGAAGCTGTGTCAGCCGACTTAATAAACGTCAATAATTTAGAAAATTTACTTAAAGTTATCTCTCCTATCGTGTCTCACGACACAAGTGTATCTGAAGTTAGAGTACTGTCACAATCCAAGTCCTATGACATGGAATATGAACAAAGTCAGGTCGACGTTGAAATGGAAGAAAGTCGCCCAGATGCTTATGGAAAAATTATTTCAAAAGAGCAGCTAACAACAGAAACTATCAAAAAAGACAATTTATCTACTCGTACTCACACAGCTGAAAAAAGAGAAATTAAAATGGTGTCATCCTCAAAGAACGAAGGTGACGACTTCGAATCCCTCGATATGGCTGATGCTATTTCGCAAGGATTACTCAATACGACAACGGGAAAATTTGTTGACCCCATTACGAGAAAGCCTTGCACTTTGGAATACGCTTTAAAAAATAAATTACTCGAAGTGAATTCTGCAATGTTTGTTGAACCTCACTCTAGACAACAATATAATTTGATTGAGGCAATTGATAAAAACATGATTGACGAAACGGGAAAATACTTTGATTCATATTCTCAAAATAGTTTAACTTTGCAGCGTTCCCTAGAAAAAGAAATTATAATATTAAAACCATCAAAAGCGGATATTTCTGAAAGTAAGAGGATGGTTGTGAAGAGTGTCACTGATCCAATCACTGGATTAGAAATAGATACTGAAAATGCAATCAGGAAAGGGATTTTGAATTTACAAGATGGTATTTACAAAAATCCACTGACCGGAGAAGTTATGTTAATCGCGAAAGCTTTTGAAAGAGGTTTATTGAAAAGTGCAAATGCTGATGAAGATGGAGATTATTACACATCAACTGCCATAAAAGAAACGAAACAGTTTAGTATATCTGCAGCTATTGATCCTGCCACTGGTGAAGTAGTTGATATTAATACGGCTATTAAAAACGGAATTATTGATAAAGTTTCAAAAGAATATGTAGAGTTTGATTCTTTAGGGAGAGAGCATAGAATACCTTTAGCTTTGGCTATTGATAAAAAACTTGTTCTCTGTGAGGGATCTACAGCGAATAAAAATATACAGAAGTCAGCCGAAAAAGAGACAAAAACCTTAACTTTGAAGTCTGTTTTTGATCCACAGTCTGGCGAATTTGTATCAGTAGCTAATGCGGTTAAATCGGGATTAATTGACCAAACTCATGCGGTATACGTTGATCCAACAACTCATGAGAGAATTCCAGTTGATGAAGCCGTTACAGAAGGGTTAATTCAAGCAGATGTAAAGGTAGATAGGAAGAAAGCTGATACATTGGAGGCATCGACAACTGGTATAACTACAGCCAAGAAAACAATGTATACAATGAACTCTGTTACAGATTCTAGAACTGGTGAAGTGATTTCGGCCCAAGAAGCTGTTAATAGAGGCCTTATTGATACCACAACTGGAGAATATAAAGACCTTAAAAATCGAAAGGTACTCTCTTTAGACGAAGCAGAAAAGCTTGGTCTTGTTGAAATGTGTGAAACACCTGTAAAACCATCTTCAAATAGAGAAGATATTGAGAGTATTCATATTGATGACGAAATTGAGGCCCTAGAAGAGATGGCTCAAGAAAGAATATCTGAAGAAAAGAAGACTTTTAGAATCAAGAGCGTCACAAACCCTCAAACTGGAGAAAACATTTCATTAGAAGACGCTATTGAATTAGGAATAGTCAACGAAGCGAAAGGAACATTCGTAGATTCTAAAAATATGACAGAAATATCTCTGGAAAGGGCAATATCAGATAATCTCATCCAAACAGGCAGTGTCGTTCGTACGGATGAGCAAGAAATTTTTAGGAGTGCCGTTGTGGCTTCAAAAATTCCCGGAACTGGCGAAACTATTGCAAATGTCTATGACCCAATTTCAAAATCGAATATTAGCCCAAAACAAGCCAATAAACTTGGATTCTTATCTGGAGATAACCGGTATTACTATAATCCAGAAACCGATATTAGGATACCAATTGATGAGGCAATAAGTTTGGGTTTTGTTAATACTGTCGATAACGAAAAAAAATCATTGCCTGTCGAACAAGAAGACTCCGTTGTTATGACCATAAAATCGTCCAAAGTTGTACGACCAGATGTATTTGAACTAGAGACGACCCAAGAAATTCCTATGAGTAATCGCCATGCTTTGTCATATGAAGATGCTTCGAAATTGGGCATATATGACCCTAAAAGAGGTCAGTATAGAGATATTACTACTGGAAATATTATAACTCTTCAAGAGGCTGTACACGGAGGATTCATAAGTCCTAACGAAACAGCTATTACTGATCTTAGAAGTCAAGAGAAAAAATCTTTACTGCTTGCTATAGAAAGTGGGATTATTAGCTCTAAAACAGGAAGAGTAAATGAGAACAAAGTTAAAAAATTGGGTTGGCTTATACACCCAGCTTTCCTGGAAGATGAACTTTTACCGTTGAATTTTATTGATGCTGTTCTTGTTAGACTGTTATCTTTGGATTCGGGTACGTTTGTTCATCCTAGAACGAGTGAAATGCTTTCTTTGGGTAGAGCAGTTTCCAAAAATGTTATCGAAGGCAAAAGTGCCATTGTGATTAATCCATTAAATAATAAAAAAGTCTACTTAGATGAAGCAATAAGAACAGGTCTTTTAAATTCGAAATCGGGAAATTTGCATGATCCGGAATCAGGAAAAATGATTTTGTCATTCTCAGAAACGTTTTCTTCAGGGTTAATCCAGGATGCCTATGATAAAAAGGAGACTTTAATTTTCGGAGAAACTGGGACTAGTTGTTCGGTTTCGGAAGCTTTCGATCAAGATAAAATTTCGAAAAGTTTTCCTCTAGTCATTCATCCTGTAACCAATTTTCGACATTCAATAATTGACGGTAAAACGCAAGGAATAATAGATCGAAAAAGTTATATTGATATTAAGAAAAAGAGAAAATATTATTTAAATGACGCAGCAAAAAGAGAGTTGATTCTTGTTCCAGGAGCTGCTGTTTTAGACCATTCATCTTTGGAGAAAAATTGGAAACATGCAGTAAAATATGATAAGGCTGCTGTCTCGTTAAAAGATAGAAAAGCATTACAGAAAGAAGAGTGGAGTACAGATGATAAACAAACTGAAGATAACAAAATATCCTGGCATATGTGGGAACCTTCACAGGAAAAACCGTTTGAAAATCTAGAGACAGTACAGTCAATTCCTGATATTCAAACTACTACTAAACCAGAAAAGACTTCTGTATTAAAGAAAGTTATTGAAAAAACAACTATTTCTGAAAAACAGCATCTGATGGTCGATCAAAAACCTATGAGTGTCGATAAAGGCATATCCTTACCGATATCATTAAATGAAATAGTAGCAAGGGGACTGATCAAAGCTCCTTCGTACATTATACATCCTGAAAGCGAAGAATTACTTAATATACAAGATGCAATTCTCCAAAGGGTTATTTGTCCTGAAAAATCTATTATAGTTGATCCTTCCACAGGGGTTACTGTAACAATTAATGAAGCCATTAGGAAAGGTATTTTGAATCCTCAGCAAGGTTTGGTACTAAACAGAGCGGATGGAAAATGGCTTGCTTTAACTGATATGATTTTCGAGGCCCTCATTCCAGATCTTGAACAGCGAAATACTATTCCATTTACCGAGGCCGTAAAACATGGTTTAATAGATACAAATAGCGGAATGTACAAAAATCCAACTACTTCTATAAAGATACCTCTAAAACATGCAGTTGCTTTGGGATATATACTTCCCAAAGAATCAACTGTGGAAGTCGCAGAAAAATCTCCAATTTGCGTTAATCCCTCCATTCAGGAAGACACATACAGGCTAATGACGCCAAATATTGAACATCCACCTAGGTTATTAGACGAGAAGACTCTGAAGATAACAAACATAACGATTGAAAAAATGGGTGAGGCTGAGATACCTACCACAGCTCTTCCTCTTGCAGATGCAATAAGCAGTGGGCGGTTTGACGCTTCTACGGGACTGTTTACAGACGAAACTCTCAACTATAGTGTCTCTTTGAGAGAAGCTGTTGTCAAAGGATTTATTGATGCAAGATCAGCTGAAATTTTCGACAATATCTCTCAAACAACTGTAAATTTGCTTGAAGCAATGGAAAGAAATTTATTAACGGACACAGGTCATTATAGAACGAAACAAAAGCGGTTAATACCACTGAAACAAGCTCTGGATGATAATTTCATCATTGCCTTAAGGGTTGTTATCCATCCAGATATAATCACATCAAAAATTAAAGAAACAATTGTTGTCAATGTGGATTATATTGAACATCCTGTTACACATGAACACATATCCCTTTCTTCTGCTCTAGAACAAGAAATTATTAACGTAAACGCAGATTGCTTCATAAACACATCAACGGGAGAATCTCAAACTTTGTTTAAAGCTTTCGAACACCATTATATTGAAGGTCAAGTAATAGATCGAAATGCCAGTAAAGAACTTGTTACAAAAAGCGGCCATGTAAAATTTACCTTGAATGCTGACGGGAGATCTGTCAATGTTATTTCTGTCGTCGATCCTGTCTCAAAGTCGGAGATATCCGTTGAAGAGGCCGTGCAAAAAGGAATAATTAATAAGGTTACTGGAGATTATTGCTATCCTAATGGGAAAAGAAAAACTATTGAAGAAGCGGCTAGTTTAAATCTCGTTAAAACGTCATCCGCTTTGTTCATTCGGGAAACAAAGAGACAAGTAGAAATAAAAGATTCCAATGCATCAGATTTTGTTCAGCTTAAAGCCTTTAAGCATCCAAAGACTGGAGAAGAATTAACTATAAGAGAAGCAATGGAGATTGGAGTTTTTGATCGCTCCTCATCTTTGTATATAAATCCAATTACGGGAGAAAAGTTAGCACTACATCACGCAATTGATAGAGGTCTCGTCATTGTTGGTCCTCCAGAAGAGCGCAAAGGTGAGCAATTATCGGGTGTTCTTGGTTTGGAGAAGCTTGAAAAAGTTGAAACATTAGACTCTCATACAAAATTCTCCTATAATATTGGAAGTGTTATTGATCCTACAACAGGAAGATCAATAGACCCCGAAGAAGCTATCTCAAGAGGACTACTTGATTTGCAGAATAATTCTTTTCAAGACCCTTCGACAGGGGAAAGGCTGACTTTCTCCGACGCTGTCGATAGAGGGTTATTGATTCTAGACACAGGTAATGACGAAGAAGTTGTAAAAGTAATACCATTGCCCAAAGAAAAGTCTTTTACAATTAAAGCCGTGAAAGATGCAGATACAGGGTGTAATTTAACAGTAGCTGAAGCATTAGAACGTGGTATATTAGATGGAAATTTAAAATATTTCTTTAATACCAAGACAGGACAAAAAATGACTATAGAGGAAGCAATTAACAAAAAGCTTATAAATGCTGATGAGGGAATGATGACACCTGGGGTGCGATCAGAAATTTCTCATAGAATAAAATCAGTTATAGATTCCAAAACAGGAGAAGAAATACCTATATTTGATGCCATCAGACATAAAATATTTGACAGAAATCGATTAGTATATATAGACCCAAATACTAATGAAGAAATTCCTCTTGCTGAAGCTGAAAATTTAGGTCTTATCAGAACGGAAGAAGTAACTAAGAGAGCAGACAAAACTGGAATATTTATTTGTCATAAGCCAACAGCTAAAGTTTATCGAATTAAAAGAGTTCGAGATCCTAATTACGATGACAAATGGTATGATGCCGAAGAAGCAGAAAGACGAGGTATTACTAATAGAATTGCTGGTAGATATATGAATACTTATACTGGAGAGCAAATGTCTATTTTGGAGGCAATAGAAAGAGGTTATATAAAAGCTGAAGAGGAAACAGACGATGGAGATTACGACGATTTACCGAGAGATGAGGCAACCTATGTAACGGTTGAAGCACATATTCAAGAAGAACCAATTGAGATAAGTGTCGTCTACGATGTAGCAGATAATGAAATGTTGTCTATTCAAGAAGCTTTAAATCGCAAAATACTGGATCTAGATAAACAAACTTTTTGTAACACAAAAACTGGTGAGATACAAAGCATAAAACAAGCCTATGATGAAGGATTTATAAGGAGACCTGTTAGATTACAACCCTTCAAAGATCAAAACAGAATAGAGGCTATTGAAAAAATAATTGATCCCAATACTAATGAAATAATATCCCTAGAAGAAGGTAATCAAAGAGGACTTATAGACCCTGCAACTGGTACCTTTCATCATCCCCAACTTGGGGATATAGATCTATCCAAAGCAGCTGAGTTAAATCTATTAATAACAGAATCTGGGAATAAATTTGGCAATGAGTTCAACGAGCCTCAGCTAACGATAGAAACTAAGCAAACTGTAACTGTACAAAGTACAGATGAAAGTGTAAAGAGACATGAACTTCCGAAAGTGAGCAGCTCAAAGACAGATCATATTTTGGAATCATCGTCAACACCAATGTTGCTAAGTGCTGCTATTAAAAGTGGACTTGTAGATACAGAAAAGAAAATATGGTTAGATCCTGCAACTGGAAAGGCTATACCATTAGATATTGCCATCTCTGCAGGCTTAATTATTCCTGATCAGCCTCATTTCGTTTTAACTTCAACTTCTACAACAGAAACTGTAAAGTCTGTAGAAGACTATAGTGAAACAATTCAGAATATTCGAAATGAAAGCGAAACTAAAAAATCGCCAGAGAGCCCAACTAAGGGAGCTGCTATCGCTTCATCTATCTTTCCTGCGAAGGTAGAAGATCGTAGTAGTCACATTAATGATCCCGATTGTGGCGATTTACATCTAAAAGAGTCGGATTCTAGTTCTATTTACGAAGCTCCCTTATCGGGTGGATCTGATAGCAGATCTGATTATAAGTCAGCTATCAGCGACGCTATAGGACCAGAAAAGGATCACAAACGATCTACATCTAGCGAGGATAAAAAGTCAGATTTATCATTTGATCCTGAAGTAAACGATAACTATAGTAAGTTTCCACCAATTAAAGTGCATATTAAAATGCATAGTTTTACTTATCACGGTGCTTTTAGTAACGAGAACTGAAACTATACCTTCAACTTCGACTACTGGTGAAGCTGTGACTGCTATTGGCAGCAGTCTTGCAGCAGATACAGATGATAGCTCTTTCTATCGAGATGCATTAGAAGGGGAGGAAACAATTGGAGATATTCAATCTATAGGCTCGAATAATGAACAGGTAAGTGTTGTAGATGTTGTTGTAAAAAGTGAACTAGGAGTGAGTGAGAGAGTGAGCGTTTTACCTGTATCTGAAGCTCTTCAATTGTATGAAAACTGTAACCTAAATAAGGGTCAGCTGTTGTATAAAGATCCTCAGTCAGGGGAAGTTTGTTCTCTAAAAGAGGCATCAAAAAACAGCTATTATGATCCAGTTTCAGAATTAGTTTTAGATAAAGCCAGCGGTAGGTATCTTAGGTTATCGGAAGCGTTGGAACAAGGAATTCTTCTCGCCATAAATGTATCTGATAAAGAAAAGGAAATTTCTGAGACTTCTCCGCCAACAATCGACCAGCTTTTACAACAGGGACTTTATGATCCGAAAGAGGGAGTAGTACGCGATAAGAAAACAGGAGAAGTTTATTCTCTGTTAGATGCTATTGAAAAAGGAATAGTCGATCGTTCTTCAATATGCGTTCTTGATCCTATATCTCATAATCGTTTGACTTTAGAAGAAGCCGTCGATAAGGATATCTTGGATGCGGAGTCTGGAGATTATGGCTCTGATGGTAAATTTATAAAGTTGAATGAAGCAGTGAACTTGGCTTTGAAACAAAATCAGAAGAAAAGTTCATCAGAAATGTTAGATGTAATTAAAGATTCTAAGAAGCAGACGCATGCTTTACTAGAGCTATACAAACGAGGATTAATTCATATTGATGATGCAATTATTGGTGAATGTGATGATCAAGTTTTGGATTTGGAAACTGCAATGGAAAAAAATTTCTTTGATCCCGAAAAACAAACTGTATATGACAAGCAACATTGTGAACATATACCACTTATGTTAGCGAGAGAGAGAGGTATTTTATTTCGGCGAGGACCAATATCTTTAACTGATGCTTTACGCTCTGGAACATTCGACGACGAAAACAATGTCTTTATAGAACCTGGAACAAACCGATCACTTACTTTAGAAGACTGCATTAATAGTAATGTTATTGCATCCGATATACCTGAAATTTGGGATCCATCTTCGGGAAAAATGCTCACTCTGGCTGAAGCTATAGCAGCCGGTATTGTAGATTCTAAAAAAGGTCAAATAAAAGAAGGAAATGCATATCGACGTCTTTCGGAGGCTCTCAAAACTGGATTGATAGTGCAAAATCAAGATAAATTGGTTGAAAAGATAAGACCCCATAAAAGATTATTATTATCTTTTGTTGATGCTATTAAATCAGGCATTTACGATCCGGAGTCTGGTTTAATCGAAGACCCCAATACGGGTACAAAAATACCAATAGATGAAGCTATCGATTCTGGTTATATAAGTATCAACCATGTTTTCATCAGAGATCCAATTATTAAAAAATTCTTGAAATTAGACGCCTGGATTGGTAGTGGTCTTCTTAATTTACGTGAAGGATATTTCTACTTGCATTCTGAAAAGATTACAATTCGGGAAGCTATCGAATGTGGAATCCTAATTGACTTAAAATCGCTAAAGAAGCTTTCATTGGAAGATATGCTCTCAAATTTCTATATCATGTCAAGTCATCTTTTTACCAATCCGATAACATTTGAAGCAGCCAATATATGTGAAATAATAGATGATGGTGTGCTTGATGAGAACTCTTTTCTCATAATCGATCATAAAGACGTTCTTTCCTACTCTAAAGCGATGAATAATCATATTTTTAACGCCAGCACAGGAATGTTACAACACAGTAATTGTTGTTACAGTCCTCTAGAAGCTGTCTTGAGTGGGCTAATTATTACCTTACCCATGCCACTTATGACTTCTGTGGAGTATGGAATGTACAATGAAAACATCAAGAAATTGTTAGATCCAAGAACTGGGGCATTTTGTACAATAGAAGAATCTGTAGTTAACGGGTTAATATGTCCATCGAGCAAAATTAGAGATCCTGTTTCCCAAAGATTACTGCCATTAAACAAATGTTTAGCATTAGGTATATTGCTTTCAGATGAAGGCTTAGTTGTTAATACTAAAACGGGAGAGACGTCAACAATAAAAGATACAAAGACTTCAATGAAAATTTTGCCCACGAATTCATCTACGACTTTATTTGAAGCTATTTTAAACAACTATTATGACTTAGATACTTGTTTATTTACTGATTCAACAAATCAGCCCATGAATCTTCAAAAAGCCTTGGAAAAAAATTTGATTGATCCTGAATCGAAAGTTCTTGACCCGAGAACTCAAGCTGATGTAATTTCTTTACAAGACGCACAAAAACAAGGACTTTTCATGAACAATGGCGAATTTCTCCTTGACCAGGAGAGAAATATAAAAATTCCTTTATCAGAGAGTATTGTTATAGAGCCACTAACATTGGCTCAACTTAACATTAAGAATCGCATATTGGAAAAAAATATACATATTTTTAATAATGAAATGGATTTTGCAACAGCGATTAGACTTACAGTAATAGATCCTAGATCAATCGTCTGCACCGAAAGTGGAAAGATAAAAATATCAGAACTAGTACAAAAATACCAAAATATCTCCCAAGATCCAAAGATAGTAAATTCTGTAATAACTGATAACATGAAAGAAATACCTTACACTAAGATCCAAAACCCTCATGCGCGTATAAATTTCGAAAAAATATGGATTTGTTTGCCTAAAACCAATCGACTTGTTCCAATAACAACAAAATTATCAGAAATAAAGCCAATGCTGACTCTTAAAGAAGCATTTAAGAAATCGCTTTTTGATCCTTCAACCGGCATTTTTATCGATGAGCTCAATGGACAAAAATTAACAATGAGAGAAGCTCTCAAACTTGGCTTAATAGACGGAGAACGTTCTTTAGTGAAAGATAATCACACAGGAGCACTAATTCCACTATCCAAAGCAATAGAAAAGGGTATCATTGATATCAACGAAAATAATTATCTTGATAAAACAACAGGAAAAGTAGTGCCTTTAACAGAAGCATTTAAACAACGACTCTTAGGAGAAAAAGACCTCGAAAAAAATTTGAGTACAGAAGGTACATTAGAAACAAGAATATTAGATTCTCAAACTGCAAATGTCATTGATCCAAATACTGGTGAAGTATTAACATTAGAAGAAGCCATTAAGCGTGGTTTAATCGATCCTTCAAAATCAACTATGGTTCACCCAATGACGGGAGAAGTCATCCCCTTGGATAAAGCATTAAGCGAAAAATTGATAACAACACCTCAAGAGTTACTAGAAGCAATAAATTCGAAGAAACTTTTAGAGAAGGACACTAAACCCTTGATGTCATTAGATTCGTTAATTGAAAACAATCTGTATGATAAAGAATCAGGAAAAATCGTCGATCCACAAACCGGAGAAAAGCTTTCACTAAAAGAAGCAATTGAAAAAGGAATTTTAGATACGAACGCTTCACTGATAGTTGATAACAAGACTGGCGAAAATTGTTCACTTACGGAGGCGATTGAGAGAGGTTTGATTGATGGTGGGAGTGGCAAAATGAAAGATCCGCATACTAATGAAATGATTGGTTTAAATGAAGCTATAAATAGTGGTTTAATATCAAGACCATTAACTCTTAAAGATGCATATGAAAAGGGCCTTTTTGACACTTCAACTGGAATGTATCGAGATGAGGGAACAGGAAAGTTGATGACTTTGAATGATGCTATTAAGGCAGGTCTTATTGATACTGAAAAATCATTGGTTAGAGATCCATCTACTGGCGCTCTTTTACCTTTAAACAGTGCAATTGAGAGAGGTATAATTGATGGTGAGATGAACATGTTTTGTGATCCAATTACTGGTAAGAAAATCCCATTGAGAGAGGCAATTGAAACCGGTATGATTGTTAATGCGGAAAATAGACCGTTAACACTGGATGAAATTAACAAAAGAGGTCTTTTAAATGATAAGACAGGTGAAATCATAGACCCAAATACTGGAAAACAACTTTCACTTAGAGAAGCTTTAGCAATTGGTTTAATTGACCCGACAACTGGTACAATTACAAATCCTACAACTGGCAAAGTTTTATCATTGGATGAAGCTGTAAATATGGGACTTATTATTAATGGAGAATTTGTAGATCCTTTGACAAACACTAAAACTCCTCTATTTGATTCAATAAAATGCAAAGATCAGTTTGAAGATCTTAAAAAGTCAGATCAAGGTTGTTTGCTGAATGATGCCTTGGAGCAAGGAATTTTTGATAAAAATACTGGTCTTGTAAAAGATCCGAACACGAATGAACTTTTATCATTATCTGACGCTATTAAATGTGGAATAATTGATGGAACACAAACAATAACTGATAACACTTCCGGTAAAGAAATGACTTTAGAAGATGCAATTAATGCTGGTATTATCGATGGAGAAACTGGAAAATTTAAGGGCTTGAATGATGATAATATAGATATTTTGGAAGCAATCAATAGCGGACTTATTAGACCATCAGAAAAAGTACGTAATCTAAGTCTTCAAGATGCCATTAAAAGAGGATTATTCAATCCACAAACTGCAAATGTCATTGATCCAAATACTGGTGAAGTATTAACATTAGAAGAAGCCATTAAACGTGGTTTAATCGACCCATCAAAATCCACTATGGTTCACCCAATGACGGGAGAAGTCATCCCCTTGGATAAAGCATTAAGCGAAAAATTGATATCAACACCTCAAGAGTTAATTGAAGCAATAAATTCGAAGAAACTTTTAGAGAAGGACACTAAACCTTGATGTCATTAGATTCGTTAATTGAAAACAATCTGTATGATAAAGAATCAGGAAAAATCATCGATCCACAAACCGGAGAAAAGCTTTCACTAAAAGAAGCAATTGAAAAAGGAATTTTAGATCCGAACGCTTCACTGATAGTTGATAACAAGACTGGCGATAATTGTTCACTTACGGAGGCGATTGAGAGAGGTTTAATTGATGGTGATAGTGGAAAAATGAAAGATCCGCATACTAATGAAATGATAAGTCTAAATGAAGCTATAAATAGTGGTTTAATATCAAGACCATTAACTCTTAAAGATGCATATGAGAAGGGACTTTTTGATCCTTCAACTGGAATGTATCGAGATGAGGGAACAGGAAAGTTGATGACTTTGAATGATGCTATTAAGGCAGGTCTTATTGATACTGAAAAATCACTGGTCAGAGATCCGTCTACAGGCGCACTTATACCTTTAAAAACTGCAATTGAGAGAGGTATAATTGATGGTGAGATGAACATGTTTTGTGACCCAATAACTGGTAAGAAAGTGCCGTTAAAAGAAGCAATTAAGACTGGTATAACTGTTAATACGGCAAATAGACCGTTAACACTCGATGAAATTCTACAAAATGGTCTGATAAATGAAAAAACAGGTGAAATAACAGACCCAAATACTGGAGAAAAATATTCACTCAAAGAAGCTATTGAAAGTGGTTTAATTGATCCAACAACTACTAAAATCACTGATCACAGTACTGGTGAACTATTACCTTTGGATAAAGCTTTTAAGTTAGGAATTGTTGAAAATGCAGAACTTATTAATCATTTGACCAATAGAAAGACGCCTTTAACTGAAACAATGGAATGGATAGATCATCCGGTCGACGTTAAGAAGAAAGACAGCGGTTGTTCTCTAAATGAAGCACTACAGAAAGGTATTTTTGATAAAAATACTGGTCTTGTAAAAGATCCAAACACGAATGAACTTTTATCATTATCTGACGCTATTAAACGTGGAATAATTGACGGAAAACAAACTATTAATGATAACACTTCCGGTAAAATGATGACTTTAGAAGATGCTATAAAAGCTGGTATTATTGATGGTGAAACTGGAAAATTTAAGGGCTTGAATGATGATAATATGGATATTTTTGAAGCCATCAATACTGGACTTGTTACTCCTTTGGAAAGAATAGATAAGCTAAGTCTTCAAGATGCCATTAAAAGAGGATTATTCAATCCACAAACTGCAAATGTCATTGATCCAAATACTGGTGAAGTACTAACATTAGAAGAAGCCATTAAACGTGGTTTAATCGACCCATCAAAATCCACTATGGTTCACCCAATGACGGGAGAAGTCATCCCATTGGATAAAGCATTAAGCGAAAAATTGATAACAACACCTCAAGAGTTACTAGAAGCAATAAATTCGAAGAAACTTTTAGAGAAGGACACTAAACCCTTGATGTCATTAGATTCGTTAATTGAAAACAATCTGTATGATAAAGAATCAGGAAAAATCATCGATCCACAAACCGGAGAAAAGCTTTCACTAAAAGAAGCAATTGAAAAAGGAATTTTAGATCCGAATGCTTCACTGATAGTTGATAACAAGACTGGCGAAAATTGTTCACTTACGGAGGCGATTGAGAGAGGTTTAATTGATGGTGATAGTGGAAAAATGAAAGATCCGCATACTAATGAAATGATAAGTCTAAATGAAGCTATAAATAGTGGTTTAATATCAAGACCATTAACTCTTAAAGATGCATATGAGAAGGGACTTTTTGATCCTTCAACTGGAATGTATCGAGATGAGGGAACAGGAAAGTTGATGACTTTGAATGATGCTATTAAGGCAGGTCTTATAGATTCTGAAAAATCTTTGGTCAGAGATCCATCTACTGGCGCACTTATACCTTTACACCGTGCAATAGAAAGAGGTATAATAGATGGTGATAAGAATTTGTTTTATGATCCTGTTAATGGAAGAGAGATACCTTTACTTGAAGCAATTGATAGTGGAATTTCAGTTAATGCTGAAAATATACCTCTAAACCTTGATGAAATTATAGGGCAAGGTCTCTTAAACGAAGAGACCGGTGAAATCATAGATCCATTTACCGGTGAAAAACATTCACTTAAGGAAGCTTTTGAAATTGGTTTAATTGATCCAACAACCGCTACAGTTGCTGATCCAGCCACTGGTGAAATGTTACCTTTGGATAAAGCTGTAAAGTTAGGAATTATCGAAAATGTAGAAGTTGTGAATCCTTTGACCAACAAGAAGATGCTTTTATCTGAAGTAATGAAATTAAAGGACCAAACTGTGGGCAGTAAGGACAAAGACAATTCTTGTTCACTAAATGAAGCCATAAAGAAAGGTATTTTTGATAAAAATACCAGTCTTGTAAAAGATCCCAACACGAATGAACTTTTATCATTATCTGACGCTATTAAATGTGGAATAATTGATGGAACACAAACAATAACTGATAACACTTCAGGTAAAATGATGACTTTAGAAGATGCAATTAATGCTGGTTTAATTGACGGGGAAACTGGAAAAATAAAGAGTATTACTGATGACGATATAGATATTCTTGAAGCAATCAACAGCGGACTTATTACACCATCAGAAAAAGTATGTAATCTAAGTCTTCAAGATGCCATTAAAAGAGGATTATTCAATCCACAAACTGCAAATGTCATTGATCCAAATACTGGTGAAGTACTAACATTAGAAGAAGCCATTAAGCGTGGTTTAATCGATCCTTCAAAATCCACTATGGTTCACCCAATGAAGGGAGAAGTCATCCCATTGGATAAAGCATTAAGCGAAAAATTGATAACAACACCTCAAGAGTTAATTGAAGCAATAAATTCGAAGAAACTTTTAGAGAAGGACACTAAACCCTTGATGTCATTAGATTCGTTAATTGAAAACAATCTGTATGATAAAGAATCAGGAAAAATCATCGATCCACAAACCGGAGAAAAGCTTTCACTAAAAGAAGCAATTGAAAAAGGAATTTTAGATCCGAATGCTTCACTGATAGTTGATAACAAGACTGGCGAAAATTGTTCACTTACGGAGGCGATTGAGAGAGGTTTAATTGATGGTGATAGTGGAAAAATGAAAGATCCGCATACTAATGAAATGATAAGTCTAAATGAAGCTATAAATAGTGGTTTAATATCAAGACCATTAACTCTTAAAGATGCATATGAGAAGGGACTTTTTGATCCTTCAACTGGAATGTATCGAGATGAGGGAACAGGAAAGTTGATGACTTTGAATGATGCTATTAAGGCAGGTCTTATTGATACTGAAAAATCATTGGTTAGAGATCCATCTACTGGCGCACTTATACCTTTAAAAACTGCAATTGAGAGAGGTATAATTGATGGTGAGATGAACATGTTTTGTGACCCAATAGCTGGTGAAAAAGTTCCCTTAAAAGAAGCAATTAAAAGCGGACTGGTGGTCAAAGCAGAAACAAAGCCGTTAACATTTGAAGAAATCAAAGATAGAGGTCTCCTAAATGAAGCTACGGGAGAGATTACAGACCCAAATACTGGGAAAAAATGTTCACTTAATGAAGCTTTAGAAACTGGTTTAATTAATGCAACATCCATAAAAATTAATGATCCTGTTAGTGGTGAAATGTTATCAATCGATGAAGCGGTAAGAACAGGTCTCATCGATAATGGAGAAATTATCGACCCTATAACCAAGAGGGCAAGGCCTATAGCACAAATAATGGAAAACGGCGAAGGTTTTTCAAAACTCATAGAAAAGAAAAAGGAGAGTCGTTCACTAAATGAAGCATTGGATCAGGGAATTTTTGATAAAAATACTGGTCTTGTAAAAGATCCAAACACGAATGAACTTTTATCATTATCTGACGCTATTAAATGTGGAATAATTGATGGAACACAAACAATAAGTGATAACACTTCCGGTAAAGAAATGACTTTAGAAGATGCAATTAATGCTGGTATTATTGATGGAGAAACTGGAAAATTTAAGGGCATGAATGATGATAATATAGATATTTTGGAAGCGATCACTAGCGGACTTCTTACGCCCTCAGAAAAAGTACGTAATCTAAGTCTTCAAGATGCCATTAAAAGAGGATTATTCAATCCACAAACTGCAAATGTCATTGATCCAAATACTGGTGAAGTACTAACATTAGAAGAAGCCATTAAACGTGGTTTAATCGACCCATCAAAATCCACTATGGTTCACCCAATGACGGGAGAAGTCATCCCATTGGATAAAGCATTAAGCGAAAAATTGATATCAACACCTCAAGAGTTACTAGAAGCAATAAATTCGAAGAAACTTTTAGAGAAGGACACTAAACCCTTGATGTCATTAGATTCGTTAATTGAAAACAATCTGTATGATAAAGAATCAGGAAAAATCATCGATCCACAAACCGGAGAAAAGCTTTCACTAAAAGAAGCAATTGAAAAAGGAATTTTAGATCCGAACGCTTCACTGATAGTTGATAACAAGACTGGCGATAATTGTTCACTTACGGAGGCGATTGAGAGAGGTTTGATTGATGGTGGGAGTGGCAAAATGAAAGATCCGCATACTAATGAAATGATTGGTTTAAATGAAGCTATAAATAGTGGTTTAATATCAAGACCATTAACTCTTAAAGATGCATATGAAAAGGGCCTTTTTGACACTTCAACTGGAATGTATCGAGATGAGGGAACAGGAAAGTTGATGACTTTGAATGATGCTATTAAGGCAGGTCTTATTGATACTGAAAAATCATTGGTTAGAGATCCATCTACTGGCGCTCTTTTACCTTTAAACAGTGCAATTGAGAGAGGTATAATTGATGGTGAGATGAACATGTTTTGTGATCCAATTACTGGTAAGAAAATCCCATTGAGAGAGGCAATTGAAACCGGTATGATTGTTAATGCGGAAAATAGACCGTTAACACTGGATGAAATTAACAAAAGAGGTCTTTTAAATGATAAGACAGGTGAAATCATAGACCCAAATACTGGAAAACAACTTTCACTTAGAGAAGCTTTAGCAATTGGTTTAATTGACCCGACAACTGGTACAATTACAAATCCTACAACTGGCAAAGTTTTATCATTGGATGAAGCTGTAAATATGGGACTTATTATTAATGGAGAATTTGTAGATCCTTTGACAAACACTAAAACTCCTCTATTTGATTCAATAAAATGCAAAGATCAGTTTGAAGATCTTAAAAAGTCAGATCAAGGTTGTTTGCTGAATGATGCCTTGGAGCAAGGAATTTTTGATAAAAATACTGGTCTTGTAAAAGATCCGAACACGAATGAACTTTTATCATTATCTGACGCTATTAAATGTGGAATAATTGATGGAACACAAACAATAACTGATAACACTTCCGGTAAAGAAATGACTTTAGAAGATGCAATTAATGCTGGTATTATCGATGGAGAAACTGGAAAATTTAAGGGCTTGAATGATGATAATATAGATATTTTGGAAGCAATCAATAGCGGACTTATTAGACCATCAGAAAAAGTACGTAATCTAAGTCTTCAAGATGCCATTAAAAGAGGATTATTCAATCCACAAACTGCAAATGTCATTGATCCAAATACTGGTGAAGTATTAACATTAGAAGAAGCCATTAAACGTGGTTTAATCGACCCATCAAAATCCACTATGGTTCACCCAATGACGGGAGAAGTCATCCCCTTGGATAAAGCATTAAGCGAAAAATTGATATCAACACCTCAAGAGTTAATTGAAGCAATAAATTCGAAGAAACTTTTAGAGAAGGACACTAAACCCTTGATGTCATTAGATTCGTTAATTGAAAACAATCTGTATGATAAAGAATCAGGAAAAATCATCGATCCACAAACCGGAGAAAAGCTTTCACTAAAAGAAGCAATTGAAAAAGGAATTTTAGATCCGAACGCTTCACTGATAGTTGATAACAAGACTGGCGATAATTGTTCACTTACGGAGGCGATTGAGAGAGGTTTAATTGATGGTGATAGTGGAAAAATGAAAGATCCGCATACTAATGAAATGATAAGTCTAAATGAAGCTATAAATAGTGGTTTAATATCAAGACCATTAACTCTTAAAGATGCATATGAGAAGGGACTTTTTGATCCTTCAACTGGAATGTATCGAGATGAGGGAACAGGAAAGTTGATGACTTTGAATGATGCTATTAAGGCAGGTCTTATTGATACTGAAAAATCACTGGTCAGAGATCCGTCTACAGGCGCACTTATACCTTTAAAAACTGCAATTGAGAGAGGTATAATTGATGGTGAGATGAACATGTTTTGTGACCCAATAACTGGTAAGAAAGTGCCGTTAAAAGAAGCAATTAAGACTGGTATAACTGTTAATACGGCAAATAGACCGTTAACACTCGATGAAATTCTACAAAATGGTCTGATAAATGAAAAAACAGGTGAAATAACAGACCCAAATACTGGAGAAAAATATTCACTCAAAGAAGCTATTGAAAGTGGTTTAATTGATCCAACAACTACTAAAATCACTGATCACAGTACTGGTGAACTATTACCTTTGGATAAAGCTTTTAAGTTAGGAATTGTTGAAAATGCAGAACTTATTAATCATTTGACCAATAGAAAGACGCCTTTAACTGAAACAATGGAATGGATAGATCATCCGGTCGACGTTAAGAAGAAAGACAGCGGTTGTTCTCTAAATGAAGCACTACAGAAAGGTATTTTTGATAAAAATACTGGTCTTGTAAAAGATCCAAACACGAATGAACTTTTATCATTATCTGACGCTATTAAACGTGGAATAATTGACGGAAAACAAACTATTAATGATAACACTTCCGGTAAAATGATGACTTTAGAAGATGCTATAAAAGCTGGTATTATTGATGGTGAAACTGGAAAATTTAAGGGCTTGAATGATGATAATATGGATATTTTTGAAGCCATCAATACTGGACTTGTTACTCCTTTGGAAAGAATAGATAAGCTAAGTCTTCAAGATGCCATTAAAAGAGGATTATTCAATCCACAAACTGCAAATGTCATTGATCCAAATACTGGTGAAGTACTAACATTAGAAGAAGCCATTAAACGTGGTTTAATCGACCCATCAAAATCCACTATGGTTCACCCAATGACGGGAGAAGTCATCCCATTGGATAAAGCATTAAGCGAAAAATTGATAACAACACCTCAAGAGTTACTAGAAGCAATAAATTCGAAGAAACTTTTAGAGAAGGACACTAAACCCTTGATGTCATTAGATTCGTTAATTGAAAACAATCTGTATGATAAAGAATCAGGAAAAATCATCGATCCACAAACCGGAGAAAAGCTTTCACTAAAAGAAGCAATTGAAAAAGGAATTTTAGATCCGAATGCTTCACTGATAGTTGATAACAAGACTGGCGAAAATTGTTCACTTACGGAGGCGATTGAGAGAGGTTTAATTGATGGTGATAGTGGAAAAATGAAAGATCCGCATACTAATGAAATGATAAGTCTAAATGAAGCTATAAATAGTGGTTTAATATCAAGACCATTAACTCTTAAAGATGCATATGAGAAGGGACTTTTTGATCCTTCAACTGGAATGTATCGAGATGAGGGAACAGGAAAGTTGATGACTTTGAATGATGCTATTAAGGCAGGTCTTATAGATTCTGAAAAATCTTTGGTCAGAGATCCATCTACTGGCGCACTTATACCTTTACACCGTGCAATAGAAAGAGGTATAATAGATGGTGATAAGAATTTGTTTTATGATCCTGTTAATGGAAGAGAGATACCTTTACTTGAAGCAATTGATAGTGGAATTTCAGTTAATGCTGAAAATATACCTCTAAACCTTGATGAAATTATAGGGCAAGGTCTCTTAAACGAAGAGACCGGTGAAATCATAGATCCATTTACCGGTGAAAAACATTCACTTAAGGAAGCTTTTGAAATTGGTTTAATTGATCCAACAACCGCTACAGTTGCTGATCCAGCCACTGGTGAAATGTTACCTTTGGATAAAGCTGTAAAGTTAGGAATTATCGAAAATGTAGAAGTTGTGAATCCTTTGACCAACAAGAAGATGCTTTTATCTGAAGTAATGAAATTAAAGGACCAAACTGTGGGCAGTAAGGACAAAGACAATTCTTGTTCACTAAATGAAGCCATAAAGAAAGGTATTTTTGATAAAAATACCAGTCTTGTAAAAGATCCCAACACGAATGAACTTTTATCATTATCTGACGCTATTAAATGTGGAATAATTGATGGAACACAAACAATAACTGATAACACTTCAGGTAAAATGATGACTTTAGAAGATGCAATTAATGCTGGTTTAATTGACGGGGAAACTGGAAAAATAAAGAGTATTACTGATGACGATATAGATATTCTTGAAGCAATCAACAGCGGACTTATTACACCATCAGAAAAAGTATGTAATCTAAGTCTTCAAGATGCCATTAAAAGAGGATTATTCAATCCACAAACTGCAAATGTCATTGATCCAAATACTGGTGAAGTACTAACATTAGAAGAAGCCATTAAGCGTGGTTTAATCGATCCTTCAAAATCCACTATGGTTCACCCAATGAAGGGAGAAGTCATCCCATTGGATAAAGCATTAAGCGAAAAATTGATAACAACACCTCAAGAGTTAATTGAAGCAATAAATTCGAAGAAACTTTTAGAGAAGGACACTAAACCCTTGATGTCATTAGATTCGTTAATTGAAAACAATCTGTATGATAAAGAATCAGGAAAAATCATCGATCCACAAACCGGAGAAAAGCTTTCACTAAAAGAAGCAATTGAAAAAGGAATTTTAGATCCGAATGCTTCACTGATAGTTGATAACAAGACTGGCGAAAATTGTTCACTTACGGAGGCGATTGAGAGAGGTTTAATTGATGGTGATAGTGGAAAAATGAAAGATCCGCATACTAATGAAATGATAAGTCTAAATGAAGCTATAAATAGTGGTTTAATATCAAGACCATTAACTCTTAAAGATGCATATGAGAAGGGACTTTTTGATCCTTCAACTGGAATGTATCGAGATGAGGGAACAGGAAAGTTGATGACTTTGAATGATGCTATTAAGGCAGGTCTTATTGATACTGAAAAATCATTGGTTAGAGATCCATCTACTGGCGCACTTATACCTTTAAAAACTGCAATTGAGAGAGGTATAATTGATGGTGAGATGAACATGTTTTGTGACCCAATAGCTGGTGAAAAAGTTCCCTTAAAAGAAGCAATTAAAAGCGGACTGGTGGTCAAAGCAGAAACAAAGCCGTTAACATTTGAAGAAATCAAAGATAGAGGTCTCCTAAATGAAGCTACGGGAGAGATTACAGACCCAAATACTGGGAAAAAATGTTCACTTAATGAAGCTTTAGAAACTGGTTTAATTAATGCAACATCCATAAAAATTAATGATCCTGTTAGTGGTGAAATGTTATCAATCGATGAAGCGGTAAGAACAGGTCTCATCGATAATGGAGAAATTATCGACCCTATAACCAAGAGGGCAAGGCCTATAGCACAAATAATGGAAAACGGCGAAGGTTTTTCAAAACTCATAGAAAAGAAAAAGGAGAGTCGTTCACTAAATGAAGCATTGGATCAGGGAATTTTTGATAAAAATACTGGTCTTGTAAAAGATCCAAACACGAATGAACTTTTATCATTATCTGACGCTATTAAATGTGGAATAATTGATGGAACACAAACAATAAGTGATAACACTTCCGGTAAAGAAATGACTTTAGAAGATGCAATTAATGCTGGTATTATTGATGGAGAAACTGGAAAATTTAAGGGCATGAATGATGATAATATAGATATTTTGGAAGCGATCACTAGCGGACTTCTTACGCCCTCAGAAAAAGTACGTAATCTAAGTCTTCAAGATGCCATTAAAAGAGGATTATTCAATCCACAAACTGCAAATGTCATTGATCCAAATACTGGTGAAGTACTAACATTAGAAGAAGCCATTAAACGTGGTTTAATCGACCCATCAAAATCCACTATGGTTCACCCAATGACGGGAGAAGTCATCCCATTGGATAAAGCATTAAGCGAAAAATTGATATCAACACCTCAAGAGTTACTAGAAGCAATAAATTCGAAGAAACTTTTAGAGAAGGACACTAAACCCTTGATGTCATTAGATTCGTTAATTGAAAACAATCTGTATGATAAAGAATCAGGAAAAATCATCGATCCACAAACCGGAGAAAAGCTTTCACTAAAAGAAGCAATTGAAAAAGGAATTTTAGATCCGAACGCTTCACTGATAGTTGATAACAAGACTGGCGATAATTGTTCACTTACGGAGGCGATTGAGAGAGGTTTGATTGATGGTGGGAGTGGCAAAATGAAAGATCCGCATACTAATGAAATGATTGGTTTAAATGAAGCTATAAATAGTGGTTTAATATCAAGACCATTAACTCTTAAAGATGCATATGAAAAGGGCCTTTTTGACACTTCAACTGGAATGTATCGAGATGAGGGAACAGGAAAGTTGATGACTTTGAATGATGCTATTAAGGCAGGTCTTATTGATACTGAAAAATCATTGGTTAGAGATCCATCTACTGGCGCTCTTTTACCTTTAAACAGTGCAATTGAGAGAGGTATAATTGATGGTGAGATGAACATGTTTTGTGATCCAATTACTGGTAAGAAAATCCCATTGAGAGAGGCAATTGAAACCGGTATGATTGTTAATGCGGAAAATAGACCGTTAACACTGGATGAAATTAACAAAAGAGGTCTTTTAAATGATAAGACAGGTGAAATCATAGACCCAAATACTGGAAAACAACTTTCACTTAGAGAAGCTTTAGCAATTGGTTTAATTGACCCGACAACTGGTACAATTACAAATCCTACAACTGGCAAAGTTTTATCATTGGATGAAGCTGTAAATATGGGACTTATTATTAATGGAGAATTTGTAGATCCTTTGACAAACACTAAAACTCCTCTATTTGATTCAATAAAATGCAAAGATCAGTTTGAAGATCTTAAAAAGTCAGATCAAGGTTGTTTGCTGAATGATGCCTTGGAGCAAGGAATTTTTGATAAAAATACTGGTCTTGTAAAAGATCCGAACACGAATGAACTTTTATCATTATCTGACGCTATTAAATGTGGAATAATTGATGGAACACAAACAATAACTGATAACACTTCCGGTAAAGAAATGACTTTAGAAGATGCAATTAATGCTGGTATTATCGATGGAGAAACTGGAAAATTTAAGGGCTTGAATGATGATAATATAGATATTTTGGAAGCAATCAATAGCGGACTTATTAGACCATCAGAAAAAGTACGTAATCTAAGTCTTCAAGATGCCATTAAAAGAGGATTATTCAATCCACAAACTGCAAATGTCATTGATCCAAATACTGGTGAAGTATTAACATTAGAAGAAGCCATTAAACGTGGTTTAATCGACCCATCAAAATCCACTATGGTTCACCCAATGACGGGAGAAGTCATCCCCTTGGATAAAGCATTAAGCGAAAAATTGATATCAACACCTCAAGAGTTAATTGAAGCAATAAATTCGAAGAAACTTTTAGAGAAGGACACTAAACCCTTGATGTCATTAGATTCGTTAATTGAAAACAATCTGTATGATAAAGAATCAGGAAAAATCATCGATCCACAAACCGGAGAAAAGCTTTCACTAAAAGAAGCAATTGAAAAAGGAATTTTAGATCCGAACGCTTCACTGATAGTTGATAACAAGACTGGCGATAATTGTTCACTTACGGAGGCGATTGAGAGAGGTTTAATTGATGGTGATAGTGGAAAAATGAAAGATCCGCATACTAATGAAATGATAAGTCTAAATGAAGCTATAAATAGTGGTTTAATATCAAGACCATTAACTCTTAAAGATGCATATGAGAAGGGACTTTTTGATCCTTCAACTGGAATGTATCGAGATGAGGGAACAGGAAAGTTGATGACTTTGAATGATGCTATTAAGGCAGGTCTTATTGATACTGAAAAATCACTGGTCAGAGATCCGTCTACAGGCGCACTTATACCTTTAAAAACTGCAATTGAGAGAGGTATAATTGATGGTGAGATGAACATGTTTTGTGACCCAATAACTGGTAAGAAAGTGCCGTTAAAAGAAGCAATTAAGACTGGTATAACTGTTAATACGGCAAATAGACCGTTAACACTCGATGAAATTCTACAAAATGGTCTGATAAATGAAAAAACAGGTGAAATAACAGACCCAAATACTGGAGAAAAATATTCACTCAAAGAAGCTATTGAAAGTGGTTTAATTGATCCAACAACTACTAAAATCACTGATCACAGTACTGGTGAACTATTACCTTTGGATAAAGCTTTTAAGTTAGGAATTGTTGAAAATGCAGAACTTATTAATCATTTGACCAATAGAAAGACGCCTTTAACTGAAACAATGGAATGGATAGATCATCCGGTCGACGTTAAGAAGAAAGACAGCGGTTGTTCTCTAAATGAAGCACTACAGAAAGGTATTTTTGATAAAAATACTGGTCTTGTAAAAGATCCAAACACGAATGAACTTTTATCATTATCTGACGCTATTAAACGTGGAATAATTGACGGAAAACAAACTATTAATGATAACACTTCCGGTAAAATGATGACTTTAGAAGATGCTATAAAAGCTGGTATTATTGATGGTGAAACTGGAAAATTTAAGGGCTTGAATGATGATAATATGGATATTTTTGAAGCCATCAATACTGGACTTGTTACTCCTTTGGAAAGAATAGATAAGCTAAGTCTTCAAGATGCCATTAAAAGAGGATTATTCAATCCACAAACTGCAAATGTCATTGATCCAAATACTGGTGAAGTACTAACATTAGAAGAAGCCATTAAACGTGGTTTAATCGACCCATCAAAATCCACTATGGTTCACCCAATGACGGGAGAAGTCATCCCATTGGATAAAGCATTAAGCGAAAAATTGATAACAACACCTCAAGAGTTACTAGAAGCAATAAATTCGAAGAAACTTTTAGAGAAGGACACTAAACCCTTGATGTCATTAGATTCGTTAATTGAAAACAATCTGTATGATAAAGAATCAGGAAAAATCATCGATCCACAAACCGGAGAAAAGCTTTCACTAAAAGAAGCAATTGAAAAAGGAATTTTAGATCCGAATGCTTCACTGATAGTTGATAACAAGACTGGCGAAAATTGTTCACTTACGGAGGCGATTGAGAGAGGTTTAATTGATGGTGATAGTGGAAAAATGAAAGATCCGCATACTAATGAAATGATAAGTCTAAATGAAGCTATAAATAGTGGTTTAATATCAAGACCATTAACTCTTAATGAAGCATATGATAAAGGTCTTATTGACCCTGTAACTGGAATGTTTCGCGATGATGCTACTGGAAAGTTTTTAAATTTGAATGAAGCATTAAACTGCGGTCTTCTGGATAATAAAAAATCGTTAGTCCGAGATCCTACAACTGAGTCCTTGATATCTTTATACAAGGCAATAGAAAAAGGGATTATTGATGGAAAAAATAACAAATTTCTAGATCCAACAACGGGAATTGTTGTTTCGATACCTGATGCTATTGAAAATAATGTGATTGTTTGTGATGATATAAAACCACTTGTATTGCATGGAACTGAAAGTAAGGTTAAAAATAGCCATGAAAATTTCAGTCTTCCAGATGATCCATTAAAGAAGCAATCTGAGTGTTTTAATGTTAATGTCAAATCCGATAATGTGTTACGTGAGGTTTCTCCCAAAGAGAATGTTGTTTTTCTTGAATCTGCAGACCCCAAAAATTCCAACATTGATAGTAAGTCAAATGATAGGTCTATTTCTAATGAACCAATGCATGCTGGTTATACAAGCGAAGATCCTTTTAGTATATTTCATTCTTCGAAGGTTTGTTTCATGTTTTGTTCAATCTCTTTTTATTCTTTTTTGTAACATCTAATATTTGATTTTCGTAATGTTTGAGTTTTGCTTGATCCCAACTGTGATTAGTTGAGATTCAAATGCTTTGAGCTTGACGGTAAGTTAATTTCTTTCTTTGACATTTCGTATATTTCTTGAAATGTTGATATTACTTTTTGACTTTTTCAGCGCTTTTTTGAATTGATGATCTACAGCGTTAACATGCTTCATAACCAACGATTATGATATATTAAATATTTTGGTGTATGAGTGTTTTACTAATTTATATTGAGTGAATGATCGCTGTGCTTCTTGTGTTTTGTTGGCTTAAATTTAAATTTTATTATAGGTTTCGACTGATGAGATATACGATAGGCTGATTCATGAATTAAGAAAATTGAAACACAAAGCAAAGGATGCTGAAGAAGCTATGATATCTCTGACATTTCAAAATATTACTGAAAATGTTCAAGATATTAAAGAGTTAATTTCCTCTATAGAGGTTTGATTTTTATGACACATGCTTCTTTTTTGTTATTTGTTTCTTTCCAGGCTTTGAAAGATGAGACCAATACATACTTTCCTATCGCCATGAATCTTTTAGATCAATGCGATGAATTTCTGCATAGTAATCGTGATGAACTTATCAATGAACAAGTCCTTGAGCTCGAAACTTTAATGCCGATTGTAAAGGAGAAGTTTGAGAGAGTTTGTATTACTCGTGTAAATGTACTCTGAATAATAGATGTTTTTGCAGCTAAAATGCGAAACGGAGAATAGATTCAAAGCTGCTGCCTCTGCCAAAGAAGAGCTCTCAAAATTTAACACTGAATCTTTGCGATTTTCTAATTGGTTGGATGAGGCTACAGTTAAAATAGCAGAAATAGAAAAAGATAGCCAAGACCTAGTTATGCTTGATAACGTACTTCGTCGCCTAAAAGAATGTACTGGAGACGTTTTAGCTAAGAAAGGAGACCTTCGTTACATGGATTTGACTCAACAAAGATTTATTGAAGAAGCAAAGTCAGTTCAAAAGTTGGCTGAAAATTTTATTGTAGCTGTTGAAAAGACAACAAAATTAAAGAAACGGCAAAGTAGTGTATTTGAATGCGACGGAATAAAGCAACAGTACAAGGATATGGAAGAGAGCTATATTGAACTAAAATTAAAATACGATAATCTATTTAATAAACTAAGCACTACGAAAGAATGCTCAAAATATTTCTACGATAATGCAGATAGTCTTGTTGCATGGCTGAAGAATGCAGAAGAAAGAGCAGAAAATTTTCGTACTGAGAGTGGGGATGCTCATAATAAACTAGAAAGAATAAAAAGTATGAATGCCGAGATAGTGGCACATAATAGACAGGTTGACGACTTAAAGAAGGCAGGAAAACTGTTAACTGATAGTCTAACTGACATGAATGCTGATCGCAATTCATTGAAAACAGTGGAAAATTGCGTAAAAGATATAGAATCACGCCACTGTGCACTAACGAATTTTGTGAATAATACTGCCCACGACATTCAAACGACTCTTGTGGCTGCCCAAGAAGTTAGTCAAACTTTAGACGACTTGGCTCTGTGGATAAGGGAAACAAACACAATCCTTTCTATGATGAGAGGCTGTAGCCTAAACGAAGAAAGCTTGGCCCTTCAGAAACAAGAATGCCAAGCCTTAAAAGCAGATGTAAATGCTCACCAGCCTGCTGTTGACTCAATTAAAAGAAATAGTTCATCAGACAGAGCTGTTGTATTATGCGAGAAATACGATACGATTGCACAAAAAGCCACAGACAGGGAAAAAGCTCTTCTTAAAACGAGTGAAAAACTTGATAGGCTTAACGGAGCGATTAGAGAACAAGAATCTTGGATCACCCCGACTACCGACCAGCTGACTTCTAGAGAATGTCAGAGAAACCCAACTAATTTCAAAGAATTTGTAGATAAGATTATAATTGAAAAAGAAAAGAGAGTAGAAAATTTGGAGCATATAAAAAGATTAGCACAAGAGCTCCTAGCAGATAAGAATTCAGCAGATTCTCATTGTGTAAAAGGCAAGCTTCAGTCTTTGGAAAGATCATGGCACTCCTTCTGTGAGCTCCTGACTGAAAAGGAACGCTCAGTCAAAGCCAGATTAGAAAAAGAAGTAGAATATCTGAAATTGAAAAATATTTCAGAATTGTGGTTGAAGGATATGGAGGAAAAGGTTCAATCTCTTGGACCTGTTGCAATAGATATGGATAAATTAACATTGCAGGTTGATGCAATTCAACCACTTTTGAAGGAT
Organism: Dimorphilus gyrociliatus; assembly: GCA_904063045.1. Lineage (NCBI taxonomy): Eukaryota > Metazoa > Annelida > Polychaeta > Dinophilidae > Dimorphilus > Dimorphilus gyrociliatus. Next base: position 847,525 of record CAJFCJ010000002.1, on the reverse strand, counting down.
CATACAGACTTTGTACAAACAATGGACAAACTTTATGAAACAGGTCTTGCATACGATTCTTCTGAAAGAGATGACTCGCTCTCTCTTATTAAGCCAAAACGTAAGTCGTTATTTTATTATTCAAGGATTTGGTTAAAACCCAGCTTTTAAAACCTTTCTTTTTTCTTTTCTTTGCTATGCTTACGCCCACAGGACCTATTTCTTCCCGGTTACGATCTCGCTCTCCAACAAAATCCCCATCACCTCCAAGTAGGGGCTTAGTCAGTCCTGTTACTAGTGAATCTAGTGGTGTCAGCAGTAAACATGCTTCTCATGATAACCTTCATTCAGCTATTGATGGTAAGGTTCTCCAAATTTTCAGGGCTTTTATACCTGCAATAGCTCCATGAATTACTTTTCTTTAATATTGTTATCTGTTTTATAATTGTCCATTTTTAGAAGAGAGCTCGTCTATCGAAAAAGAACTTATTGATTTGAACGATAGATACGAAGTTATTGGAGATAGACTGGCTGAAAGAGAAAGAGATCTGCATTTAACAATTGCTAAAATGCGTTCATTTTTGGAGCATGTTCAAGCCTTGATTGAATGGTTGGACTCAGATCCTGCACCTTCTCTGTCTTCTCATCCAAAGACGCAGCAGGAAGTTACTGCAGGATTGTTATCTTTAGAAGAATTCCAGAAAGAACTTGAAAAGAAGGAAGGATTAATGGACTCGGTTAGAAATTGCGCCCAAGACTTAATCGGAAATCGTGACCGTGTGCCTGGCCTGCGAGATGTAAAGAAACAGTGGAAAGACTTAGGTGAGAAAGTCATATGAAATATAAAAACAAGAATTAATAATTATATTTTCAGAGGATCGCTGGCAAAATTTAAAATCCAAATCTAAAGAGAGAATGAACTCCCTTGAAGAATTGAGAGGAGAACTGATTGAACTAAAAGATTTTGATAGTTCTTGTCAACTTGTAGGTAATTGGCTTAATCAAAAGGAGAGAATGGCTCAAACTTTAGGTGCCGTAACTCTTGATCCTGTCATTCTGAATTCTCAAATTCAACAAGTTGAATTATTGCAAGGGGAAATGACAGATTATGAAGTACAAATTGACAAAATTAAATTGAAGGGATTTGCTATTTTAGATAAAGCTGATGCTGAAGATGAAAATAAGCATGTTTCGAAACAACTTGATGGAATAGTTATGAAGTGGGACAATCTTAAAGACAGTCTTCAAGAGAGATATAATCAACTACAAGATGCTAATGATCTTAGTTCTCAGATGTATGAGAAACTCCAAAAACTTGATGAATGGACAACAGGAGCCAATGAAAAATTAGAATGTCTGCCGTCCGCTTCCATGCAACCGAATATTCTTATAGAAGAAATAGCAACTTTAAAAGGAGAATTAAATGAACAACGACCGCTGTTAGAAAACACTCGAAGTATTGTTGACAAGCTTCTAGAAAGAGCCAAAGATCCAAGTACAAAATTTGAATTGAGAACCAAAGTAGCAGCCGTTGAAAGGCCTTTAAAAAGCATCGAAAAACTCCTAAACGAAAAAGAAAAGGCCATAGAAGGTGCAACGGTAGAAACCAATAAACTTAAAGAAGAATTAAATAATTATGATGAATATCTAAAAGAATTGGATAATGCTATGATAAGTTTAGAACCAACTTCATCCAATAGTGAAGATTTGAAAGGCCATGTCCTCCAAATGGAAAATTGGTCTAGAGATTTAAGTGACAGAGAACCTCAAATAAGATTAGCTATTGAGAAGGGGAAGAAGCTGTTAGAGAGTAGTTCAAATTCTAAGGATTTCCCTGAAGTGGGGGAGACAAGAGAAGCAGTAGACAGACAGCTTAAAGCTCTGAAAACCAGCTTACATGATAAAAAGAATAAATTAAATTATGCAGCTAGTTTGTCTGAGAAAATTGAAAGACCGTTTGAATTGCTTACAGCTTGGCTTGACATGATGGAGAAAAAACTAGAGAAAGTTGATCCAATACTCCTAGAAAAAGAATTGATCAGTGCAAAACAGAAAGAAGTTCAATCCTGGCAAAACGAAATGTTCAGAAAGTCATTAGACCATGACAACCTGCAAATGAATGCAGTAGAGTTGACTAAATATGTCGATCAACCAGATGATATTCAATCGAAGGTGAATAATCTACAAGAAAGATGGTCGTCGCTTGAAAAAGCAATTGCCAATCGCATTGATCACTTGGAAAATATTGTTCAAAAGTTGCACGAAACTGATGAAGCAATAAGAGACGCAAAATCAGGAATTGAAAAAATAAATGACAGATATGATTCTCTTTGTCAACCAGGTTTAGCAGCAAGGGACTCGAAACTAGTATCCCGATTGGAAGCATTGCTTGATGATACTTTAGTTGTAAAAGAAAAATTGCAAGCAATCGATGAAATAGTTATCGATTTAGAAATGATGGGAAATTCAAAAGATCAGAGACACTCAATGGAGTTAAGAGAATTAAATGATATGAGAGAAAATATTGAGGAGAAAATTAAAAATCAACTGTTGATTATGCAAGAGGGTTCCCAAAAAATTGAGGATCTTAAGGTTTTCTTAATGCTGAATTTTCTAGTCCTTAATTTTTAAAATTTATTTTTTTACAGGCTGAAATAAATAATGTTACTGAAAAGTTAAAGGACCTAGAAGATAACCTACAGACCATGCCTCCACCTGCGAGGGACTTGGATAATATTAGAGACCAATTAGATGCAACAGAGGTTAATAAACTTTTTCTTTGAATTTTACAAGTTTTTTTAAGTGAAAAAATATTTATAGGAACTGCAAGAAAAAATTGATGCTCTTGAATCGGAAATTATGAATGTCCTCCAAACAAGCGATGACTTAAGCGAAGAGGGATATTTGTCTGAATCGGATCCTCTTCGTTCAAAGGTTGTTTCACCTATATCTGCCGAAATATTATTTTTCTAATTTACTTCTCACAGATAAAGAAGATACGAGAAAGAAGAAATTCATTGGCTGATAAGATTGATGCTCGTTTGCGTAATTTAAACGATGTCAATGAAAAATTAAATACTATTGATTCTGATTTGATGGAAGCGAAAACTTACATAGAGGAATTGGTAGATTACGTTTCTGATCTCCCTAAAAATATTGATGATGAAGAATCTTTACTTTCTCTGCAGAATGAATTGAGGGTATTAAGTTTGAAATATATTCTTATTTATTTTTTCATTTATAATTTTTTTATAGATTCTTCAAAATAAAACTCAACCAATTAAAAATAAGATGACTGAAATTCGTAAAGACGGAATCGATTTGAAGAAATCTGCTTCTCCTGGAGTGGACCTGGAAAGTCTTCAAGATCAAATAGAATCAGTCGAGCAAAAATTAAGCGGAGTGATAGAAGACATTGTAAGACGCGAATGTCAAGTAACAAGCGACCTTGCTAGGCGAGGAAAGGTTAAAGAAGCAGTCGAACCTCTCTTAAAATGGGCTACCGATGCTGAAAAATTAATTATTGATCAGCAAGCACCTTCTGTTGATATAAATGTCTTAGCTGTTCAACAACATGAACAGAAATTTCTGCAAAATATGCTAGATGAAAGAGAAAAAGAAATCAGAAAGGCAAAAGATGCTGCTGATGAGGTAATCTCTGGTTCTGATTCAGAAAAGTGGAAGCAAATGGTAGATAAAGTTGTCGATCGCTGGCAGTCTATGAAAGAAACTGCTGAAAATCGTCAAGAGGAGCTGAATAAGAATGAAGAAGCTGCAAGAATATTTAGAGACAAATTGGAACCTCTCCTTACCTGGTTGGATAACACAGAAAAAAATGACTCGTTAACATCTTGTCCAAATTCCTCCCAACCAAATGCTTTAATTGCTTTCTTAAACGACAATCAAATTTTGAGAGATGACATAAGACACAAGAAGGAAGATCTTGATAACGTTATCATTCTTGGTTCTGATTTAATTCAGTGTGCTCCAGATGATGAGGCCAATAAACTAAATGAAACTCTTTCAAATATAAAAGACCGTTATAAAAATTTGGAGGAAAAAGTTGAAAATCGTATAAATAAGCTGGATGAAGCTTTACCAGCAGCCGAACTTTTCAAAGAAACTCATGAGCAGATTCTTCATTTCGTATCTTCAAATCTAGAACCAGAACTTTCATCTGAAGAAATTTCAGGACCAAAAGCATTAGCTCATTTAGAACGGTTACAGAATCAATTGGAAAAAGGTAAAATGCTAGTCGATCAATTGTCTGAAAATGGAAGAAAGCTTGCTGATGTCCTCTCAGATTCTTCTCCAATTGATGAAATTGTTGTTAACGATAGTAAGAAATTAGATGCCGTTGCTGATCGAATAGAAAAGCAAGGTGAAAAGTTAGCTCTAAGAACTGCCCAAAGTCAAGAAATGCTTTCGAAAATGGATGAGTTATGTGACTGGTTTAATAACGCTCATGATTCAATGAAGACTTCAGGACCTCTCTCAGCTGAGCCTTTTGAATTGGAAAGACTATTAGTTGATCAAAAAATTCTACATGAAGAAGTTACGAGTCAGGAAGCTCGAGCAAGAGACGTTTTAGCTGCCAGTAAAAGAATATCGCGAGAAAATTCTTTGGAGGAAGATGATCCTCTTAATGAGAAAGCCTGTGAACTTAAAGAGACCAGTGATAGAGTAAAAATAGCTAGTAGAGAGAGATTAAGATCAATAGAGAGAGCATTACCATTAGCAGTAACTTTCAATGATGTACACGAAGATCTAAACATGTGGTTGGATACTTTTGAAACAAAATCGTTAACCGATGAGTCTCCTACAACAACAGTTGATGGATTACATGACCAAGAATCCAGCTTAAAATTTTTACAAGTCGAATTGGATAATTACAAACCCCTAGTTAATAAAATAGAAAAAATTGGCGAACAATTAAAACAAACCGTTAAAGAGCCAGCATCTGACTCTATTAGTGAAATTCAAAGACAAGACAAAGATCGTTATGGAAACTCATCTGAAAGAGTTCGCGAAAGATTAAGACAGGTACAAGAAGCCCTCCCCAAAGCTATTGAAATGACAGAAAACCTAGAAAAAGTTCGGTCTACTGTAGCAAAAGCAATAGAAGAAACGGTTGAAAGACCTGAACCTATAGCAGCTAATCCAAACTCTCTGAAAGATCAACTAGAATCCGCCAAAGAAATAGAAGAACAGCTGGAGGAGAAGAAAAATCTATTAAAATCCTTAGAAGCTCGAGCAGAAGAGCTAGAAAGAGCAAATAATCCTCAAGCTACCGTTGTTCGAGAAAAGTTGAATGATCTGTGGGGCCAATATGAAACAGCTAAACATGAAAATGATAAACGCACAGAAAAAATAGCCAAAACATTGAACATTAGTGAAAAATTTCATGACCATGTATACACAGTGAATGAAGATATTAGTGAATTACAAAGGAAGTTGGACATTGAGAAACAACCAGCACTGGATCCACAAGAAGTTCAGATGCAGCAAGAAGAATTCGAAAGATTGAAACCGCAACTTCAAGCAGTTGCTTCTGTTTTAGATAATGTTAAAGATGAAGGAGATCAGCTATTGGAGCTTGTTGGACAACCCAATAAACCTGAAGTACATGCAAACATTCAAGATGTTGACTTTCAATGGAAAAATCTGAACAAAGCATGGGCCGATAGGCAAAAACAATTAGACGACGCCCTAAGAAAAACCACTTTGTTTTGGGATGATTTGACAGCTATGCTCGATTGGCAAAAAGGTATTGAAGAAGAGCTTCGAAAGCAAGGCCCAATAGCAACTGATACTGACAAAATCAATACACAACTTGACTTACTAAGTGGTATTGTTAAAGAATTGGAACCGCAACAAGAACAAATAGATCGTTTAGTAGCTCAAGGAAAGCAGTTGTGCGAAGGGCGATCGGTTTCAGAAGGTCAAGTAATTAAAGATCCACTAAGGGACTTGGTAGTTCAATTTGAAAACCTTTGCTCCAAAATTAAAGACAGACGACAAAACTTAAGCGATGCTCTACTCAGTCTTGGTCAACTCCAAGCCACTCTTAGTGAATTTTTAAATTGGTTAAGTAAAATGGAAGACAAAATCGACTCTAGTGAGGAAGTTAGAGGGGATCTAACTGTTGTAGAAGCCGAACTTGGAAAATTAAAATATTTATCATCGGACTTAGAAAGTCATCAACATTCGTACGAAAATATCATGAGTGCTGCTCACGATGTTATTGCTAGTGCAGACGGAGAACATTCAAAAACAAGACAACAAATTATGAAATTAAGAGAAGCTTGGCCAAGAGTATCCGACAAGCTCTATCGTAAACAAACTCAGCTGATGAATGCATTTGAGGAAGCGAAGAATTTTCACGAGAACATGAACCAGGTTCAGATAGAATTGGGAGAACTAGATGCTTATATGACCACTGCTGTGAGTGTCGGAGCCCTTCCAGATTCTACACACGATAAGTTGGAATCTTTCGTCACGAATGTTGAATTAAAGATTGATCAACTTTCACCAAGGGTTGAACAGCTTGAAATGGAAGGAGATGAACTTATTGCTAAGATGCCGGAACGTTTAGTTCCAAGAGTACAAAAACCTCTTGAAGAAATAAAATCCCGATGGGATAACATAAAACTTTCTGCAGCTAGGAAGAAACAAAAATTGGAAGAAGCTGCAAATGAAGCAGCAAATTTCCATAGTGAGCTTAAATCGTTTATCGACTGGTTAACGAATGCGGAAAGAAAACTTGGCAAAGCTGAACTTGTTTCACGAGTTCTTCCAAGAGTAATTGAACAAGCAAAGGCTCATCAAGAGTACCAAAGAGATATATCTGCTAAACGTGACGATCAACATCATTTGGAAAACTTAGCAATGAAACTTATGTCCAGTTCAAAAAATCATCCAGATGAACCGCTCATTCGAAATGTCATAGAAGACACAGGCAAAAGGTGGCAAAAACTGTTAACAAAAGCAGCAGAACGTACAAGGGCAATTGATAATGTTCACCGAAGTGCAAGACAATTTGATGAAGGAGAAAAAGAACTAGTTGGCTGGTTGGAAGAACAACTTGAATCTCTTACTTCAACTCACCAAATTAGCAAAGATCCTCAAAAAATTGCAGAACAATTGCAAAAACATAAAAACTGGGCGCAAACTATAAATGCTAAACAACCTCAATATGATAAAATAATTAGATTAGGACATCAACTAAAAAATGAATCGGAGCCAGAAAGTTCTGATGAAAAAATATTGCATAACATGTTAAAGAATTTATCTGATAAATGGAAAATGCTCAGTGAACAAAAAGAAAGAAAACAACAAAAGCTTGATAGCGCTTTGATCGATGCAGGAGATTTAACTAGAGCTATAAATGAATTAAATGATTGGTTGGACACATCTCTTGATAGGCTAAGTGATACTCTTGCTGTCGATGGCGATATCGATACTGTCCGTAGCTTATTAACAAAGCATGAAACATTTGAACAAGAACTGTCATCAAAACATCTTTTACTGGACACTACAGTAGGTCGTGTGCAAGATGCTATTAGTAAAGCAGATGCGAGCGACGCTGCAAAGTTAGAGAATGATCTGTTGGAACTTAATAACAAATGGGACGTCGTGTCAAAATTAAGTGCAGATCGTCGAAAGAATTTGGCCAAAGCCAAATTTGACGCTGATGATCTTCAGAGGCGAAGTTATGAGCTAACGAGATGGTTAACTGATGCTATTCAACGTTGTCAATATCACGGCAATGTACCGGAAGACATTCAGTCTCTAAATAAACAATTGGATACGCACAATAAATTAATGAATACAATCGACCAAAAACAACCTGAATTTGACAGCGTGGTTCAACTTGGTAAAGAAATTGAAAAGAAAGCTCACGATGATGCAAAACCAACTCTCAAAAATCACTTGCGGGTTCTGGATAATCGATGGAAAGAACTAAAAGATGCGGCTGAATCCAGGCTTCAAAAGCTGACCTCTGCTTTGAATGAAGCGAAAGAAACAAATGATCAAATGGCCGAGCTACAGGGATGGCTTGTGGAAACTTATGGAGAACTTCTAAAGCTTGAAAGTGAGCCATTAGCCAATAATGAACCAATATTGGAACAACTACTGCATGCCCATGAAACCATGGAAGATGATATTTCTGCTAGAAGACCCTTAGTAGATAGAGTTACCAAAAAATATAAGAAACCGCCTCCATCAGCAATAAGGACTCCAGCTGGTCGAGGATTTCGACAAAAACGTGATAGGACACCTGAACCAGCTGATTTCACTGATCCTAGAGCGGCAGAATTATTCAACACATGGAGGTCTGTATGGCTTATGGCCATGAATAGGAAGCAGGAATTGCTAGATGCTTTGCAACAGCAAAAGGAACTAGATCGTATGCAAAATTTCAGCTTTGACGATTGGAGACAAAGATATATGGATTGGATGAATCATAATAAAGCCAGAGTAATGGACTTATTTAGGAGGCAAGACAAAGATCGAGATGGAAAAATTACAAGAGATGAATTTATCGAAGGAGTCATAAGTTCGAGTAAGTTTGCATAAATCAACATATAAATATATATATATATATATTAACAAGGCACTAACTATTATTTCTCTACGCTGGTAAACTTGGGTGACGGTCATTTTTAAAAATATTAATGTATTATTCTTAGGTCGTATGGCTAATTGGGCGCGTAAAGGTAAAAAATGCATGCTCGGAGTTGAACTATTTCTTTCAATCGCTTGTATAGGAAATATTGTTCGCACTTTTTATACCCCACCCTATTTGTTTCTTCGTTTGTCCATTTCTTTATTTCCCAAAAATACAAAAAGAAAGTAACTTTTTACCATTTTCAGATTTTCCTACCAGTCGTCTTGAGATGGAGGCTGTCGCTGACGTCTTTGATACAAACAAAGACGGTTTCATCGACTATAAAGAATTTGTCAATGCACTTAAACCGGAAAAAGATGTAAATATTGTTTTTTAAAGATAATAGACAATTTCTAATACATTTATAAACAGAGACAACGTCTCTCTGAAGGAGAAAGAATTCAAGACGAAGTGAGAAAGCAAGCAAACAGATGCACATGTTCAAGACAATACCGAATTCATAAAATCGGTGAAGGGAAATATAGGGTTAGATTTACTTTCAAGTAATAAATAAATATCTAAGGAAAAGTGATATTCTTTCATACAGTTTGGAGAATCTCAAAAGCTACGACTTGTAAGAATACTACGCTCAACAGTAATGGTGAGAGTTGGAGGAGGATGGGTTGCTCTCGACGAATTTCTTGTGAAAAATGATCCTTGTAGAGGTAAAAAAAAACAAAATTGATATTAAAATATTCCGATATACTTTATAAAATACTTTCGATTTCAACACACCTTTTTCAATATTTTACAAACTTGCCTAATCAGATACGGATTTTGGTAACTTTTTAACCAAATATGATTATGTATTATCAAATACATGTCCTCATAGAAAACACAGACAACAAGGTAGAATAATATTAAGGCGTATTTTCGTTGTCTCATTTCGGGATATTTATTTAGTTGGGACAGTTTACTGTTTATGATATTATTTTATTCTTTAGTTGTTGTTTCTTTATTTGTTGTGTAAAATAAAACAGCTGCACTACTAAGGCGAAGAAGACTGATTTTTAAAAGAAAATTACTTCGGAAGCAAAAGATTTGGGGTAAAAAGCCTAAAAGCCAAATAAGTGCATTGGCATCATTATTTATATTAACATTTAGCAAACCATTACCCGTTATTATAGGTTTTGATATGAACTTTTCTAGACGAAAAAAATAGAATTATTTTAGTCTATAGTAAAAGAGATTAATATGAGTGCAACAGACCGAAAACTTATTTTGAAAGCATGATATTTGCTCTTTTTGTCGTCTTGAAAATCCTTGTTTAAGCATGTCGTGAAAGTGAAATGGTCTCTTAGATTTAAAATAGAATTTTAACTATATTTATTCTTCCTAACAGCAAAGGGTCGTACAAATGTTGAATTACGAGAGAGGTTTATCTTAGCCACAGGAGTGGCTCAATCCATGGCACCATTCAAGTCCAAGAGTCCTTTAACCCATTCTGGTCATTCTGCACCATCTGTTGGTTCAACGTCGACCTGGAGTAGTAAATCAACGTCTACTGCTTCAGGACCAATAATAAAGGTACAATAGTTTTTTTTCAGTCAAAATTCCCTACTGTTAAGCAAATGAGTATTTATATTAACCACATTTAGTGTCAGCAAAAATATCACAGTCGAATACCAGTTCGTCATGTCAACTGGTCAGAGGTATAGAATTGAAAATACCCCTTGTTGTTTATTTAGTTTGATACAGACGCTACTTTAAAAATCCCGTTTTAAAAATATTATATTATATCGATTTTTGCTCGCCACATGTTCAACACCCTGACTAGCGAGAATAATATTTAATTGAGGGTGTCGTTTACCGTTGTGCGACTTAGCCGCTATGCAAGTCACAGCATGTCGTATCCTGGTACTGTTATTCGCATTATTTGCTTACTAAGTAATTTTTTCCGAATATTGCTAACAAACCAAAATTTTCTAACAAAAAACCCCCCAGCGCATTAAAAATTTATTTTTGTTTCGCCATTTATGTAAAACACTATTCATTATATTCAAAAGAAACGGTTAGAAGCAAATATGCAGTCATTGTCTAAAATAGCGATTTCTGCGCTATGTAATGTTGTGGATTTGTGTTTAGTGCTGTTATGCCTTGTTGTAATCATCGACTCATTCCTATCCAAAAAATTATTAATATTTCTTAGTACATTTTGGGTTCAGGTGAACTGCTGTTAGTCTCTAGCTTTCAAATGAATAAAGATTATTATTACCATTTAATAGATTCGAGAAAAAACACAATATGGCACACCATGGAGGCAAACTCCTCAAAAATCCAGGATTAGCCCAGACACAGAAGTTCGCCAAATTATGTCAAAGCCTGGGTCAACTCCCAGTCGCTTGAAGATCCCCACAAGAACTGCTTCACGAGCTTCCTCAAGAGCATCGTCTCGAGCTAGCGAGGGATCAGACTTGTCAGAACCAGAAGTTTACACAACTTATAGAAAAGATACCACGCATGCTGGTGGTAGAACCACGAGTACAGTAACATATCAGACACATCACACAAAGACAAGGACGGTAAATTTACCGGCAACGCAATCTGAACGGGGAATAGTAACAACGCCGACAAGTTCTACTAAAAGACGTACACCGTCAGCCACTAGGAGTCGAAATCCGTCAACTCCGTCACCAAAGCAATCGGCATCACCCTTACATACTAGTACCCCAAAAACATCAAAGGGAGCTGTTTCTCGACCAGTCTCAAGTGATCAATATAGAAAAGTAAAATCCCCCGACATGTCAAAGTAACTCATATCAAGAAACTGACTCAGTGCGTACAGTGTTCATAAATATCAGTACAGTGTGCTGTGAACATATTTGGTTATCAGTAAATTTTGTTCAAATTTTTTGCGCACTTATTTCTTTAATTCTATTGTTTCGTTTTGCTTTAAAAATTTATTTCGAGCACGTTATGTTTAACTTTTCTGTTTATATTTTCAAAAATCGACCAAGTAGCTGTTTACTTAGAAATGTATACCAAAGAGAAAAAGTGATGAAGAATGAAAGTTTATGTATAATTTTGCTAAATTATAGATTTAACTTTTGATACTTGGTGCAAATTGTTGCTCAACTTGTATCTTTACTTAATAAACTTTAATTACTATATATAAACTCGTATAATACTTTGAATTTTTAGAATAAGCCATGAATTATTTGCTGCTTTACGTTCAGCTGCCGTAGGATACGAGCAGCATCACGGGCTTTCTCGCACAATTTTTCCAAGTCAATGGTCGTTTGGGCCTCTAATTTACTATATGTTACATTAACATCTTGCCGAGGATCACTGATGTCAGAAAAAGTGTGTAAATCTGAATTAGAGTCTTCCGAAAGGAGACCATGACTTTTTAAAAGGGTTAACTTCTTATTATTTGTTATTGAAGTGGATGGAACTTCCATGAACCTTGAAAATAATTCTAAAAATTCTTCGAAGTCAAGAGCACCGGACTTATCTGAGTCTTTCTGCTTAAAAAAAGACTTTCTTGAACATAGCGGGGTACGATCTCCTAATTCGTCTAATACCATACAAAATTCTTTAAAGTCAATCAAACAATCCCCATTTACGTCAAAGGACAAAAAAAAAGATCGTAAATCCAGTAAAGTATCTAAGGTCGTTTGAGGCCATTTTCGTATCATTTCTTGAACACTGCAATCATGAAACTTTAAACGCGCATTCTGAATTCTTTGCCGTTCTGGCAAAATTTTTCGATATAAGTCACAGGCATTCTCTTCCCAATCTCTTGGGTGCCTAAAGGCGTTTTCATAAACTTCTTTGTCATTTGGTATATTCACAGTTTGATAATGAATAAATTCTGTTGTCCAATTTCCGTTTAAATCTAAGAAAGACTCCTCGACGAAACAAACTGGCTCATAGATAAAAGGAAAACTAGGCATTAACCCCATTATACTACAGGAATATTTTAAAAATATATTTACATAAACCGCTGACGTCACTTTCAGTCTCTAGAGTCGATAATCGTGGGTGCCATGGAAGCTTAGGAAAAACTCAAATCAACTTAACGTAGCAACGGTCTCCTATCACTACGTAAAAACATCGAGTGTTAGCCCGCGCCACTTGCCTGCCGCGTTTCATTCGATCAGGTTGTGAAAAAACTTTTAATACTACTTTTAAAAATGGGAGAATTTCAACACGGACTGTTTGGTTGTTTTGACAACTGTGGAATTTGTATCATTACGTATTTCGTACCCTGCTTGACAGCTGGAAAGAACGCTGAAGCAGTCGGAGAAAGTTGTATCTTGTACGGCTGTCTATCAATTTTAGGACCAATTGGTATTTGGTCAAGAGCTAAAATCCGAGGTCAAATTAGAGATTCTAAGGGAATTGAGGTATAGGAAAATCATCAATAGTTTTCAATAGCTTGGAACTATTGCATCTTAGCAACGAGACTACTAAGTAAATATTTTGTTTCAGGGCTCGTTCATTAATGATTGCGTTATGCATTGGTTTTGCGCTATCTGCTCTTTGGTACAGGAAGCCCAGGAAGTCGAAGGTGGTAGTGCTCAAGCCGAATCCATGGCGAGAGAGTAATATTTCAGAATATTTCTGTAGTCATCAATATGGTTTCTATTAATTTGTCATTGATTCATGTTGTCAAAGCTTTCTGCAGCATTCTTTCTGAGAAGTCTTCTACTTTGAAATATTTACTATAATTTATATAATACAATGACTACATTTTGTTTACAATTAATGAATAAATGAATGTAGTGCTTTGAAGGAAAAGTATTGTTGAATAATTATTGAATAGACAATCAAATTAGTTATTTAGTCGAATTTTCATACAATTTATTCATACGTTCGGAGAAATAACTATAAGTAAAAAATTTCAACCATAATAAGACGCTTTCTTGTCACTGCAAGACGAGTCCAACCTGAAAGTTCATAGCGATTGTCATATATGTATTATATAGGTATAAAATCAATTTACTTCGTCTGGTCGCATTTCCGGACACGCCCAATTGTATAAATAGTATTGAAGATTTCCATCACCCACACCGAACTTTAATTCTTCTAAGAATTTTTTGTTTTCCATAAGGTCCAAGGCATTAAAAACGTCAAAATCCATCTATATAAATTAAGGTATAGCAATGACAAGGAGAGTTTAATCAACATGCTCACATTTTTGGCCGTCACAAGGGCATCTTGCATTAAATCTACCCATGGCGTAACGGTGCTGACATTGTAAAATGAATATGCTGCTTTCAAGGACTTATGGTTAGGATGTTGCATAACAGTCGATGGGAGAGTATAAAAGCTAACAAAATCGGTTAACTTTCCATTTTGCTGTAATCAAAATGAAAAGGCATCTTTACATTTTAATTGATAGACAAATTATTTAATACCTCAACCACATAGCTATTTATAATTCCTTTTCGTGGCAGAAACCAATGCCTAAACTCGTCAGCGTTGAATCGAGGCGACAAATTGAAAGTGTTTAAATACTGTAAAAGAGATCTCTAATTAAAATTTTCTTCGTTTGAAGACCGCTTACTGTTTGTAGTAAGGTGAATGCATTTCTGACGTCTGCCTCAGTTAATTCCCTAAATCCACGTGTCTTTGTTTCCTATGAAAAGCCGAACATGAAGTTGTTAAAAATTAAAAAAAATATATTCAAACCTGTGGTAGCCGATAAAGTCTAATAGTGCGCTGCATGGTCATATTCCGACTGAGATGAGAAAATCGCACCTCTATCAATTTCTTAGGATTAAGGGATCTATGCCAATATCTATTGAAATACGATCACATTTTTTATATATTTCAAGATGCCCACCATATGGATATAATTACCTGCAAGTAGACACTGGCTTAGGGAGAACAACTCCTGCTGTGTAGACTGCTTGAAAGAGGCCAGTTATATTTACTCGTCTTGTAATTTCGCGTATGAGAACGGGTGCGACTCTTTTGGTTCGTAACTTCTTATGGACACATAAAAAATTTATTTCGACCATTTTCTGAATCCTACGAATATATAATTATTTTCCACATATTGCTATTAAACCGAACGTACTTATCATAAATATTAATTCTAATAGGTATTGCAGAAATAAAACCTAAAAGTTTTCTACTTTTGCTCGCTCTAACTCCAACATGCCAATCCTTTCTCCACTCAGGTGGAAGAAGAGCCCAGTGAAGAAATTCGGGGGAATAATCAAACCTAAACATATTGTCATCATCCTCCACATAATTTTCATTTAGTAGAGTATATAATTCTGTTAACTGATAGATGAAAAACTACGGTGGCAGAACACTTAAATTGTTGTCTCAATACCTGATTTGCATCATTGATATCAACATCATCCCAAATAAAACCGTCAGGAAGTGTTAATGGCTCTGCTCTAATTTCTTCAACGCTTTTATCATGTTCTATAGGTGCATTTTTACCCCTGGTATTTTCAGCTACAAACGGATTGAATGTAAGTATTACATAAAAGTGTTTTTACTGTATTACTTAATTTTGGAACTGGTTGGGTTCCCCAAAATTTATAATTTTTCTTTCGAGCATCCTCAATGGATTTAGGAGCGTTAGTTTCTAGGTTTAAGCGATCCAAAAGCTCCCCAACGCCTGAAATTTGTTCAGAGTTCAAGTCTCTTTCGGTGAGGGAGTCAGCAGCTAGGGAAGGAGCAGCATCAGAGTCACTAGTAGTTGCTATTTCGACCTGTTTCTTCTTCTTCTTCTTCGTTTTCGTTTTTTTCTTTGGAGCGCTAGTATAATTAATAAGTATAGACATTAATCTCTTAATATCGAATAGCTCGAGTTCAAAATGACCTACACGTTTTTTTTTACTTAAAATTAGTTAACATGAGATTTTTGGTAAATGTTAATTCGTGTAAAGCTCTAGAACGACCAATAAATATTAATGCTAAAATTCCGATATTTTGAAATCGTAGACTGCTTAAGTATAATTTGATTGAATTTTATTACAGAATTAGCCGACAAACAATTGTTGGACGTAAATAACAGCCTATTCACTATCCAAAAAAAGTTTACAACAAAGCCTTAAACTAACTTTACTTCTGGTAATTTTTCTTCTTCAACGTCAGCTTCGGAACCAACAGAGTCCCGTCCTTCATTCTCAGACTTCTCCACGAGTGATTCGCGGTCCGCCATTTTACGAATTGAACATTCCAGTTAGGCTCGCGTAGAATATTTTTTTCTCAATCAAAAAATTTTTGCATTCAACCATATAGATAATTTTCTAACAACCAAATGCAAAACAACATTATATATTCGACTTCAAACAGTTATTTTTTATTTCTGTTATTAATGTCTATTAATATTTTCAACATATTTTGAGACGGGTACCCTACAATTGCCAATAAAGAATTTATGTTTTTGTCTGCGGAATACGGGCGTTCGTATAAGTGGCGCCATCTTTTAATAATGCAAATAATTGATATAAAGGTTAATATTGAGCAATTTTTTATGAACATTTCCCAAAATAGAGTTTCTTAGTAATTTTCGGCAGCTGTATGCAAAAAGTTTAACCGTTTTTTAAAATAATTCTCTTCAAGCAGTTTAAGGATCGCTTAAAAGAAACTGGTAGTAACTAATGCAAAATATTATTCCTTTCCTTGGTGTCAAATATATTATGTAGGGAGGAAGATAAGAGTGATAAAAACGACTTACTAATAGTTAGTACAGAATGGCACAACCTGTTGAGAATATTCAGTTACCTCATCCAGTTATCTGGAAAAGGTGGAACGTTAAAAATGGCGAAATTGTCAATCCAGGAACTGTACTTGGCTATTACAAAATTGAAGGAGATACAGCAAAATATACACTGAAAAGCAAGATCTCTGGAGGCATAGCCAGCATCTTAGTAATGGCAGAAGACAACGTCGAGCAAGAGTAAGCTATTACATTTAACATATCGTCCATTATAAATATTTTAACAGCCAAACGTTGCTGACAATTGATACTACCATTCGATGTCTTCATCAAACGATTATGAAGGGATTATGTGCAGATTGTGGAATTGATCTTTTAAAGTGAGTTTATTTGTGCTATTTTTAAAACTAATAATACTCTATTAAATAGTTCTAGTGATAATCCTACAACTTCAACTGAAACAGCAACTGTCTGCATGGTTAACAGTATACCTGAGTTAAAAGTTTCTCAAAATGTAAGCTATTTAAATATGTCGACAAATTTTTAAGCAAGATACTTTCAGAGAGCTGAGATTTTGGGACGGAAGGATGAAAAAAGATTGTTAAAAAATCGTCAGCTGGTTTTACTTGTTGACCTTGATCAAACTTTAATTCATACTACCAATGACGACGTTCCTCGAAATCTGAAAGATGTACAACACTTTGAACTGCCGTCTCGTCAAGCTGGTGGTAAAATGCAGTGGTTTCATTCAAAATTTAGACCAGGGACTGAACATTTTTTGGAAAATATGTCTGCAAAATATGAAATGCATATCGCAACATTCGGCGTAAGACGTTATGCTCATACTATAGCTAATCTTCTAGATCCAGAATCGAAATACTTTTCTCATAGAATTTTATCAAGAGATGAATGTCTTTCTCAAAATGCCAAGACAGCGAACCTAAGGTATTTGTACAAGTTAAATTAGCCAGTTTAAATTATTCGAATTTTTTTAAATATCTAGCGCTCTCTTTCCTTGTGGTGATTCCTTGGTTGTCATCATTGATGATAGAGAAGACGTTTGGAGCTTTAATAAAAACGTTGTTAAAGTGCCAGCTTATAGATTCTTTCTTGGTACTGCAGATATAAATGCACCAGTACACGTTCCAAGGGAAGGTGAAGTGGAACAGGGATATTTAGACCCAAGCAAGCAATCTACTAGATCAGAAAGAATAACAAAGGTGAAAAAGGTAATAAATAAGGATGGAAAAACAACAGAAGTAGAAGAAGATATGATTGAATGGGAAGATAAAGATGATTATCTATCACATCTAGAAGATATATTACATCGAATACATAAGCGCTATTATGACCAGTACAACCTGAAAAATGATCCAATACCATTGACAAAAAATATTGTCCAAAGTATTCGGGCTGAAACTTTACGTGGAACACGTATATGTTTTTCAGGAGTATTTTCGAGATGTGTTAAACCAGGTCTTTCTTATGCATATCAGAGTGCTGTTTCGTTGGGGAGTGTTGTACATAATGATATTATATTGCATGGAGATGAACCTACAACGCATCTAGTTGCTTCCAAATTAGGAACGAAGAAGGTTAGCGATGCAATGAAATCGGGAAAGATAAAAACCGTTAATCCTAATTGGTTATATCAATGTGCTGATAGATGGCAGCACTGTGATGAGGAACTTTTCCCATTGAATGAACAAACATCATCGGATGCAAATCGGGAGAATTTAGAAGCAACTCGCTTAGCTAAGAAAAAAGCCGAAACTATTAAACAACAAATAGAAGAGGAGAAGAAAAAGGAAGCGGAACGAAAACGAAAAGAATCTGAATCCAAGACTGACCCAATATTTAATCTATGCAAACTTTCAAAACAAGAGCTGTCGAATATGGACAAAGAAGTCGATGATCTCATAGATGGAGCATCTTCTAGTGAATCTGATGATGAAGAGGCCCCAACACCTGAAGAAATTGAACTTAAACGAAAAGTACTCTCGAGTCCAAGTGTAACTGACTCTTCTTCTGATGAATCTTTAAGTGGAGAATATCCAAAAGGATGGAAAAGAAAGATTAAACTACGAAGGCCTAAATGTAAGAAACCTCGTTATGATAACATTGATGAATCTTCAAGTGATAGTATGCTATCTGATAACACAGACAAGGAAGATGAGGAGTCTGAGGAGGAATTGGGTGCTAAGATGGCAAGGGCACTACTTGAAAACTCTTGATATTTACTACCAAAAAAATTTCAAAAGCTATGTTAATTTGTTTTCGACACTGTTAAAAAAGTTGTAAATTTCTGAACCCTTCTGTAAAAAGTACTAGTTTATAAAACAAAATTTAGAAAAACTTATTTGTCTTATCTATTCATTCCTTTGGAGTTGCCTTGGAAAACAGTAAGATAATAGCCTGAAGGAAGGTTTAATTCTTCTTAGAAGCAGAATTTTCTCTATCTGACCGAATGCATAGAGTATTATGAAGAAATAATTTGAAATCAATAGTTCAAAGCGAAGTTTTGAAATACAGTGTAAACATATTAAAATATACCATATAGACATTTATTGTACCTAATTTATAAATTAAATATTTATATATAAGAATTAATAAATTGATCAACTATCTTAGTATTGGTGCAGAAAAAATTAAAGAGCTTATACACTTGTGTCGAGTAAAAAAAATTTGATCGGATATGATCAATTCAATCAAAATACTGCTTGTTTTCAAATAGCCTTAACAAATAAATTGTAAAGGTGTTTTCAATTAATTTCAATTTTGCTCCTAACATTCATATTGCGTCATAAAATTAAATTTAATTCATCTTAAAACCTTTATAAATTATAAGGTAATCAATTTCATGTTTTATAAACAATTATAAGAATAGAGATGTCAGGGTAAATCGAGGTAATTAAATTTTCCACTTAGCTTTCTTTGATGAATGGAAATCAATTTCGTAATCTAAAAATAGTAAGCATAAGATAATAATATAAGATTGTAAAATGAGATGTATTTCTCCAAACATAAGTTTAAAGTGATTATAGTTTAATATCTCTACTTTAGTGTTCACCAAATTTTGTTTTTATTGTATTTATTATTGACACTTTACTATGCTAAATTGTAGTTAGATAGAAATATTTAAATAACATGTTAAATTTAAAACAAAAAAAAACGCTTAAACTATTCACCATAAGACAACTAGAAAACATTATCTCAATTGCGATCTTCGGCTGCTGGTTATTTAAAGGAACGGAAAATTGTTTAGAGTATTAGGTTGTACTACATGTACTATACGAAGTGAATTAGAAGACTTAAAGAGAAAAACCGATGAGTGTTGTCATATAGCGAATACAACGAAATTACCTAATTCAAATGCAAGCAGTAGTAGAATAGTTAGCTAAAGTGAATTTAAACAGTCTGTATATATATATATATATATATATAAGCAATATCTTGCTGGAAATGAAATAGTTCAGCTAAAAAATAAGTATTAAATGCAAAATTGTTTATTCTTTAAGCGAAAGTAGAGAGAATGAATTAGCCCAAAATAATAATCAATTTTGGAAAGTAACAACAGTCTATCAAAACAAGAAAGAATTACAAATGTTACGTTTGTGATAGCAATTTAAATTAAAACTTAACGTTTTCCGCAAAAAGCTATTTTAACAAACCAATGTTTATCAATCCTACAGATTATTATGTACATTTTCCTCCAAAATTGTAATTTTTTTATTGACCTAAAGATATTTTCCGTTTAAAAAAACACACTTTACCGTAATGCTATTAAAAAATTTTAACTATCAATTTTTTAATTAATAAATCTGTAAGAATAGTAGCATTAGAACTTGAAATGATAAAAAATTTTTATTGGTATTAAGCTTTTAACAGCGAAGTAAATTGGAATACACTCTCGATGTTGGCTTCCCGTTCTCGCGAACGAATAGAACTCTAGTGACTTGCACACAATCGAAGCATATCTAAGCAAATAACAAGAATAGAGCCGCAACTTACAGTATGTACCGCATAATTTGACTTTGATCTCGGATCTCTCGGAGTATCAGTCAGTAAATAGTTCACTGTAGAATTATAGAAAAATTTAATGTTGTAGTTCAGAGTTAGATTGGCACTCAAAAACAGTAATATTCAAAACTAGCTTAGGTATCGTTTTTCCCCTTAGGCATTGTGACTGGTAGTAGAATCGAATTCCTGCTCGAAAATAGTCATCGTAATTTTAAATATATGATAAAAAAATCAACGTTTGCGATCTATCCAATGTAGATAATGTCACCATAGTTCAGTTGATCAAAACGCTTACGGGTATGTCAGAACTGACCTCGATTCTGAAGCTAATGCACCCAACAGAGTAGACATATTATCATACTAATCAGATTAGGAAAAGTCGTAAAAGGAAACCATCTTTAAGACATTGAATTCATGCTGAAATATTCTTTTATACAATGATATTTATTAAAAAAGTCCAAGAGATGTCGCCAAAAAATAATGCGTTCACAAAGCGGAGGGAAATTGCCATCTAAGAATGAGGTTAGCAGAGTTATTATAAGTAATAATTATCTTATTTAATTATAAATACCATAAAAGTCTGACATCTTATTTCTTATGAGTATTCTTATTATAAAATCTATAATAATATCTATGTTATCAAAATAATATACAGTTGACTATGTAATTTGTTGAAAGTATAATAATCATTTAAGTGAATTTAAAATGAAGCTTTCATAAGTTAACTATTATCATCTGCTGTTTTACATACCCCACCGTGACATTCCTATTTGCTCTTTTTTAAATATACAATTGGCATAATGTAGAAACACGATTTTTCATTTCCTATATCCAGCACGATTCTGACGGGCGGAAATAATGCGTAAACGAAAAGTAATAGAAAAAGTTGTTAAAAAGAAAGTATAAACGATACACGACGCTTTATTCAGTTGCTTATCAGTTTGCAGCAGACTGTCGTAAGCAAGCAGATATGATCTGATCGTCGACGCGCGTAAAACTGCAAAACTGAATACGTGCCGCTTCTATTCACGGTTTGTTTAAAGGCAAGCTCGGATGCGTTCGAACGCGTGTCGAGATGTTGCTAGTTCGGCATGTTCGTCTTTAGATTACAAGGCTAATAACATACATAAAGCATAATACAATGCCTTATGAGTAACTTGTGTGCACATGTTATTGGAATATATTGGTTATAGTAAAGAGCATGTGAAAGAGAAGACGTTCTCCTTGTATTCTAAAAACGTCTTGTTTGTAAACGCTGTAATTGGGTTAAAGTAGATGAAAGGTCGGTTAAGCGTATAGACATCGTTCGATTTTTGAGAGCGTTTCGATAACGAGCGTCGAGGGCGCGACGATGTCGACCGGCTTTAATTCGACGGCGGTCGACGATGTCCGTAAGCATTATAGGCTTGATAATCGATGTGCCGCAGAGTGCCTTTCAGTGTTTGAAGGACGCCGCGAGAAATTGATTGAAACCGGTGCCGAAGCCTATAATGTGCTTGTTAAGGGCAGCAGATGTCTGGCACAATTTTGCACTGCGTTTGTCAGCTAGAGGCGCGTTGCTTACACACTAATGAGATCCGTAAAAAGGCCTAATGAGCGCTTGATTGACGCGGGCATCACGTCCAGAGCCAGAAGTTGGGAAATTGGTTCAATTTTTAGCTTTTTTAAGTCTCTCCGCCACCACCGCCGTTGCCGCCGCCGCCAGAGACGCTCATCGTGTTGCAATGCGATCCGCATAGCGTCATTTGCTTTGTTTGCCTTCGCTAATGAATCTTCTCGCTCTTTCTTTCTAAAACTTATTTTCTCCATTACGGATGCCGTTTATAGTTGGTAAACCGACGCTCGCCGAAAGCGTCGTTTTGGTGGAATTTTTTCATTAGCGCGCGTGCTTCGCCTAATCGCATTGTCTGTCGTGATGAGAAAAGATTAGCGTTTATATATAATTAGTAAGGTTTCGTATACCGGTACTACGCATTGACTATATTTTGCATCTTTATTTTATTAAATGACTTTTTACGGGACGCAGCTGTTCTACTGTCATTACAGTCGTCAACGTGGAAAGTCTACACTCTTAGCTGAGTACCCCTTAATGGAGTATATTGGCGCGACTTTGACGCGAGCATCGTTTACACTTGGAATATGGTCAGCAGCCGTTAGCCATCCCGCGCCAGTTACGGAATCCTACGCAAACACGCTTTAGCCTTCTCGAATTCCGTCCTTAATTAACCAAACTATTCCACAAACACTAGAGGGCGCTATTGTACTTGATATAAAAGCGTGCAGGCGTTGCGCGCCATTCAGTGTGGTCGATGGAGAAACGAGATTCGCTAGCGGCTACGGCAGTCTCATGTCCGAGTTCGACATCTTCCAGGGATTCCAGTTTACAACCTCTGGAAGGGGCAGACGCTCCCAGCCGTTCATCTAATCAACATCTGGTCAGCGGTAAGTTTCTAGTTCTAGTTTTCGCACGTGCGCTCTCTGATACATATAAAGTATTGATTGGGCAATTAGCCGGCTTTTATGATGAATTAATCACGCGCCTGAAAATCGGGAGCGCACGCGAATCCGTCATTCGATATCGTTTGTGCGCTAATTATTGCTGCAGTCTGTCATTAGTCGACGGCAACTGTGCAAAGCCCGAGTCTGGACACGGTGCGTTTGATGTGCGCCAAAGCGTAAAATTGCAGTTGCGGCGCACGTTTTTACAAGCGTGTTTATACTGTATATATGTACGATATATCGTTAGTACGTTCTTTATGTATGAATAGAATATACATAATCTATCTTTTGCTTGAGCTTTACACTATATATTATAAAGAGTGAGACACAAATGATGAGGTGTAATAATTGGTTTAATTAATATCTAAAAGTGCATATGAGAAATAGAAGGTAAAATTGTTAGCTATTATAGAGATATTATCCAATATAAATTGAATTTTTAAACATCTTTTCATTTTACCAACTGAATATGTCTCGAATTAATTGGAAGAGAGAAAGAGGCCTGGCTGTAATTAAGTGTGCAAATCACCTGACGCGTATACCGCCTTTTTTGTTATAGTTAGGCGTTAATGAGCGGCGCACACTCTCTCTCCGTGCTATATAACAAAGCTGCGGGCGTATATCATCGTTGGCTGCTAGGCACTCCTAATTTAGCTAATCAGTACGCTGCCGACAAGCACCACTCGGCTCGGTGCTATATCATTATGTTTGATGACCGCACCCAGACTATATCGGCTTACGCTAATTAAAATATATATATATATATATATATATATATATATATATATATATACAGCATATATATCTAAATATATATATATATATATATATTCTGGACATGTTTTCCAATTTCCTTCGTAAATTACGCCACTTACTGCCACGACGCCTGTAACTGTCGCGCTAGACGTGCGCACAGTTGACGAAAAACTAAACGCACAAAGAGTACAAGAGAAAGAGAATTTTTCCTCTCACCCCTTTTCCAAATCGAATCGGCATGTGGTGAGGAGAGAGAAAGAAGATAAATGACGTTGCCCGCACGTGCGCTAAAAGCGATCGAAATGCTGCTCGCCATACAGGCGGCAAAAGGAAATTGACCAAAGCACACAGGAAATGAGACAAAGCCGCCTATAAATTCGCTCGCCTCCGCCTGGCCGCCGAATCGGCGCCCTTTCCGTTTCGTCTTTTCGCTCGAAAGGCGATGCGTGCCACCATTTGTTTCGACCTTTGACTTTTTCTTTTGGCGAGGGCACGTGCGGTATTTTCGAATTTAGAAAAGTCGTTGCTTTCATCCAAATGAGGAACGTGCAAAGAGAATTAATTTCCTCGCCATCGCATTTATATGCTTTGCGGTCAATATGATTATTGCAATACCATTTACTTTTTCATTATACTGATTACCAATGTTTTACGTGCGCCTTTCATCTTCGTATTATTGCTAATACCAATCCGTTTATGACCTAGGCCTAATCGCTCATTAGGAATCAATCTAATTAAGGGCGAGGCGAAACGCGCGCGTGGCTAATGGTATTGGCGGTAGAAGCGAATTTAGTTAGGGCGTTTAAAATATTTGTGTAGATATGTGCCAAACTCTAAGTTTTTGTCAGACAACTAAAGGTTTGATTGTTCCACATTCAATTTCTGCGACGTGCATTGACTGTAACTCAGATGCGTTCTATATTTTGTATGTATCCGTGCATACAATAGGGCTTCGTAATTGGGCGGCATTGATTGAACGGAGCCGATTGGGCCGAACCGCACCTTGGGACAGGCGGTCCAATCTAGCCACTGGACGCCGCCAATCTGCCTCGCTGTCCCTCTAGACGACCGCCACACCGAGTGCGCGTTTTATTTCATTGCTATGTATATTATACCTCGTTCTCTCTTAAATAATAATTTATTTGTTTGACTAGGTATATCCCATTCTAGTGAAATGATTATTCATTTTATCTACAAAAAACCTGTCAGTATCTTCTCTTTGTACCAAATACTGTTTTTTATGTGTATGGTTTGTATAAATACGTAAATACTCTGTATAAGCCTATAAACTGTGCAGCCTTATATACAAAAATAATTCTTGTAAAGTATCTGCAGCGTAAAGCAATTTATTATTCATTACGAGAGAGCGAATTGGGGTGGTATATATAGAATCTCCGAGGCAAGCACATGATTATTGAATAGGAATTAAGGAGAGAAGAAGAGTCGTTGAAATTCGAACGCTAAAGTTGCCGCCGCAAGTTGATTGTAAGCATTCACATAGCTAATTGGTGCAGTTGTGTCGGGAGAAGGCCGCAACAAATAGCGCTAAATAGCTGCCGCTATATACGGTATTAGACGCGGCTAGTGCGTCCCTGTCGTTAATTTCCATCTTAGTGCTTGTTTGTCGAGTTTTCGCCCTTAAAAGCCGGCGGCGAAAAGGCGCATCTGCGACTCTTACTAGCTATGGCGCCCATCGACACCGAACCCGCATTAGCAGTCGAATATCGCCTTTTTAAAAGCGCCATTAGCGCAAAGCTGCCGAGCATTGCCCCGATTCGCCGTTACATTCAAACCTAATTACGTTTTCATTTCGCCAATCTGTTAACGTTTGATTTCGTACGCGGTAGTGCGCGCGCCTTAATGAAAAACGCTTCGAGCTAACGTGCTTACTACATGATAACATTTTATATATGACTATACAATATATCTAATATTTTATCTACTTTAATATAACAGACGGCTTAGATGCTACTTGGTGTATTTAAATAAAATAAAATGCACTTTGTAAAGTGTATAAGCATTTATGTACTGTTAGAGGAATAATAGTGTCTAATACAGTTCCCACATATATATAAACACACTCTCACGCGCGCTTAGTTTCGCATCGGCGACCGCGTTGATCGATTGTGCAAGTTCATTTCCTGATTTGAAAGAGCTCACAATCCACTAAGTGACATCAAGTCAGACGCGATTTGATATGGCTGAAAGAAAATATATACTTTTTTCCCATATATAAGCTATATACGCGGATTAGGTGGCTCTAGTCGAAAAAAAATCAAATACGCTTATCGGCCCATTAGCTTAAAAGCAGAAAACGCAACTCGTTTTTGTTTTTCCATTTATATATATATATATATATATATATATGTATATATAAATATGTATATAGGATGCATTATAACATAGACAGATATAATAATGCTATTCAAGAATTACGAATTGTCACCTGTATGAATTCTATATTTCCTCTGGTTTGATTTAAGTTAATTAATTGATTTAAATTTAATTGAAATTTAATGGTGGTCGCTTTATCCAGCTCCTACATCCCTGGAAACCGTCAGTGAAGGTCAACAATGCTCTGGTTGTCAGAAGAAGATCACCGAACGCTATCTGCTCAAGGCACTCGATCAGTATTGGCATGAAGATTGCCTCAAGTGTTCCTGTTGTGACTGTCGACTTGGAGAAGTCGGATCGACACTCTTTAGTCGAGCCCAACTACTGCTGTGCAGGAGAGATTATTTAAGGTTGGCGCGCACGCATCGAATAGGAAGTATTGAAAATAATCAGGCGCGGCATTGTGCATTTGTACTGATGCAGAAAATGATGCTAGCGCAATAATTAGTGTGAATGTATCGAGAATCACTATATATGTAGAGAGTGTAGATCTTATAACTTTTGTAGCATAACATAAATATATTTATATGTGTATGTGCTCTAAATAGTACATACTGTAAATATATACTTACAACTGTATACAGTATTGACACATTAAATAGTAATTAAATTTCTAGTACATACTACACTGCTATTACTCATCCACAGTACAGTAGTGCATTATTTATACTTTTATCATTTAGGTATTTTGAATTGAAATCAAAATTATTATATCTATTCAAGAATGGTCAGCATGAAAATTCAATAAATACAATAACTAATTAATATAATATTAATATAGTATATGATAATTCGCTTTATAGGATTTATTTTTCATAAAAATTATTAATATTTGAGAAAAAGGTTGTGAAATCCTAATTTTAATATGAAATATAATGCTCAAATAATTCATCAAATCTTAGGACTTGAAAGATCAAAGTACATTACTTAAAAAATCAACTTATCACTTTTAAAATATATAAGGCTCTAGTACTTTATGCTAAATAAATTTAAATTTCTTTCTGAAGGATGCTTGATTAGACAATTATCATGGAAAAAAACTACTCCGGTCTATATATAAATTGTAATAAATCTTTATCCAATATTATATTATACATTATAGGAAAAAATAATAAGATTAGAAAAAAAATTTTTAACATATTTGTCTTTATAGACATATGCTTAGAACCTTTCATGTAAATTTATGTTACTTATAATATATATATGGCATATAGAAATACAGCGTATAGGTATAAGTACGTATATAATGAAAGTAAGTTGGCGCTCGCCTTTTTTAATTAACAACGGTTGAATTAATTGAAAAGGTTAATGACGCAGCAAAAGAAACGAGCTTTTCGTGCGCCGCGCCCCGTTTCTTGGAGTAATTAATCTTGACATTCTACTTTTTCTCGCATGTCAGCCGCCTTAATTAAGAGTATATATAACGCTTAGGCCTACGCCTAGTATAAATTTATATATACTCTCTGAAATGAAGCCTCTTTATATGCGCGGCGATAATCGTTAATGCGGCGCGCAGTCACCTAATACGATCTCCATATATTACGCGAGCCTCTTCAAGCTAATCAATTCGCCTTTTCAACGCAGATTGTTCGGCACAACCGGCCATTGCGCCGCCTGCTCCAAAACGATTCCTGCTTTCGAAATGGTGATGAGAGCTAAAGGCAACGTCTATCATCTAGAATGTTTCGCGTGCCAACAGTGCAGTCACAGATTCTGCGTGGGGGACCGCTTTTACTTATGTGACAATAAGATTCTTTGCGAAATGGACTATGAGGAAAGGATGGTCTATGCGTCGATGCCTCCCAGTGCCGTTCCACCGCCTAATTATAACTACAATGCCCTTGCACAGATGAAACGCCAAACTCAGAATATCAATGCAGACGACGCGTCAAGCGGATACGGAAGTCCTAGTCCGAATAGTATAGCCACCACTAATCACAATACGACGACTACTACAACAATTACTGTACCCGCTGCACAGTTGCATTGAGGATTTGCGCCCATAATGGTAGGACGCATTGTACATAACAATCACTGTCCCTCTAATAATACAGGCTATACATACACATGTATAGTCTATGTAACCAAGAGCATATATCTCAAAGAGTAAAATATATGCGACTATCTACTAATATCCTATTGTCTGTTATAAATAAATAAATAAATGTATATACAGTATATATATATATATATATATATTTGTATATATATATATATATATATATATATATATTTGTATATACATGTATATATATATATATATGCATATATATTGTATATATATATATATATATATATATATATATATATATTTCTGTCTGTATATAAAAATATTTATAATTTTTATGTAAAATATAGCATATACAATGTAAATTTATTTTCACCTATAATCAAACATACTTTAGAGCAAAAAACACCTTTGCAAAAAGCTATAATATTACGTATATATATGCACGGCATAATAAACAGAGATATGGAAAAACGGGTATCACTGGCGTTTATCGTAAGCAAAACATGTATAGCGGTGCACGCATTATAAAAACAGGAAAATCTTCTATTTTCAAAGACTAACATAAAAAAATATTCCCGCAATCATCTATTGACCTGAGGATGCGGAGTTGTGTTTCAGCGTAATTTTACTAGCCTCCAGCCACACAGTGCACGCAAAAACGTCGGTTTGACTGAGTGAATTAAGCCAAGCAAACATCAAAGCTCGCAAATGCTTTCTTCGGCAACAATCCACAAAAGGTGCATTCTCACAGATGACACTAAGTGCTAAATCTGGAGAAGAAAAAGCGAATAAAGAATTAACATAAGTGCGTTCTCTGAAATAGTATACTTAGCAAATGATTGCTTTCGCCTTATGTGTCAATTTAAATTGTGCTACAGTCATTTTAGGATAATTGAAACGCTCTATCACGCCGCGCTTTTTATTGCTGAGGAATATTGCATAACAAAGAAATTCGGATTCGTATATAGCAGCCGTGATTGACAGAGCCATTAATGCTCTATTCCACTTGCTAAATGTCTGCCACCGTAATAGGCTCTCTTTTCTCTATCTCAAGTTTCTCAACTTTCTATATACATTATACATTAACTGCCAGTTTAAGCGTATAAACAGGAGAAACGACTGACGAAATTCTATATTCATGAATGTCACAATTTCATTAGTCTGACAATTTGCGCTGATATTGATCTGCCTAATCGATATTAATTCTACTTGTAAATATAAATGAATGAAATATTTACAAACTTTTTCTTACTTTTCCCCAGAATCCTCTAGAATGATAGATACTTACGGAACCGCAATGAATAACAGAGAAGCTATTTGAGATATACATATACATTGCATAAAATAACTAAAATTTTCTTTTCTTGCCCAACTGCAAATTATTTATTAGTATGAGAAAATATAGGAAACAAACGTAATTCAGCATGAACAATATCTCTTGCATATTTTAATAGCTATTTGATTCAATAAACGTCTCCACATATACATTTCAAAAAATAATTTCTACATTTTAATTTATCTTCTTTTGACTTGATTCAAAATTATTTATTTAAACTTTATGTAATCACTCAAGACAGTTAACTCTCAGTTCATGCGTAGATGTCAGAATAGGCCTCAAATAATGGCTTGTCTAAGCAAAAAGCAGCCGCCACTCACGATACTGGCATTTAATAAATTGAAAACAAACATCTAATTACGACTGCAAACAACCATTTGTATAGGAAAACGCCTTGCAAACATAATCTACTGGCTCGTGCAATTAATTTTATTTGAACAATGACACGCCGCCGCCTTGATACACTTCACTTCTTTTTCATTAAAGTGTATATGTATTACATTATATTTATTATATTAAATTGTATATTTATTACATTTGCAAGCATAAATATTATAGAATTGAATCCTTGTGTTGAAGATGATACTACTGAACATTCCATCTGTTTTTAATATTCTATATTAATATAAGCGTTAAACACAAATACAATCCCAAACAAAGAGCTTTTAATTTGGATATTTACCAATTGGCTGACTAGACCCTATTTATGTATTAATTTACTTTTCATCTATTTGTAAGAATCCTTTTCGCATATGTAATAAAATTCAGGAAATCACTATAATATAATAAAAATACCATCAGCTCATATTCGCACACGCCGGTTATATTAATTGCATAAAAAAAGGAATCTGTCGAATCAGATAACAATAGAAATATTATTACATACGCACATTTCGTATACGCATCACATAATAAACGCATTAAGCTGAAAGCGTTTTAAAAAATTAGCATCAGATGCATCAACAGTAACATTTCATTAGGCCGTCTGCTGTTCTATGAGAGAAATATATATTTTAAGAAAAGCTCAACGTTGCTCTCTCTAAGTGCTGTTAATAAATGAAGACCGAGAAAGCACATTAGCTGTTGCAATACAACACAACGCCGAGCAGCATAACAATCCTGTACGGTCCTTTAAAAAAGCAGAAGGACTCTCACTAACAGCATTTAATAGCTTCTTTAAAACGTAACGCTCTTTTCTTAACTTTCTTTGTTAAGATTCAAGGTCGTTTTATTTATTGTAATACTGATGATGTTATGAAGAAAAACATTGTTAAATTAGCTAAAAATATTGAGCTGCAAAATAATTCTGTTTAGGAATTTTAATTATTTTGTTTTTTAACCAGAAGATGGCGCACAATAACATACTTTTCTCAGGAATCGTTAAATTCATTCAGAGGATAGAAACAGTAATCGCAAATTGTTACTGCATACGTCTTTAGATGGCGCTTCAAAATCGTTAATATTCTTTAAATGTTTCTAATTTTAAATAAATAGATAATATTGACTTCCTACAAGCAGGATTAACTTTACTTTTTTTGCTTTATTAATCTGAAAAATTTGTTAGAAGTATCAAAATTTATCATCTATATTTTTTCATGGCTAACATTACAACAATATTTATTTTTTTAAGCAGGAATATTAGTCTATTCAGTTTTCCTTGAAGAGTTAAGAGCTCTTAAAAATTTTGACAGGCTTTAAACTGATATAAGGAGCATTAATTCTCATTTTAAAGAAATAACTATTTTTCTGTGTAATATTTACTTGATGTTATAATTAAGTCAGAAAGGAAATTAAAAGTTTGTTCCGGAATATAAATAAATTGGGTAGTTGCTAAAGAAGTTTTGATTTGTCAAAATTACATTTATTAAAACGTTGACTTACTTTTGTATTAGCTACAAGTGAAATTCTATTACTTTCTATAAAAAAATGACGCTCTTGCAGTTTCGTAACCACTTCTCATTTTAGCTAAATTGTAAATATATCGTAGATGACCATTTTCAATTTATATAAAAGTTTAAAAATTGATTTTTAGAAATAAAACTATTCCATTAACTAAATGATTCATGTCTTTCTATGTTAAGAAACACTTTTTTAAAGGTAAAAATAGAAAAAACATTAATAAACAAACTAAAGCCTAACAACAAGTTGTATTTATTAAAATATCTTCCGGAATTCTCTTCATTGATCTTGCCATCAATTTTCACTCTTTGAAAATACAAATCAATTATGAATAGGTGATAAAATATGTTTGATAAAGAGATCTCATCGTTAATCGTTTGAATCAAATTAAAGGAAAGGATAAGCAAATAGTCAACATGAAAATATTTTATTGACTGCACACTGTTTATAATAAAAATAATGAAAGCGATGTCGAAAACCTACCATACATAAGTTTACAAAGAATATTAATCGAATGTTTTAGTATGTACAGTGCTATATTTAAGACGATAAATAAAAAAAACAATTAGCACTTACTTTCTACAACTTAAGAAGAAGTAACTAGATAACATTTAACTGCGGAACAAGAATATACATGTTATCATAATCGAACAGGCGCAACACTGCCTCGCGCTTTATTTCATTCGACGCTTCTCTAGTCATGCAATCAACCACTACGGCCTCAAATGATCCAACTGTTCCCGTTATGGGGTATCCTGGAGCCGAATTTTATGTACTGCATATTATTGGTCTTGTAAGGTTTGATAAAAAGATTTCTCTTATTTATTTAATTTTTATTGTAAAGAACTCAATTTATAAACCCTTGATCGTCTTATTATTTCATGCTTAAAGTTTAAAAATATTGCAGCTTAGGTCTATCACTGTCACTTAGTATTTTTACTCAAGTAAGTTTAATGAAAAAGGAAAGGACCGTTTTCACCCGACCAATCGGAGAGAGACTAGTGTTCTATTTGACAATTTCTGATTTAGGATATTGCTTAAATCACATAATAGATCATACATGGATGTTGGCTATTTCGTATCATCCTCCAGATATACCTTGCGCTATTTTTGCTTCTATTCTCAATCTCTTTGTCTTTTCTCAGAGTTTGATTGTCGTTTTTACCGCCTTCAACGCCTTCATGATGGTTGTTAAAGAAATAAAAGTAGAGCTTGGAAAATACGACTGGAAGCTTCTACTATACGCCTATGGAATCCCATTCTCAATAAGTCTAGGAGTTGCGATTTCAAATCATTGGGGCCCTAGTGGAGCATGGTAGGCTTAATTTATTGTGTAGAATTTATAACAAACTTAACTAGAGTTACTGTTTACCTGCGAAATGCAGCAATGCAGATTCAGTCAACATATCATTACTAATTAAACGTTATAAGAAAGACTTGTGAATACTATACTAAATAAATAACTGTACGAATAGGTGTTTCTTGGATAAAAGAAAACCCGGTGAAAAGGTACTCAGTATAATTGTTGCTGCCGCCTTTATTACAGTCTTCTTTTCCAATATTATCAATTATGGTTTGGTATGGATGAAAATTAAAAGAGTTAGCGCTTCTATGGCTACCACTACTTCTCAAGCAAAATACCACAGGACGGCCAAAGTTATGATGCTATTCGTTGCTGTTTATATCGGTAATATTTGATCGTCTATTACATCTTCAAAACTAACTTCTTACCATTCATTTAGCTCAGTGGTGGGCGTACATAGGGTACGCCATCCATGGGTTTGTGGAAGTTCAACCAGTATTTTGGGTAGCCGTTGTATCGACTTTCAGTAATTTGGGTGGCTTGTTTAATTTTATTACTTACACTTTTGTAAAGAAGAACCAGCAAAATGTAAGAGATTCTAGCTCGGACGAAGGTCAAACAGTAGAAAGACGAACAAAAAGTTATAGAAGATACTAATTTAGTGCAATATTTACAATATTTTCAGTTCATCTTTTTCATGTACGTTTGTGTAAATAAAAATCAGTTCTGAAAAATGTTAATAACATTTACATATAAAATTTCTTAATAAAATTGTTCTTCTTGTTGAAATATTTTTTATCAACATCATATATTTTATTTCTTAAAATTTTTTACAGCTTTCATTTTTTATTTCCAAAGGTCACAAAGACGGTTCATGAAGTATATTCAATATATTGACAGGAACCGCTCAAATTATATTTGCTAAAGAAAAACACCGTAAGAGCTGGAGATGCTTAGACTTATAATCAATATATAGAAATGGTTAATTAGGTAAGGTTTGTACAGGTATTGCTAAAGTTACACAAATGCAAAAATTTTCACAAAAAGAGCAAACTTGCTAAAAAGAAATGATTTATTTAATGAAGCTTGAATCAAGTGAAAATGATACACTAAAGATGTGTTTGCATAATTTAGATCATTCAATTCGGCAGAAAGATAGCTGAAGTTAGTGCGAGTTATTTAAATAAATTCAGATATTAGTAGAAAGTCTATTAAATGTCTTCTACTTTAAAACAAAAACGACTTTACTTTTTTTTGCTGGTTAAGCAAAGTTGTTGCTATGACTATGCAAAGCAACGACTAGTTTGTTGATTGGTATAGTCTCCCAAGACCACAGAATATATTAGAAACGACAAATATAGAGTCTTGAGAATATTTCTTATGTTTCTAGAATATATTTCCTTTAAAGTATCAAGAGAAAACATGCACCTGTCAACAAGGATTGACTGTGTGAGTGTAATAAATCTATCTTTGTTTTGAAATTATTTTTTATTTGAATAGTTTAACTACTTAAAAGGATAAATGAATTAATTTAATTTAAATTAGACTTATACATTCATAAATAATTTAAGTAATAAAGCATAAAATTTCCGTTTTATATTCCAATAATCAGTTGAATGGTAACTGCAAAATGTTTGTGAATTCAATATATCTATTATACTAAAAAGAATAGTATCCTATACTAAATAATAGGAATCAGAAATAAATTTAGCATAACTTTTGATCAAAGATTGAATTTATTTATTTGATTTACTCTTGTTAATCATATTTGCACTTCATAACTATAGATAGAATTCAAAGCTCATAGAAATGTATAGAAATAATAGCAGTCTGAATATAATCACGACATATGAATTATTTATGTACTTTTTTAACATATTTTTTAGTTTATTTTAAACTTTTTATATTCAAGAAAGTAGGACTTAAAACTACTTCTACATAGCTAAAAGAGACATGTTTTCAAAGACCATATTTTTATTAATAAGAACGACTAACTTTAAATTAATTGAGAAGAAAAATGTTCAAGTTTCATGAGTTACTTTGAACAGATTAACTTTTACATATATTTTTCTAGTAACAAGTGTTAAGAATTATTAAAATGACAAATAATGCCAAATTAATAAATAAAAACTTCTGAACATATGGCAAAAAGACATATATATATACGAGTTCATAAATTATTCATAATAACAATTTAGGTATATACAACAATCGTTAATTATAATAAATCTCAATAATAGAAAATATGATTATAGGAATTACAAGATAGAAAACTCTAAATATTTATCAAATGTAATTAATATTCCTAATATACAGTATATGGTATTAGAGATGATTATTGTCTTTCTTCCATTGAAATATCAATTCGCTCTCAAACACACCTATTTATCAGGATAAAATTTAATCACTTTTTGCGTTTATCTATTATAAATGGAATACTCAAGTGCCAATAGTTCGATTGAATATCGAAGGTGGAAAAGGTAATACAGCGCCATCTCCAGGGATATAACTATAAACTTCGTTGTCATAATGGAGTGTATCAAACATTTCTGCAACTGTGGACATCTAGCGACTGTTACAATGCAAATATGAATGTTAAGTAATACCTTGTAGGGAAATTACAGAAATATATGATTGTAAAGATTTTAGAAGATTGGTAAGTATCAGACGTTAATTTGCACGTTATAAAAAATTTAAAGGGTGTGTACGATACAATTTGCATAAATTATTAGCCAGAATCATGCATGTTGTTTCTTTTCCAAGAATAAGTTGATAAATAGTTATGGATATTAGATTGGAATAGCTAAGCTTTGTGTTTATCTTTCATAACGCTATAATCCCTTAAATTAATACTTGAGCAAACATTCGTGCTCTTGTTAAATGCATTTTCATCAGCTGTGTGACTCTTAAAATATGCGCAGTGTCGTTCGAATATTTGCTTGAGAGATACTCTGCGGTGACAATGCGTACACATAAAAGGAACTTAGTTTGTACACACATATTATTTTCTACTCTATGCCGAAATTAGATGCAGGGAGTCATTGATTATCAAGTCTCAAACAGTTAAAGTTCACTGAGTTTGTTTTCCTACCGCTTTGCAATTGAACCAGGCAGTTTCATATGCAAAAATTTTTACAAGTACATTCATAGTTGAACAGAAAGGATTTAGACTCATCATTAAAGTAATTTTTCTGAAGTTGAAGCATTTATGGAAATTAGCAAGAAGCAAAGAGTTACATGAAACTTCATTGATCAATCTTTCACAATTGATTCATTCTCGGTAGAGGGCGACTTTGTCGATGAAATAAACATTCTAGCACGTGCGCCGCACATTGCAGTAGGATTTGGAAAATATACAGCAATTTTACAACCTCGGATATACTTTTTACCTGCTATCTTTTATATACACAGGAATTGAGCCCATTTTTATGTACTTTATAATATTGGATATTTGCAAATTTTTGTTAAAGTTTTATTGGTAGCCTTGTGTAAATTCAGACTGGTTTATTTAATCACAACAAGATTTTTGGAGTTTTATATTATAAAACTGATTTCAACGGCATTTGGACACTTCATATAAATATTGATTTACATACTGAGTAATAAGACACTTAACAGGACTATTCGCTCGGGAAATCCGTCGTAAGACGTTGTGTAAACTCTGTCCGGATGATTTTTTACAGTTTATTATTGAATTTTTGGATAAAAGAGTTCCGAAAGAGTTATAGCATCCGCCGAGTATACTTTTAAATGAAAACGTAACTAGCCCTAGTGTTTTTGTTGAAAGATTGAGACGTCAAGCAAGGCGAAATTACCATGACGTCTTGAAAGAAGTAAAGGCTTAATGAGTCTGACGTCTTCTTTTTTTCTTGATTAACGAAAGCGGTTTTAACAATGAGAAGAAGCTCGACAAGCGAGGACAGTATATCTTCTGCATCCACTTGTTCTCAAGGCTCATCCAGAAGAAAAAATAGTCGCAGAGTGAGTATTAAATTTTGCATTTAAGTTTTTAGTCTTATATTAAGAGAAATATTCTTTTGATAATATATATTTGTGTATATGTAAATTAACAGGGTCATTAAGGAAAAGTTTACGTTGTTAAATTAATATATATGATCTCTAG
Organism: Dimorphilus gyrociliatus; assembly: GCA_904063045.1. Taxonomy (NCBI): domain Eukaryota; kingdom Metazoa; phylum Annelida; class Polychaeta; family Dinophilidae; genus Dimorphilus; species Dimorphilus gyrociliatus. The sequence continues at coordinate 810,904 of CAJFCJ010000002.1, read as the reverse complement.
CACTATTCTATTCTATCGTGAAGCATATGATAGGATACTAGACGAGTGGAAGACATGCATTGAGATCGCTGTTTCAAATACAAAAAATAATACTGTTTTATTACATATATCATATATCCATATATCATAGATACCGAAAACACTTGCAAATATATTTGACCTAGCAGGTTATTTATCTCTTAATTTGACTCATTAAGATATAAAGATAGCCCTATTTTGTAACCGATAGAAAACAGATGCTACTGGTTATGAATTTTTAATAACTAACTCCGAAATAGAACAATGAGAAAATTGTGTAAATGATTGACCGTCGTCCTTCCGATAAAAGGTTTATTATCAAATTTATCTATTTAGCTCCCATATGTTTTAGATCATGAATTGCAAATAATACTCAATTCTTTTGAAACCATTCTCCAAAGTTATCCATACCATATTCTGATTGAACTAGTGTTAACATGATATATTGAGAAGGATTAAAAATTAATTAATATTTTGACACTATAATATAATTTAGTTTTAAAGTCTCCTATAATAAAATTTATTCTAATCATACTAAAATGAAAATATGATGTTCCTAACATCTCTAGTAATCAATCATTATAAAAGGAAATCTTCAGCAGCGAAGAGAGGATAAATATACTAAGCGAGCGATAATAAAGATTTTAGATTCCTATTAAATTTCTCTCTTTTAAAATTGACTGAAGATTTTCTGACTAAATTTTCTGATTGACAAGAAAAATTTTCTTGGAGAAGACCTAAACTGAACACAATTTACATACAATGAATCTTATTTTAACATAAGGAAGACAAGGTTTGTTTTTTCCTCGAAATATTGTTGGCTTCTTTGTTTACGGTAGTTATTGATTTGCGGTGAATCTGACTAGGAATCTTTAGGAAATATGTCATCATTACAACACCAATCATTATGAGGTGATGTAGAATCTATCGTTATTAATATCCCACGATGTGTCCTAATCGCTTGTCTATTATTGAGTCATAGCATTAAAGTGGGTTATTCGACTAAGCACTAGCCTAGAAACGAGTCGATGAACGCTACAAAACTTGCACATCATCCATCAGTTGTTTATTTCATTATAGGCGTATAGTCTGTCAGGAGCTGACGCTCGTGTTTTGCCCATTTGTTCATTACATTCCCAGGAATAGTAATTGCTTCCAGCTTCCCACAAAAATTTAGATGATGATGCTTTTCTAGTCCAGAGAGTTAAAGCAAAAACGTCCTTTACAATGTGCAGACCATTTGTATTAAGGGCATTATGATTCGGCGATGGCATACAACGATAAAATAAACCCGTCATAATTGCCTTGAATCCTTATGCTATATTGTACATATTTGTTATTTGCTGTCTAGAATCATACTCGCAATAAAATTGTTTTTTTAGACAACCACTTGGATAAGCCGTTTTCAAAGACATGATTGAGCTGTATTGTGCACGCAAATTCACTATAGTCATTATTTACAACTTATTGCTCCTTATTCATCCTTTCCTTGTTACAATCACTGCTCTACTCCATTTAACAGTGTAAAATTTTAAGTGCTCTTTCAACTCTGATGCTCAGAAAAAATCGATTACATTAAAATTCCTTCAAAGATAATTTTGCTGACTACCTCAGAGTAAAATATAAATAAATCAATAAAATTATGTGCTATTTGGTCTAACTACCTTAATTACGTAATTTTCTTATATAGTAGGGTTTTTGAGCTCCCTTAAACTTTAGTTATTGTTATTGTAACTTAAATTATCTGTAAATTTCATTGATAAAATATTCTTTATTAAATGAAATGCACAATAAATGAAACCATGTAAGCTGTATTAATAGTAGCCTAAGGGCTTGCATCTAACTCTGCATCAGCTAGCTATCTATTTATGCCATCGCGAAACTTGCTGCTGATTTCTAAGTAATATTTTTATTCGTTAGTCTCTTCAAGTGCATGAGGTTTTGTATCGCTTAATATAATAACAGAGACTTATAGAGGTTTTTACTTATTTATCCTAAAGAAATTAGAAATTTTCTCCTGAAAGCCTTGGTCTCAGGGGGCTTTTCTATAAAAAAAGATACTAAAGTTCTCTTCGTATATCTCATAAGCTATTAATGGCATTAATTCGTGATGACAAATCATCGCTATTAAGAGTGCAGTGTATATTTGTAGGGGTATTGTTAAAGAATATTGCTTCTGTCTCTCGAACGATAAAATTTTGCTCTATGTCACTTAAAAATTATTTTTAATAAATATATCACATGCAACCACAGACGTAGGTGTAGTAAACGTACTTATACCAATGCAAATCTTCACTAAAGGTTTGCGGATGAAACAGGAAATAAGCTGAAATATCTGCACCTGTTTCTTCATACAGCCATATTGTTTTTGTTAAATGCCCTTGTTTAATTCTTGTTTTCTTTACGAGCACCTTTAATTTGAACGAGCTACCAAGCGAAATGAGAAAACCCGAGTTTATCAATTGTAGCGATGGTAATTGTTTCTAAAGGTCATTGAGTCATCAGCAGTCATCAGCAAAGTCACTATAATTGGAAATAATTAAATTTATGTTACAATTTCATTTTTCGGTTCCTACATTATGCGGGTGATGAGAAGTATCAATAACCCACTGCAACTTAATTCCTTTTGATTATCTATCTTTGCTCTCTTGAAAGTTTTATTTTTAGGCTATTTCATAGGAAATTTATATAAGTATTCTTATTTTATAGTCATTGTTGTAACTTGGTTTATTTTGTATACTTCTACAATTAAAATTGTGTTTCCTTGTATGAAAGAGATCGTCTCAAGTTAAGGAAACAGCTTCAATAGTATCCAAATAAATGCACTGAGTTAAATTTCTCAGGGTTAGGCTTATTAGGCTCTGAAGCAAAAACTCATCATTTACTTCTTCTAGTTGTCCGCATGGCCCAACTTATGGAGTACGAAACCTCCTCCATCCCGAGCTGTACCCGTATCGCCACCTATAGTGCCTTCTGGAATGCCACCTTGTGGAGATAAATTTGGTGTTCGAATTGTGGATATTATGGATAATATGTATTTGCATTCAAATCCCGAAAATAAGTGCCTATTTAAAGTATACTGCCCAAATGGTTGTTTCTTTTCAGTCCCATGCTTTGAGCAGAACACTGTTCTTGTATGTATTCCATAAATCATACTGGTTGTTCGATTATTATATCTTTTCACATTCCCAGGATGTTATTAATTTGGTTCTGCCGAAAATAGCTGCTGGAACAAGATTATTTCGTGGCTGTTATACTCTTAGACTTCGGCGAATTAATGTTGCTGAGATTTTTTGGTTGCCACACGACTTAACTGTACTTGAAATTCAGCAGCGGTTTCGTGAAATTTCAAACCATTGCAGGCAATTCTAACTTGTTTGTTTCTTTTATGATACTAACAAAAAATAAAAATCTTCAGGTATGAACTTCGTCTCCGATACCTTCCTAATTGCTATAAAGAATTACTTGTCAAGGATCCTGTCACATTTTACTTCTTTTATGATCAGGTATGATGATAAGTAAAAGTTTTTTTATTTACTTACTGATATTAATTAGGTTAGAGATGATTACATGAGGTTGGCAGCTGAGCAAATTGATAGGGACATTGCTGTTCACCTGGGATGTTTGGAAATCAGGCGATTTTTTAAAGATTTGCATGATTCAGCTTTGGAAAAAAAATCAAATATCGAATACTTGGAAAAAGATATTGGACTAAATAGGTTTTTCCCCAGAACAGTTTTGGAAAGTACAAAACCGAAAGAAATGAGAAAAATGCTACAAAAATTTTTCAAACAAAATCATTGTTTATCAGAAGAGCAATGTGTTTTTCGATTTTTTGACCTTCTGCGAAGGGTGTGGAAGTTTGATGAAGAAAAATTCGATTGTAGTTTTGGTAGCCCTTTGTATATATCTCTTACTTTATTGATTGGGCCTTCTATTGGAATAAGTTATATGACTGAGAAAGCAGATAAACCCAAGAAGATAGGAAGCTTCAAGAATGTTCAGAAAATTCGCACTTTGGAAGAGGAAAATCGGGGGTGTTTAGTAATTCAGGTTGCTGGAACAAATGAGCCTGTAAATGTTATCTGTAATTCTCTCCATGAGGCCGAAAATATTGCTTCTCTTATCGATGGCTATTGCCAATTATGGGCAGGCCAAACAGTTTGGTGTAGAAATGGTAAAAAACATTAATTATATCTATCAGGCAATTAACTTAGAAATATTATTCAGAATGTATTAAAAAGAGACATCTTTCCGTCGACTCTGCAGGTATTTTGTATAGTTTATTTATGCAATTACCCTTAAACACCTCAGATGATAATATTCTAATTACGAGTACCCAAACTATTTTCTAATAAAATGGCCTTATTTAGTATAGATATTATTTGTTTAAAAATTTTTTCGAAGCTTTATCAGATTTTATTTATTTCAGTAGTCAAGTTTAAAAAGTTTTTAATATACACATGTATTAACCAATTTTTTAATGCTAAAAAGTTGTAAAATGCAAAGATAATTTCATTTTAGCTTCTTGAACACAGGTGAAAGTCTTCCGATTACTCCAAGAGAGAGTATGTACAATCGTTCCTCCGGCTCAACAGATCAAAGTAGCAACTCAACAAGTCCTCAACATATGTCTAGTCGTAAGTTTTTAATAGTCACATATTTATTTTATGAATTGTATTAATATGTAATAGATATATCCGATTATGCAGAAATAACTGAAGAAGATGGAGATTATTCTATGCCTTGTAGTAAGTAGCATCGATTATATAGAGAAAAGAGTTAGCCTTTCGTCTCGACAGACAAAGATTACGAAATTGATCGAAACAAAATTAAATTGGGAGATATTTTGGGTGAAGGTCAGTTTGCGGATGTTTACAAGGGTACTTTTTCTGACTCGGTATGATTTGAACAAATTTCTAACTTTTACCCACTTATTTATATTTCTTTTAAACTAACAGCCTGACAGAAATCTCCCTGTAGCTGTCAAAACTTGCAAGTTGGATACCACTGGTGAAAAATCAGAGAAATTTTTGGAGGAAGCTTGTTAGTATACAAATTCTTCTTGAACAATAACTAATTCTGTTTTATTTTAGTCATTATGCAGCAATTCGACCATCAGCATATTATAAAATTGATAGGTATATGTTCTCAACAACCTCCTTGTATGATTATAATGGAGCTAGCAAAACATGGAGAAGTGAGCTCTTTTTCTTAATTTACAATATTACTATTAATTCTGAAAAACCGTAGCTTCGTCTCTTTCTTCAAGCTAATAAAGGAAAGCTATTTCCGGATCGTTTAGTGCTCTATTGTTACCAATTGAGTACCGCATTATCTTACTTGGAGAGTAAAAAATTCGTCCATCGAGATATTGCAGCAAGAAATGTATTAATGTCAAGCGAGGACTGTGTCAAATTAGCCGATTTTGGATTAAGTCGCTGGGTTCAAGACCATGACTACTACAAGGCTTCAAAGGGAAAGCTGCCAATTAAATGGATGGCACCGGAGTCAATTAATTTCCGTCGATTTACTTGTGCTTCCGATGTGTGGATGTTCGGTAATACTCATTTCGCTACTTTTACAGTATAATCTTAACATATATTTGTTCTCTTTAGGTGTTTGTATGTGGGAAATTTTGATGTTTGGTGTGAAACCTCTGCAAGGCATTAAAAACAATGACGTAATTAGAAAAATCGAGGCCGGAGAAAGACTATTAAAACCTGAAAATTGTTCAGGTTCGCTATACGAACTTATGTGCAGCTGTTGGACTTATGAACCTTCAGGACGTCCACACTTCAGTTTCATTAAGAAAAGGCTTTTGTAAGCACTTGTTATTGATTAAAATTTGAGAATAATTTTTAAAATATACAGAGAGATACTCTGTGATGAAAAAGTTCGACAAGAGGAATTAGCAAGAGGTTCCAGACAAGAGCTAGGAAGATCTTGGAGTATGAGTCTTTTGTCTTTGCTCTGATTTCTAATAATTTTGTTTACGAACAGGTTCGAACGGCTCTTCAGAGTATGAAATTAATGTAAGTGTTTGTGGAGATTTATTAAATTTATTATTTATTATTATGTTTATTTATATGAATAGTTTCATGACACTAACAACATTGTTTTCTGACTGTTTCTAGACACCAAGTCGAATTGATAGGCCAACAAGTGTCATTTCAAGCACGCCCAACTTGAATAATCCTAACGTTCGCAGGAATCAAATTTATTCACAACCGAAAAAACTAAATCATCTCTCACCTGATCCAACTCAAATGCCCAACTTACAACAATCATTTGGCTGCGTTCCTGGCGAAGAGAGAGAATCTACATTTTTTTCAAATGGAAGTCCAAAGAGAAATGCAGTCGTAAGTTTTTCAATGCAGAGGAGCAAATAATTAAATTTAATTGTGTCAGGATGAATCGTCTACTGAAGAAGCAGAGTTGGTTAAAAAGCTTGAAAAACAAAAGCTGAAAAGTAAAATGGATGCGGAATGGCTAAACTCGGCTGAAAGCAATCTGGTGTTTGTCAGTGTTGTTTATTCTGTTCTTTATCCTGCATGATTGTTAAAATCCCCCGCTCTTTTTCAAACCACAAAATTTTTATGCTGAATTGATTATATTTAGTTTTTTTTTTAGAAAACTGCAGACAAGTCAAGTCATCATGTTAATCAAAACATGAGTCATAATGATAGTGGCAACATTTGTCTGAGTCCTATATTTCAGCCATCTGGAAGCTTTCGAGATTCAAATATAAACAGTTGGACTGAAAGTACATCAGATCATTCAAATTCCGACAATGAGGTAAAATAATTAAAAAAGTGTTATAAAAATGGATAAAAACATATGCATGACTATTTCAGTCCATGGCTACAGCTCGAATGATCGTAGTGGATAACACAGAGGATCCAGTCTCTGTAGCTACTACGGCTGTTGTTCGTTCTGTAGTTGATTTATGCAAAAAAATTGACCAAGTTCCTGCAGAACAATACAAAGAACTTGTCGCAGTAAGTTGCTAATTTAATAGCTATAACCTGAAATGTGATAAAATGTAAACGACGTTATCGTATTCCTAAGAATGTTGGCCATCGTCTAAAAGATTTAATGAAGGGAGCTGAAGATTCAATGAGAGATTTACCTATGTATACTCATGAGAAAATTGTTCTTGCGCAACAATCGCTCAATTCTGATATGGCACAGCTAATTCAAGCTTTAAGACTAGCACAAGAAAATCACCTGACAGCAATCGATGATCAATATAGAAAACGGATGCTCAAAGCTGCTCGGTGTCTTGCCTTCGATTCGAAAAATCTCTTGGAGGCAGTTCAAAAAGCTCGCTTAAATTAGCTTTGATAAGAGTAATACACTACTGAAATTGCCTTTATCAAACAACTAAATGTCTTAGGTGCCTAGACAAGAATGTGTATATTTTAAAGCAATATAAAATGTTTATTTATACATTTAATCTGTTGTAATTTCATAAAATAAAACATTTTGATTATCTATTATCAAACTTTAACTAGAAATTGACCAATAAAATTGCTTAAACCAATTAAAATAATTATGCAATGTAATATCGTAGTTCTCCATGTCAATTGATTTTGAGATTTGAGCCAACATAAGTATACAGCACAAGGAAGAGTAAAAACATATGAGAATCCACAGAGAGCTCCTGAGAATCTGTATGGTTCGACATTAGAAAACTGAAATATTGAAAACAAAAAAACAAACCTTATTATTATTCCTATTTTAGGCATGAACACGGCAAACAATAGGCATATTATTACAACTAAAGTATTGAAACCAATGACATGCCGCACACTGTTAAGACACTTTTTTAATATGAGAATTAAATGTACTAAAGCAAACCTTGGATAGGCATTCCCAAATAAAGTATGCAAAACCTGAGCACGCATAACAAATGTGATAAGAGGAAATACTGTACACATTTGGAATAATAGAAAAAGACGAGCAACAAAAGAGAGTAAATCAGTGCTTTCGAAGTTATTCAACAAATTCTGAAATATTAAGACAGGATTGGAAGAAGTCTATATTGTAAATTTACACGAACATCCTCAATGCAAAACTTTGGTAATGGAAAACTCAAATAAAAAACTGCTCCAATAATAACATAGGTCAAGGCAACGCAGATATAAGCTATGGAAATGTCTCTTACCTAATATTTAAATTGATAAATTAAATTGACATGTATTAATATTATTTAATATTGTAAACTCACATTGTTTTCCGGATTTTTTTGTGTTCGAACAATAGATATTAAGCAATTATGAATGAATAATGCCAGAGCAAGTATTCCAGTTAACGCAGGAAATGATGAGTGAAATTCTTAAATTGAATAGGAGAAAAAATAATGACGTGAGTGACTTATGAATATTACCTGCAACGTAGGATTTGTTCTTTGGATTGTTAAAATCCACATGAATGCCCCAGTTTGCTGCCTTAATAATAACAAATGTAACAATATAAAGGATAGAAACTGTTCCTGAAATGTCAATTTTTAAATGATTTTAAAAACTTGTATATATGATGTAGATCTCAACCTAAAGCATTAAATTTTGTGAAAAATGTAGGAGATTTAAAATTAATTAACGGCGCAAATAGTATGAGAAGAAAAAAAGGCACAGTATGTGTTTGATGCCAAACTTTCGGAAAAATCGAATCCGCTGGAAATTTAGAAGATTCGTTACGCAAAGCAGTTTTCACAGGACAAACGGCTATGGGAGAATTTACGATCAGATATTTAATTTCATCTTATGAAAACAAACACCATCAGAATATGAGCCATTATGAATAATAGTTGAAGAATTATTAACGGGGTAAATGTGCTCTGAAAAATAAAATTTTAATGATCTTCTAGATATTTCAAAATTTATACCGTAGATAAAATTTCCCGTATGGAATAAAAAATTTGACATTAAAACCCAATATATAACTGCAGCCCCAAGATTTGTGATGCATGAAAAAATGACCGTCAAGTAATCTCCCCATCGTCCAAAGTAATATCTGCAAACCTCAGAAAAGTCAGACACATCACCTGTGGGGTCTTTAATTTTTGCAGAAGTTAGAGAATATATTTTTATTGGTTATAAAATTAAAAAATTTACCGATGTAATAAACAGACTTAACAACTCTATATGACGTGTACAAACAAAGACAAACCATCAAAAATATTAAGCCTAAACTTAATCCAAAACCAGCTTGCTGCATAGCCCAAGGGATACTTAATAACGAAGTACCTACCATAGTATTCCAAATTGAAAAACTATGAAAAAACGTTGTTTAAATGTAGGAAAGATAACAATGTGTCTGTTGTACATACATAGTTACAATACTGTTTTGTTTCCCACCCTCTGGCTTGAATGGAATAACTAAGTAAAATTCAGGAGGAACAACATGAGTGGGCATCAGCTGAAATTAAACGGCTTATAACGTTCTGCATCACGGAAACAAAAACCAACCAAGTTTAATAGAGCAGCACTATGACTTTGCAATTTACTGTAATATTTGTAACGAGACAAGCTAGCCTTTGTACTAGAACTCTGTTCCGCAACACTTCTATAGTCCAGTGGACGCCTTCAAATGTTTGCTATATATTATAAAGGTTTACTTGCTAATAAACTTGATAAAATCAACCTTATAGTAACACTTTCTTCTCCTTCTTGAACGATCGCATGAGTGGAATAGTGCCTGATTCTTTCACTACAAAAGTTAATTGTTTAAAGAATGTCAAGTTACATGTACTAAAAAAGGAAATTTAATACTTTGATAGAAAGACTTTTTAAGACAGATGCACCATGCTGCCTCATCAGAATTATATTTTTTTAAATAAATTCATTATCATTGGAAATTAATAACCTTTGAGTTCCATTGCTGCTCCGCCCTTTACTTAAGAGAGGGTCCTTCTCCGACGTACTTTGAGTAGGAGAATTTGTAAAACTGGATGTACTCATTTTTTATAACTTATCAGCTGTGATTTCTAAAACCGCATAATCTGGTTTTAAAGGAATATTTGATTCATTTAGGTCAAGTTTTAGCAATGGAATTTTGTCCATCGCGAATACAAACCATGCTAAAACCTTTGGATTGTTTTGATTCAGTTGCTCATAGTTGATAAGCTAGTTTTAAAAATCGAAACTTTCGGGCAAAGTAATAAGGAAGATATTATTAATTTCATAAAAAAAACTTAAAACGAGTGTATAGCTATATAGCTACTTCATTAAACTTCCCAATTTCACATCATTGACCGGAAGTGTAATCTTCTTACCCTGGTTTTTCTTTATCCTTAAACATTTTGATAGATTTTAATTAGTTCTAAATTTTATGTTAAATTATAAATATTAATATATATATCTATATATTATATATATATATATTAACAACTTCCCGTTTTTCGTAAAATGTACGAAGATGAGAGAGTGATAATACAAGCATTTAAGAGTTAAATAACAATCGACAACGATCCTATTACGTCTATTGTAGAAACAGAGAAACATGTCTTCTCCGGAAATGGAGGCGTTTGAAATAACTGATGAAGATCTTACAGGATTTGGTTTGAATAGAAACAGAGGGAAGTGGTCGAAAAATCATGCAACTTATGGAGTTTTCCTTGGTGACATGGTGGATAGCGATGATGAACGACCAGGATTAGGTAAATCGGGAGATAGGAATGGTCCGATAAACTTTATAAGTGGGGGTATTAAAAAAGAAACTTCCAACCATGAGGAAGAGAAGGATGAAAATATATGTTTTGACGAAGATACACAGTTTAAACCAAAGCAAACTAAATTCAAAGTTCCTAGAAAAGATACTTCGGGATTTGGTAATTGGGAGAAACACACAAAGGGTATAGGCTGGGCCTTAATATCAAAAATGGGGTATAAACATGGCCAAGGATTAGGTAAAAATGAACAAGGTATTAAAGCACCTGTCGAAGTATATCAACGAAGAGGAAAAGGAGCTCTTGGGTTTTATGGCTCAGAGATCCCAGAAGCGAATAAAGACAATCTGAAAGAAGTTATTGCAGGTGAAAAGACAAAAATTGAGACTAAAAATTGGAAAAAAGACCCTCAGAGAGAAAAAAAGAAAGGAAAAAAATTCCAATTGAAAACAATTGATGATGCTATAGCTGAGGGCTCGCAAAGAATGCATTTTAAGACTGACGTGAAAGTAAAGGTTATTGATATGACGGGTAAAGAGCAAAGGGTATTGTCAGGATACGGAGCTCTAGCTCATAAGTCTGAGCAAGAAGATATACATACAAAATCTCGAGGATTTGATCTACCAGAATTGAAAAATAATCTTAATGTTTTGTGTGACACAATAGAAGACGAAATTGTATCAAGTGACAGAAAAAAACGAAATAACTCAGATCTTTTATCTAATTTAGAGCATGAGTTTGATAAAAAAAGGATACTTTGTGAGAGGGAAGAGCAATTCATTGAAAAACTCAAAGATGTATTACATATAATCGATACAGCTATTGACAGATCAAGAGATCCGATGGATCCTAATACTCTAAAAGACTGTGCAATTGTTGCCGAGCGGCTTCAAGATGAATACCCCAATGAATATGCTGCTTATGATTTAGGAGTTTTTATCTTAGCTTTGATTTTGCCTTTATTCAAAGCAGCACTTTCTAGTTGGCAACCCCTTATTGATCCATTTCGGGAAGGTGTAGCCATGTATGCTAATTGGAAAAAGATTTTAACAGAAAAAGGAAAAAATTCCGAGAGTTTTATGAGTCCCTACGAAAGACTTGTATGGGATACCTGGATACCATCTGTAAGGACAGCCATAACATCTCACTGGAATGGTAGAGATGTTGAAGCCTTAGCTCTTTTAGATCGGTGGCAACATAACTTGCCAGACTGGATACTCAATGACGTATTGGATCATTTAATCTTACCCAAACTACAAAACGCCGTAAATGAATGGGATCCCTTAAGCGATAGAATTCCAATTCATAATTGGTTACTACAGTGGTCTCCGATGATGGGAGATAAGCTTAGTCCTCTTTACGAAGCTATTCGTCACAAGTTTGCTAATGCTTTAGTCGCTTGGCATCCCTCTGATCCATCAGCCAAGTTTATGCTTGAGCCCTGGAATAACGTCTTCTTAAAAGGCCATATGCAAGCTTTTTTGGTAAGAAATGTTGCTCCAAAACTAGGTCAGTGCTTAGCCGAAATGGATCTATCTCCTAACCATTTAAAGTTGGATTTATTTAATTCTGTTATGACTTGGATAGACCTTATGCCCATCAATAGCATGGTTCCCCTTCTTGAGAGACACTTTTTTCCTCGCTGGTTACAGACATTGTGCCATTGGTTAAATCAACATCCTAATTATGACGAAGTTAGTAGATGGTATATGGGTTGGAAAAATATTTTTCCCAGAGTTCTTCTCGAGATTTCAGCTGTAAGGGATCAATTCAATAATGCTTTGGATTTCATGAACAGAGCTGTAAGTGGTGAAAAAGTTCAGCCTTCGCCTTCTTATAGTATTCAAAAGCCACCTGGCAAAGCAAATCAACCAAAATTTTCCACCTCTACAGCATCACTTAGTTACAAAGACATTATAGGAAAAAGAGCCGAGGAAAATGACATCGTCTTTTTGCCCGTACCCAATAAAACACACGAATCAAAGCAAATATATCAATTTGGGCGATTATTCATCTACTTTGACCGTAATGTTCTATTTGTAAATGAAGGGGGAGTTTGGGTACCAACATCATTGAATAACTTAATAGATAAAGCAAGATGACCAATTCTATTTCACTGTGAATGCATTGTTTTTTTTTTGTTTTTAAATAATTTGTAATATAAATTGCTTTAAAAATTTCGCTTGAACCTTATTTCATTATCTTTTGAGAGATCTCCTTTGCATTTGATTATATGAAAATATAGTTAGCAGACGACTCCCGATACCGGAAGTGAACATGGTTATGCTCGTATTCAGTATATTCATTTTAAAAAACCATTGATCAAAAAGTGTATTTGTTGAAATTTAAACAGCCAAAATATAAATTTTTTGTTATTAGTGCTGGCAGAAAAAGACAAATTCACCTTGACCTGAATTTCGTTCGGCAAAGTCGATTCAAAGATGAACTCTGAAAGTATTGCAACAAAAATTTATGATGGAATGAAGCCAGGAACCAGTGGACTCCGGAAGGCAACTAAAGTGTTTATGCAAGAACACTATGTTGAAAATTTCACTCAGTGTACACTGGAGGCTGCTTTGGGTGCCAAAAGGAGGGGGTCGAGTTTGGTTGTGTCTGGTGACGGACGCTTCTTTGGAAAAGAAGCTATTAAAAAAATAATTCAAGTTTGCGCAGCTAATGGGGTACAACAGCTGTACATAGGTCAAAATGGCATTTTGTCAACCCCTGCTGTTTCTCGTGCTATACGATATTTCAAAGCCGATGGTGGTATTATATTAACAGCTTCTCACAATCCCGGCGGACTTGATGCTGACTTTGGAATGAAGTATAATATTGGTAACGGAGGTCCTGCACCAGCCAGTGTTACTGATGCTATATATGACTTGACAAAAGCTATAAAAGAATACAAAATATGTAAACATGTAAATTGCGACATTTCTCAGATAGGACGACAATCTTTTGAAGTTGATGGAAATTGCTTTCACATTGATATTATTGATTCTGTTCATGAATATCATATGTACATGAAAGAAATATTTGATTTTGATTTAATTCGATCTGCCATGAAAACAGATATCAAAGTCTTAGTTAACTGTTTACATGGGGTTGTTGGACCTTACGCAAAAAGAATATTAGTTGAAGACCTCGGAATGGATCTAAATAGTGCCGTCAACGCAGATCCAAAGGAAGATTTTGGGGGTGCTCATCCAGACCCAAATCTTACTTATGCAAGTGAACTAATGGATGAAATGAAGAAAGGGAAATTTGACATAGGTGCTGCTTTCGACGGAGATGGGGTAAAAATGATTTTGTCTTAAAAATTTTTCAGCACTGTCAATTTTTTTTTCAATTTTAGGATAGAAATATGATAATCGGAAAAAATGGATTCTTTGTTTCACCTTGCGACTCTTTAGCCGTCATAGCTGCTAATATGAGTTTAATTCCTTATTTCCAAAAGACAGGAATTAAAGGAGTAGCAAGAAGTATGCCAACCAGCGGGGCATTAGACAGAGTAGCTGAACGACTAAAAGTGCCAATTTATGAAGTTCCTACAGGTTGGAAATTTTTCGGGAACTTAATGGATGCAAATAAACTATCTTTATGTGGAGAGGAAAGTTTCGGCACCGGCTCTGACCATATTAGAGAAAAAGATGGCTTGTGGGCCATGCTTGCTTGGTTATCGATCTTAGCTAAAAAACAAAAGAGTGTGGAAGCAATTCTTAAAGAGCATTGGGCAACATATGGAAGAAACTTCTTTACCAGGCAAATTTCGCTGTACTGTAGCAAAATCTATTTTTAAAGTGACTTTTTTCAGATATGACTACGAAAATTGTGATGCTACGAAAGCAAGAGAAATGATGAAGAACTTAGAGGACTTGATAATAAATCCCTCATTTATAGGGAAAAAATTTGATGGAGCCAAAGCATATACAGTCGCGAAGTGCGATAATTTTGAATATACAGATCCTATAGATGGGAGCTTATCGACTAATCAAGGACTTCGCATTATATTTGAGGATGGATCTCGTTTGATCTTCCGTCTTAGCGGTACAGGAAGTTCTGGAGCAACTGTTCGATTGTATGCTGACAGCTACGTTTGGGATTCTTCTTTGTTCTTTGATGATGCTCAGATCGTCCTAAAACCTTTGGTTTTACTTGGACTTCGAATAAGTAAGCTAACAAGCTTCACTGGGCGAGATAAACCAACTGTAATAACTTAACGCAAAGTTTCTCGTTCTATCTTTTCCTTCTATCCAAATACAAGTTTAAATACAATTACAAAAATATTTAGTCCAATTAGTGGAAATCTCATAACAGTTCTAATAGATGATATAAGATTTTTCACACGATCTATCATGCCATCAGGATTTTCATCGAAACCTCTATGTTGATTATTTCTCCATCCAACTAAAAATTTGAATGAATAAAATAAGATAAATATACATATATTTAAAATGATACCAACATTTTGATAGAAATCTTTTTTCATGTAGTATACACACAGCGTTTAAACATAATAGAATGGCCTCAAGTAATGAATATAATCCAATTGCCATGTTTGTGGACAAGTTGGCGAGAACTCACCAGTTTTTACGCCCGGAAGTTTATGTCTACAAAATGTTTCGCATCAGCCACGTTAGTTCTCACTTTATCGCTCCGCTAAATCATTTCCTATATTAGAGATGTATCAGGATCAATCTTGTTGTTCATAGTATTTTCATATGAAAACTTTTATTAGAAATATCACAGAATATGGAGCCTATAAATTTAACACAGCATCAAGTTAATTTCGACGAATCAGATATACAATCTTCAATTTCAATAAATGCTTTTAGTAATTTAGTATCATACGAACAAGAACTAGTCCATAAAGATGTGGGAGATTTACCTATTGTTACTCAGGAGGTTGTATCACACGGTAATTATATAGCATGTCTGATTGATACTTTTTTAAACTAGTCTCTTTCAGGCGATAGAAGTGATAAACCTAAAGCGGAAGAACACAAACCATTGAAAAATCTCAACAAATTTCATCGGACAAAAATGGATGAAGAACAGAGAGTATCTTCAACTGTCAATCAATTACCATTGGATAATCAACCAACTGCTGATTTGAATTTGAAAGTTAAAAAAGACTTTTGCCATAGTAAATCGAATTCTCAAAACTTAAAGATAGTTAAGCGTAGAGAAGTTAGCTTACCATCGGGTTGTGCTCTTGAGACTTTAGATGAGCCTTTTCAAGACAGACCTCCAAGTCGAGCTAATGTTCATCAAGCTTACATGAAGAATAACTTAACCAGTGGCTCATTCTCGTCGAACATCCAAAATGAAAATCAGCTTGCACCGGAGAAGATTCTATATCCTACAGCAAATAGAGACATGGAAGGAACAACCAAGCCAGTTTTAGAGAGGATTTTATCTCAGAATAGTGTACAATCACATGTTACTGTTAAAGCCAAAAATGTAAATGTAGGAGTTTGTACCCATAATATCTTCACATCTACCAAGTCAACTTCACCAATAACAGTTCAAGAAGAAAAAGTCAATGACCCTCATAAAGAAATTTTAGATAAACTGATCGAAAGCGAAGATTTAGTTAAGCGTTTCGAGCAGGTCATTAAAACTCAGCATGATGAAATTCAAAATCTGAGATCTTTTGTTGCTAAATTACAAAGTGATGTCGGAGATTCTAACGCAGAGCTATATTGCAAGTTGGAGCGGACGAGAGATACTCTTGTAGAAAAAGAAAGCATTATAGAGGGATTGAAGAATAAATTAGCATCTGTATATGTTGATTATGAAAGCGCAATGCAACGATCCTCTGTATCTGAGCAGGAAATAAAAACTTTAAAATCCGAAATGGAAACAGTTATAGAGGCTAAAAAATGGCTGCAGAAGCAGCTGGATTCTGCTACTGCTAGTCGAGCCAATCTTCAAAGCAAGTTGACATCCGCACAAGCAAAGAGCATCGAAAGCGCAAGTGCTATTGAAAGAATGAGGGCTGAAAAGGAGAGAGCGAATCAGGCTCTTGTGACTGCCCAGCAACAAGCACTTCGAGAGAAACAACTACTTGCTTTGCATCTTGAGACCATAGAGGCTGATATAGTCCAAAAAGAAGTTGAACTAACTCAAGCCAAATTAGAACGCTCAGTGTCTCTAAAAGATAAGTTCGAAAGTGTTCACTCTTCCTTATATATAGATATGCAACAAGAATTAGAAAATCTTCGTACTTCCTTAAAGGTATCCGTCGAGCAGTTGGAGCAAGAACAAATTCTAAAAGCCGAATTCGCTCATCGACTGGCTTTAGCTCACGAGATGACTGTTGAAAGGGATAGGCGTATTACCCGCTTAAATGATACACTGGTGGATAATGAAAAGCTTCAAAGAGATATGCAGGAACAAATGAAAATCTCAAACGAAATTCGAAAGCAATCCGAAAGACAAGTTTCTGCATTGGAAAAAGCATTGGAAAAAGTTCAAAGTGATTTAATATTTGTTCGTGATCAAATGGGAGGAGTATTTCAAGGCAAAGACCCTCCACTCTTATCTCACAAAATAGCCATTATCAAATCCAGCACTTCTGAAAATAAAAACAAGGAAATTTTAAATTTAATAACTGATGTAGTGAAAGATTTAAAGACAGCTGTGGAACTTGTTGAAGATAATTATGACGATGTTCAGTTGTGCATTTCGAAAATACTATCAAAAACTGTGACTTTGAAGATCACTCCAGAGCCTGTAGACTTAGAACCTAATAAAAAAAATTATAGTTATATCCGAACAAAAGCCAAAGTGAAGAGTAGACAAAGAGAAATGTTTGAAAAAGAGAGAGACGCATACGAGATTCGATTAAAACAGTTATCGGATAGAGTGAAGGAGCTTCAAATTGAAAGAAGCAACCTGCAAGCAAATTTGGATAATGCCGTGGCTGAGAGGACGGCAACTGCTTCCAAATTAATTATGTTCCAGAGGAACGAACATGATCTAAAGCAACATATTACTAAGCTTGAAAATCGATTGCAGGAAGAGGTCAAGTCAATTCACACAGTTGAGTCAAATCTAGACTTAGACATTAAGCATTTTTCCGACGATTTGGATGAAAAACTCAAATTTGTGAGTACTGAAAAAGAAAACTTGTTGACTGAAAGAAAAACTTTACAAATGAAATTGCGAGAGTTGCTTCATGAGAGGGAGGCTGATATAATTCATTCCCAAATAGTTAAGAAAGAAAATCAGTCGCTGAGTGCTCAATTAGAGGAGCTTTTGGGAAAACGTCATGCAGATTCAGAGCAAAGAATTCATGAAATGGAAGAAATATATGAATTACGAATGAAAGAATGGCAAGCTGACTGTACCAATCGAGAACTGAGTTTAAAATTAAAAAATGAAGAACTTGAGCACAAATATAATATACTAAACGACAAAGTTAGGGATTTCGAACGTTTACAAGAGCTTGTTGCTGAGCTGCAAAAAAACTATCGAGAGCAGGCAGAACTACGATCAGAGGCAGAACGATTATTAAATGAAAAAGAAGAAAATTTCAGGCCAGTTTGTGATAATGGATGTCAAACTGAAACCAAAGAATCTTGCCTAGTTGACTTAATCTGTAAGCTACAAAATTTTAAGCAAACTGTTAAAATGCAAGAAACAGCAAATGGAGACTCTGGAATAGAAGATAATGTCTCCAGTATTGTCACTCTTCCTGATTTATCTCAAGCAGCTAAAGCAGCGTGTGAAGAAAATATTTCTTTGACAGCTCTGATAAAAACCTATCAACAACTAATCGAATTAATCGTTAATGATTCGAAACAGCTATCAAGTAAGGCCATTAATTTTGAAGTCTCACACGAAAATTGCTTGGCCAAGTCTGAAAAGCTGAAATTAGAGAACAAAATTCGAGATCTTCAACATGAGTTAGAATGTGCGGCAACTATGCATAGCACGAATCTGGTAATGCTGAAAGACTTACGTCAAAGTGAACTTGATGCTAGAAAAGAATGTAATGAAAATGAAAACACTATTAGGCACATGAGAGCTGAAATACATCGTCTTTCAACTGACTTAGAAATTTACGAAACTAGAATTCCTATATTAGAACAGCAAATCTCCGATTATGAATCATTACTGATTTCAAAAGAAAAACAAATATTAGCTCAAGAAGAACATATTAAATGTGTTGAAGAACGTTTTACCACATCTCAAAGTTCTGTCAATTCTTCCTTGCGTCAAAATCATGCAGATCTGGACCAATACAGAAATGATCTTCTTCAGAGTAGAGAATATAACAAGCAACTTAAGAGTAGAGTAGCTAAATTAACTGAAGTCCTTAATGCTTTAAATATGTCGAAAGATACGAAAGCTAATTTCAATTATTCTCAAGTGGAAGATATTTTAGAAAAATATTCAGAGAATATAAAAACACCAACAAATCAGTCAAATTCTTCACTTGGAGTTCTTCAATCTTGTTTAAATGGTTTAAGGAGTCAAATAACAACTTTACAATCTCAAGTAAATGGCCACTTACTCAAAGTTCAGTCCTCATCGCAAGCCTGGAGGTAAGTTACCTTCAATAATGTGGGTAATTAAGTAACGAATTAATTTTTTTTTGGCTAGGGACTTGAAACAAGAAGTGGCGGAATTACAAGCAATATGTAAAGAATAAAATCTAAGGTGCAAGTCACTAAAAATTTTTAAATAAATTCATGGAAATGCTATTTTTATATTTACATTTCTTATAACTTTTAAATGTTTATATTGACAATAGAGTATATATTTTACTTTTATATCATAAAAATCTTTTAAAATTTGGAGCTACTCTGAAATTTTTAAATGAATTATTTAGGGTAATTCTAACAGCTTATGTTCCTCTAGAATTTCTTGACACTTGCTGTATATCGTTTCAAGGACCTCAATTAACTGTGTATTAAACCCTATAAGTTCTTCCTCAGTCAAACCCGGACGTAGCATTTTTAAAATCAATTGCCTCTTTGTAGGAAGAGTATACAGAGCCACACCAACTAGCTTTCTTATTCCCCAATTGTGGTATTTGCCAAGAGTTTTTTCATAAACTTTCCAAGTCATTCCGGAGAGATTACCGGCATCATCATGATTTTGTAGCTCTTTAAGGAATTCTGAGACAAATAGTAGAGCTCGATGAAGGCGTAAAAAGGTTCTACAGCCTGAGTCATTTCGCTTCTTGAAATCCACTTTATCATTTTCAACCTCGTAATGAATGAATGATTGCAAATTACAATAGTGTGTTGCATCAGGACCGGCTAAATAGTTTTTCAAAATATCCATTTTATCAGTTATGTCAGATGTTACAAACTTGAAAATAGATCCTAATTGATTTATCAATCTGGGCGAAAATAAGGGATTTATAGAATATATCTGTTATTTACAATTAAATCATATAAGAGAAACTTACCGACACAACAACTCATAGCCTTGGCAATATTCTTTCAAACTGATATCTTGCTCCAGACAAACTTTAAAGAATTGCGAACATAGATCTGGATTAAACGCATCTTCCGACATAGCTAAATGGTGTAGATGACTTAAAGGAATTTTATAAATTATATTACCGAGTGATTTCTCTTTAGGTCAATTTTAAAATTTGAAATCTAATAACTTGTTATTTTTTGTCGTTTTACAACCTATTTAAAAGTGTGTAATAAAGGAAAAAGTACTTCAAATCACGCCTTCAACAAAGTAAACTAAGGAATTAAATAAACTAGATTCGCAATATCATGGCTTGAAGCTTGTTTTTTAATACAGTAACTCTAAGTTAGACGAACTTAACATAAATTTTGGTTATAGAATATTAAGGGGTTATTGTTAAAGTGTTTTGAAAGCAAAAGTGGGCTCTCAACAAAGAATATTTTTGCAATGACGATATGTTTTTTCGTACCAATGAAATAAATATTTTTAAAAGTAGATTAAAGCAGAAAATTCGCATACTATTTATTATAAAATACGAAAAAATTATATATTTTTTCCATTTCCTGTCTCGTGAAGCTTCCGGTAGATGGTGAAAATCTTTCAATACTCAAACACCCCTAACATGTTTCATTTGAAAATTATCACTTGCTGTGTTTTGATTCCAATCGTTTTTTCAAAGTGTCAGTTTGCTGATGAAAACCACCATTCTAAGTTTTTCAACAAACTGGGTCAATTTAATGAAATGTATAGTTACCTAACATCTTTTCAACTAATTTTATATATACTTTATACTTAGATACAAAACCACTGACAAAGGATATACATATCAAGTAGGAATATGTAAAAGTGTAAATGCAGATGACACAGGAATTTTGCAAACAAAAGGAATAAATACGATCGATCTTGGAAAAATTAACAGTTCAATTTTTATCTATGGAGGTCTTATTGTAATTACCTCATTTGAAAAATTTTCAACATTTCCTTTCAATTAGATAATTGGGCTTACTTGGAATATCAAAATGGAGATGAACACCTTTCGGATGTCTGTTCAGAGGGAAGAAAGCGTTCTATCATTATGTTTATTTGCAATGAAAATGAAAAAGAGGTATATTTGGTAAAAAAAAATAGTTTAAATTAATATTTCGAATTTTCAGGGTCGTGTTAAGATGATTCGAGAAGTTCGTGAGAACACTAATCGTTGTTACTTTCTATTTGAATTCCAGCATCAATCATTATGCTCAGCTAAAAGTTTCAGTGTTGGACTCATTTTAGTACTTATTCTGTTTTCACTTGGTATACTCTATATTTTGTGTGGCGTTTTATATCGACGTTGTATTGCTGGAGCTAAGGGATGGGATCAAATGCCAAATTATGAGTTTTGGACAGATTTTGGTAATTTGCAAGCGGATGGTTGTAATCTAATCTGTCGACGAAAACAGCCACAAAGTAACTATTACAGAGGTATTGGTGATGAACAATTAGAAAAAAGCGAAGATATTGAAAGAGATGACCATTTGCTTCCTATTTGATACTTCAATAAAGTTTTTTTACTAGTTTTCCATCTTTGTTGTACAAAACTTCTTGAAAATACTACTCTTTGGAAGAAATGTATAAAGTAAACATTTCATCTTTTCCTTACTGACTCGGGGTTTGACTTAAATCAAAGTTGAGTCTATTTAGTCAAGTTTGAAAATATAAGACTTCAATGTGACATATCAGAAAGAAATTTCTCATAAACTCTTCTTTGTTGGAATTTTTAAAACAATTATTTCATAACACATATTGCAAATACTTTACAAAGACAAATGTTTTGCTCCGAAACTTACTTATACGTTATATTTATATATTTACCATGCAACTTAAAGCAAACATATCTTCAAGTCTGATTAATGCAATATCAGAATGCTTCAACTTTGCATATCGTCGTCACCATCGTTTTGACTAAGAAGAAAGTTCGCAGCTAGTTGCTCATTTTTTTCACAAGCAAAATAAGCTTGTACAACAAGACTTTCAGGAAAACCAAGCGCCTTTAACTGTGAGGGATCATAAAAAATATTCACAATTATTCAAATTTACTTATGATTATTACCCTATCAATGGCTTGTTTATCTTCCTGGGACACTTGTATGTATCCAGGTTGATCAGAACTATTGCCACTCACATTACCAGTCCCTCCTGCACCCGCACCGGCTTCATCTTCACTGTTGAGCATAGCTACAAATTCCTCCTGATTTTCCTGTATCATTCGAAACAAATCTGGATTTGTTTGTCGTATTTGTTGAAGTAATGGTTGCAATAAATTCGGATTGTCCTAAAATGTATAAGAATTATAATAGTAATATTAAAATTTTCCAATAAATTTTGGTACTTACGCGGATTACATGTCTCATCTGACGAAACTGCGGCTGACTTCGAAGGAACTGTAAAGCATCAGAAGGTGCAGTGGGTCCATCAGCTGGCTGACTTGGGGTCGCAGGAGTTTCTTGAGCTGTGCTGGAAGAACTTTGCGAGGGTAGAGTCGGAGCTGCCTCAGTGGAACCAACATCAGGTATTCCCTAGAATAGACATATTTTTATTCTAAAAAGCCTTAAATAAGAAAATAACCAACGTTAAATAAATATTCAACAGCTCTATCGGGGTTATTGAAACTGGCTCGCATAGCTCTTTCTACTTGATCTCTTTCAAATCCCATACCCATGATTTCTGTTACCATTCTTTCAAAATCTGATCCGGTTACCAGCAAATTCGCTCCGCTGGTTATTTGTCCTGAAATTCAAACTTTTAACAACGGAAATATTTTATTTTGTAAATTACCAGGTGACGCCTCTGGCTCTGTTTCAGTTCTCGCAGAGGATGATAATGTCTCTGTTGCTGCTGTAGGTACAGTTGATACTGGCGGTGTCTCAGTTTCTTTCGGTTTTTCTTCTTGTTTCGTTTCGGCCTCTTCAACTGCCGCGGAGGTGCTAGCTTCATCTTCGGCTGGTTTAGCAGAAGCAGGTGAAGGTCGTACCTAGAATGTAAATGTTAGTAAAACATATGACTAGTAACAATTGTCACTACTACTTTGGTCATCATCAGAACGACGAATCCCTTTTCTTCAATCTTATAATCAGCCACAGTCTTTTCATCTTCCATAACTTTACCAGCGAATATTAATTTCTGACATGCTGCTGAGTACTCTTTTCCCTTCAATTGTTCGATTTGTTCTTTAAGATCTTTTATCTGTTTTTAGTACCGATATTCCGTTAACATGATTCAGCGTAGCTCTTAAAAAGTTACTCACTTTCGTCTCCCCAACAACTTCGACCTTCCATGTATGCTGTTGCAATGTTTTAATTGTAATCAACATTTCTAACAAAGTTTTGACTTCCCAATGAACGACTAACTGTTAAAAATATTTAAGTTTTACATTAGTTTCCACCGTTTCGGTGCAAGAAAATGGCTGACTTCCGGTTTTTATTTTATTTCGTGTTTTTTTTTTATAATAGAGATCTTCCAAATAATATTTCAATGATAATTTTTAAAGTTTAATAGCTTTCATACGAAAATTTAATTCGAAGTTTAGCTCAAGAATTATTTTACATCTGTCAGATCTCTTATTCGAGCGGATCTTTATTTCGTTTACATTAATTTAAAACTTTCTGTTATAATTTCTGGTTTTTCAATGGAAAATAACTCTGATTACCAAAAAACTGACGAGAATGTAAATTCTACGACTAGATGTAAATTTTTTCTTGACAGAAAGAAGAGATTCTGTAAAGCAACTTCAAGATATGATTCAAACTTCTGTGTTGAACATGGATATCTTTCAAATGACTCTGAGGTAAGAATTTTAGACTTCATTCCAATTTTTAAAAAGGCCTCGTTTTAGACTGAATTTTCAAGGAAGCGTATGCTTTGTCCTCTGGATCCTAAACAGTATATTTTAACAAATATTTCCGTTTTTAAATAATAATAATGTATTTGTAGCTCTTGCTACGCCGATAAAATAGACAAGCATTTGAAAAAATGTAACTCCCGAAAGGAGCTTTATCCGGTAGGTGTGTCTTTTCATCAATAGATCGGCTAAAGTCTATATTGTCTTCCAATTCAGGTTTATTACCAAGAAAACTTGAACTCTGGATATTCCCCATTGAATCCGAATGAATATAGAAAGACCATTCGCGACATAGAACTTCCTGAACTTATTGGCCTGATCGAGAGAATAAATTTCTACTATGAAAGTATAAGAAAATCTCTCTTTTATTATACTAGTTTACTCCTGTTTTTAGTTGTTTTTTAACATCTAAACTATATTTAGGGAATGATACTTAACTCCCATTTCAAGTTTTCCCGAGTCTTTATAACAAAGATTTTTTTCCAGAATATTATCAGACTGATACTTTAAATGAGTATTTATGTCATGATTCTGTTGAAAAAGATATTTCGGATCCAAAAACCGGGAAATCAGCCGTCAAGCATCTTAAACAACAGGTAAATCCTACGATTCAAATTGTAATTTACTTGCCTATAAAAACTTATGCGTTTATTTGCCCAGGGTTCAATCATAGAACATATCAACAGGTTGGAGTTGCTTCAAGACGATACTTGCTTTATTGAGTTTGGCGCTGGAAAAGGTAATTAGCGAAAGGTGCATCATTTGATTTAAAAAATTTATTGTTCATAGGTGGATTATCTCACATACTAGAAAAAGCTTCTAAAGAACTCAATAGTGTTCAATTCATTTTAATCGAAAGAGGAGCAGTCAGATACAAGGTTGATTGCGAATTTTATTGGGATTTTTACAATTAAGTTCATTTGTTTCATTGTTAGAAAGACAACTATCATAAAGAAGAAAACCAAGGACCTATATTTGAAAGATTAAGAGTTGATATAGAGCATTTAGCATTAGGTAAATAGCTATTAAGCTCAGCGAACTTCAATTACTATCGAAATCTTTTCTCAGATAAAGTAGAGTCTTTAAAAAATCCAAAAAAGAAAGTGGCTATAGGTAAGCATCTCTGTGGCTCAGCTACAGATATGATGCTACGCTGCTTAATGGAAAATTGGTTATCTGGAACAGGGAATCAGTAATATATTGTATGAATGTAAATTATATCTAAGAAGTATTTTCAAAACAGATTCCGTGGATTAGTTCTCGCTCTTTGTTGCCATCATAGATGTGATTGGAAGTCATACGTGGGAAAGAAATTTTTTGAAGAAGCTGGATTTTCAGCCAGAGATTTTCACCTTATAAGCACGTTAAGCAGCTGGTATACATGTGGAACAAAGGATATCGAAATAAAAGAAGGAAAATTAACTCTTGAAGAAAGAAGTCAAATTGGAAAACGATGCAAGCTATTGATAGACTTTGGACGAAAGCAGTATTTAAAATCATTTAACTTAGATTCACAATTGGTAGCATACGTTGATCCTGATATATCTTTGGAGAACATATTATTGAAAGCTAAATTTCTCAAATAAAATGATAAACATATAAATTGAGAGTTACTTTCATTGGGTTTCTAGATTATTGCGAGATTTATTCTGATTTTAGGATACTATTAGATTTAGAAATCGATTTAGAAAGTAGCGTGAAATAGACAAAGAGAGAGCTTGATAAAATAAGTTGAATATCTTATAGGTAAAACGAAGACTTTTTCAAACTTTTTTCTAACAGTCTATCGAAATGTTTAGCCAAATGAAAACACTAACTATGTAAATAAGATTAGTGTAATTATGTAGTTGTAAATGGCTCTCATAATAAAACTATAAACAATAATCAATGGTAATGACCTTACTCATTTAAGTAATTCAGTAATTCGTAACGGGCAAAATAATTTCTAATTAGTTTTTAAAATTAAAAAATTTGGCAATTAAAATAAATCTCGTAAAATATTTAAAAGATACTTCTAAATTATTACGTAATTCTCTTAAAGTATGAATTATGTCTAATTATGTTACAAGTGAGAAGTACAAGCATTTAAACAGTTCTAGAAGTAACTATCTAAATATAAGAAATATATTTGTTTGTAAAATTAAAAAGTATAAACAAGAAAACGTCAAACTTTCAATTTCTTCTTTGACCCTTTTTCATATTTTCGAAGTCGACTAATGGTCGACTGTTCCTCAGTAGATAGTCTGTACAGACTTCTAGTTTGCTTGTATAACTCAAACAAAGAGACTATTGCTTCACTAGCTATTAAATCTGTCGCGTGCTCGCTTAATAGCCGTAAAATTAGAATACCATCTCTTCTCAAAAAATTTACTACGAAATTCCTGACAAGTGTCTCCTCAGGAATATTGTCAAGTTGTTGTTCAAAATTCTCTTCAGTTATGTTAACATTATTAGACGAATGGTCATAGTCTAGGTTCCAAATTAATTTCATTGCCATCAGACGGTCACCAACGTATCGCACACTAAATCTTTCAATAGCGATAAGCATAATCCATTTTAACAAGCTTAGGAAACTAACAGTAGAGACTATAACAAACCAAAACCATATAAATATATATACCTTTTCATTAAAGAGGTTAACTGTTAAAGCGCATTGAAGGGTTTCTTTATGAACAGATCCCAAACGCCT
Source organism: Dimorphilus gyrociliatus (assembly GCA_904063045.1). Taxonomy (NCBI): domain Eukaryota; kingdom Metazoa; phylum Annelida; class Polychaeta; family Dinophilidae; genus Dimorphilus; species Dimorphilus gyrociliatus. Next base: position 784,207 of record CAJFCJ010000002.1, on the reverse strand, counting down.
TACTTTAAAATCACACATTGTAACCCGAGGGAAATATATAGCTGTTGTCCATATATCTTCGTCCAATTCTCTCCATACTTGTATACCGAATACTTTATATCTGGTTTTCATCGTGAAAAGTAAATTTAAAAGAAACAGTTGACCAAAAGCATTTGTAAAGTACATAATCTTTGTTGTTATAAATAAGATCGACAAGTAGCATGATCTTGCAGAGACCTATTATATATTGTATAAAAATTGATAAATTTAAAAATTGAATGTAAATTTTAGGCAAACCGAGAAAGAATTTCTTATTGCAGCTATTTGTTTTTTCCTATCTACGTCAATTAAAAATCTTGTAAAATGCTTGACAGCATAGTTCATAACTTCTCTCCTTTTAACGGGATCAATAGCTCCAGGCTTTTGAAGTTCGTAAATAGAGTCAACAAGTGACATAATAGAAATGCCTTTTCTTGTATTTAAAGATTTCCAAAATACTCGAGGTACGATGAATAAGATTGCTTGAGCAATTAAAATAAGAGGAACCCATTGATAATAATTTATATATTTAAGGGGTTTTGATTTTCTCGTCAGCAGTTTTGTATCATTGAAGGAAAAATAATACGTATTTGTAACCCAACAAACTTTATTTGCAAAATCTATATGAGTACTGGCATAATTTGCTGGGCACCAGCAGCTAATAGGCTCTCCTGTATAGCACACAAAAATTGAGTTATGGGTAATAAGAAACGATAAATCTTTATCGATTTAAACACAATTTTAAATAGTAAATTCTTAACATTAAGTTTCAATCTAATGAAATAAGTAATTAACGAAATTTCTTATTCTAGGACATTAAATTATCTCAGAGGAATATTAGACCCGAAACGTAATGATCAATACTTTTTTGAGATTCTTGTAAGCACAAAGAAATTTATCTTAGTAAACAATATGAATATCGCATACATACCCACATATTGTTTCGTCGAAACTAGCACACAAAATAAAACTAGTAATGCTGAAGTGTATTTTGAATTTAGTCGATCTGAAAAGGTATCAGCGGCTGTACCAAATTTTATTAAAGCTTGCAAAGCTTTGTCAAACATTCTATCGCATATAGACAGAACGAAGGCCAAATTTTTTCGTGATAGTGCCGATGTCTGACCTGACCAGCATATATATATATATATATATATTGGTTGCTTTAGGCCCTAGAATGCATACAACATTTTTAGTGTTTCACTTGTAGCGTGTTTATGAATAAGCAAGACATAGTTTTCTCAAAGGTTTCTGATTCTTTTGTTTTTGTTATATTCTATTGGCTTAGATAAGATATTTAAGTTTAGAAACCCACGTGAATAAATTCACTTTCTAAAGAATATAACTTTGATATAAATTTGGTAAATTATACAATAAAGTATCTAGAACTCCTTAATGCTAGTGATAACGATATCTTAAAACTTACTACTTTAATGACATTAGTTATTTATTTCTGCATACTAAATAAATTTTAAATACGCTTATTATCTAAGATAATCTATATGTTGTACAAATAGAGATATCAATTCTATTGTAACTTCTTAATGGAAAGGTTTTAAAATTAAAAAGTAATTTGCTATATTGCTAAGATATCAAATAATCATTGTTGCTAATATTCGGCAATATTTTCTTTTTACTGTGAACTTTGCTCGCTTCTATAAAATTAATTCATTTTTTTTCATAATAAAAATCTTCTATTACATATTTATTTGTGAAGAGTCTAATTACTCCTCGGATGCCAATGCTATTAGCTGACCCAGTTTAAATATTTGTGAAAATAATCATTAACACCCAATGAAAATTATACTGGTAGCCCGCACATTTTCTACAGTTAATATTGCTCATAAAAATTTATAACAATAAATATTAATGGATCATTTTTGTAATTATTGATTTCCGGAGATGAGTGTTAGAATTCCACAAGTAGAAAACAAAATGGCAATGAAATTCTAGCTTCCCCAAATCAAGAATTAGAGAAATACCTAGTATAAAATTTAAGAGATAAGAAGAGTGAATTTTAACAATTGCTAAGCCAAATATCATGTTTTGGAAGTTGATTAAGCAATTGTTAATTAAAGGCTCTATCAATTATGCGCCCAAGCCTGTGTATTCTGTAATCTTTGGAAACAATAGTTAGCTGTCGGCTATCCTTAATCCGTCTAAGATGTATCTATATATAAAGAGAGAATATCATGCAATCATCAGCGAGTAGACATGTCAGTTGCTGGGTGGCGCGCAGGTTGATCGCATATGTTTCTAATTTATACAGTTTTATCTAAGAAACATTCGCTTTATCGCACTAAGACCGACTAACCAAAGAATTTAGAAAACTCAAACGGACTATTTAATACACTTTTCTTACAAGAAGTTTTTTCTGTTTTGACAAAATTTTATAACTGGTTCATTACGCCATTCAAAATGTCGGAAAAGATTGAAATGAAAAAAAAAGGATATAAAGAACCAGCTTTCGGTTTGTATGATTTTGAACTTCAGAAATGATGTTTTAGTGAAAAATCTGAGTCGCTTAATATTAATTTTGACGGATAGTTTAAAGAAAATTATAAGGCCTACCTTTTCTTGTACAAATAATGCATATAGACTTCTTTCTTATTACCTAACAATGTTTGCTTTTCAAAAAAGTGACAAAACGATATTTCAATAATGTTTCACAATTTTTAGACTCAAAAGATATTGGAGATTGCATTCAAGTTAGAGTGATAGTACCGAATTATAGATATGATTCTAGAACTTGCTGTAAGCTAAAAGGAACAAAATGCCCAAACGCAATTTCACGTCTAACTTTCCCAAATGAAAGGTTTGTACTTGTTAGCTATACAATTTTTTGGTTTTAATTCGTCATTGTATAATAGAATAATTGTTTGATGTAATAGAAGCTACTCTAGATAACATCCTAAAGTAAACTTGTATAAACAACTTTCCACACAAATTAGGTCATTCAAACTAACAATAGACCCGTACGAAGAATCATCGTCTCCCTTAGACAGCAGATATCAATTGGAAATTCTTAAATTATTTGATTTCATTGTACCAGATCCAGATCTTATCGATAAAGTAAATTTCTTTTTATTTATTAAGCTTTAAGTAAAACGTTTTAAGTTTAGGAACAAGACGGAGTTATAATACTACGTTTGAAGAAACTAAATGGGCATCTTTGCTGGAAAGATTCACTAAAAGACGGCTTAGAAACAGAGGATCCAGAATTAATGACAGAATTGAAATAATAACAGTAGGTATGGTGGCTGCTATATTCAGTAGATACAAAGAAATTTTAGACAGCAATGTCAAGTCTATGACATTCAACATTTTTTCTCTATTCTTAATACATTGCATTGCACTAAGAAGGATAATCAAATTTTTATTGTTGCACTTGCACATATAACTATATAGATAGCACCACTAGAGAAAAATTTATTTATCGTCTCCAATTAACAGCAAAATTAATTTAATCATATCAAATTGGAAAACCTACAACTTATTTTAGACTAATAACTGAAATTAAATGAGTTTGATATAATCTTGGGAGAAGGTTTACATTTGCACTGCAGATGTCGCCGGTAGTTTAGACTGTTTCAAGTTAACTTGTTGATCAGTCGCAAAACGACTTTTACACCACCCAGTGCTTGTAAAGTAGATCCCTTTGTCATCTTCCTGAAAATACTTTCCACCTAGTTGAACAAAATGAGCAACAGGAAAAGTGATTGTTGTTACAACCTCATCAGGTTTGTTTTTATTCTTCACTGCGATACTAATTCTCCCCTTGAAGTAAGTTTTCAATTTCCACTGACCCTCAAACTGATTTTCAACAATTTCTAGTGAGGCAATTGTTTCTGTATTCTCTGGAACTTTTACATCGCTATTTACAGACCATGTAAATTCCTCTTCAACAGTTTCTTCATAGTTCTCTGTTAAGTTCCATTCCCCTCTCATTCCAACATTAGCCTCCATTCCCATGCCTGGAAGAATTGGAAATTTTAATTCCGAGTGCATTTCGAATTTGTACATTTCATCTGTAGAAACTTTTGTTATTGATTTAGTCTTCCTCTCAGCGTTAAAGTGGAAAATCTGCCATGAAAATGGATGGATTAATCTGACATTTATTAACGTAATCTTACTTGGGGGCTGCCAGTATCATTTTTAAAAGAAGCGGTGCAAAGAGTTACTTTATCAGGCAAAACTTTGAAGCCACTCTTTTGTGTTATATCATCTTTGTCCGGATAGCAGATTTTGTCATGAACCAGCCTAAAGTACTTGAAGCTAACATCTTCTTTCTTTACCTAAATCAACAACATTTTCGAAATTATAATTAAATAGTGCTTGTTGTTTGTAATATATAATGACAATTTTAGCATTCTTAATTAGCTGGACATTTGATAGTATACCTCTAGATTTGCTAGTTTCCTGTGTTCTGGACTAAAATCATACTTCTTAACATAGCTTCTGATTAAATCATCGATATCAAGAATACGAGCAGTCAATGGTTTAAACTTTTTTTCCTTCTCATGCGGTTTCATCTTAGAAACTGCTTATAAAATCCAAAACTCAAAGAATTGACAACTAAATATCACTGAGTGGAGGGCGAAAATACAGTCAACGGAACTGTAGAAACTAGAATGTTTTGCTACTCAGTTATTTGTACCTTTAAAAATATTTGATATGTTTATATATTTATTCCACAAAATGTGTAAATCTCCATAAGCCAAAAAAAAGACAAATTTAATTAACTTAATAGTGAACGTTACTAAGGCGTTTATGCAGGTTCTACTTTAGTGCTCTTTCGCTTTCTAGATCCCAGACAAGAGCAAGTGGGTTCTGAGTTTTCTTCAAATGATATACTTTTAACAGACGATGTTGATTTCTTTCTTTTATCTTTTAATTTTGTGTCATCCATTACAATAGGCTGATCAAGCTATTAAATATATACAGAAACAAATCAAGAAATTGATATATAAAAATTAATAACGCTAATAACAAACACCTGAAAACTCGCTCTAGGTTTATAGCCAGGAAATGGTGGTGGGCAGAGACTATTTCGTCTTTCTGGAATGGTAGCTAAATCCACAAGGGAAGTCTGTGATCCGGTATCGCCACTTTCAGCTAAATGAACATGTTTTTTATGAAAACCAGACCTATTAAATATTCATACCCTTGTAAAACTTTGCTCTATCCGATCTTCCTTCTATTTCAACTTCTCCATTGTCCATTGTCACCTAACTTTTTATACTAAATAATTTTAACTAAGACTTAATTGACAGATATTGTATTTAGTTAAAGTATATGTTTCCCTCATTATTCGTTTTATGAAATATGATTCACTTAAATGAACATATTGGAAATTGTTATTCGAGCGCTTTTCAAGTATATAGTTAAACTAGATTATTAAATATGATTCAAGGTTGTTATATTTTAAAAGTCTTTTGAATTTTCAAATTTTCATATAAATATGAGTTTATTTTCATGTGAAGGTTGTTTAACTATGCTAGGGTAGTGTTTTATGATTTATTCTAAAAAACTAAACTCTCTTTCACTTCATGATGCATCTGCTGAAGATTTTCCGACGAAGAATATTTGCTTTCCATCTTTGGTGGCTGTTGATTTATTAATTTATTGGGGGTAACACGTAAAAAAATTGTCTTACCACTGTCACTCCAGGCGCTTTTATCTGATTCACTATCATCTACATTTTTAAAGTCATTAGTAACCTGAAAACTTGCCATTATCTCTTACCTCCTAAATGTTTCCTACGATGTTGAAGTTTATCCATCAGGTCCCCCTGCAGTAATATGAATACTTCATCAATGAGCTATTGAAATTTAAATTATCGTGGCCTAAAAAATGATTCCGTGGAACTGGTAAAATTTTTTTAAGATTTAAAGCTACAATTGTTATTGGTAAGCAAATTACTAATTTAATATTTGAAATATATATCGTTTTTATTATGAGATAGTGTTTTTACCATTACTCCTGCAAGTTTACTACCATTCCATTGATCTCTGCTTCGAACTTGTAGTATTACTTTTTTTAACTTTCCTTTATCAAATCCAACTATGTCTCTAGCAGGATCGAAAGCAGGTGGTTTGTGTGCTTTCTCACTATCTACTTTTTTCAATTTTGTTAATTCAAAACCTTCTATAGCATTTGCAAACGCTTGTGTAAGATTTTCTTTTTTCTGTTCATTATTAACTTCCTTAGAAATTTTATGAGCTGGACCTGTTAAGTCGTCAAGGTTAACAGGTGGAGCCTTTGGAATAATAGAGCTTGCCAGTGGAGGAGCTTGCGGTATAAAGTTATCAAGACGCTTTTCATTAGTCTCAACCTGTTGCAAGGAGTTCTTGCTTGTTAACGGTTTTAAATTTTTCAGTAGTAATTGTTTCAAAAATTCTTCTTTCTTCTTGTTCGATAATTTCACAAAAATATATGAATTCTGCTTACGAATTTTAGTGAGATATTTATATATTTATTAAGAGTTTCTAACCTCATTCCAAATAAAGTATAACTTTTCATTTACTTTAATGTGCTTTATATCCATTACTTTTTCTCGAAAAAGTTTTTTACGTTCTTTAGCCACTACTAAATATGAGGCATCTTCTCTCCTTACTATACCCATTCGACATTCATCCTTGAAATCGTTCAATTTTAAAGGAAGTACCGAGATAGTAATACTCTGTTACATTGTTTAAACATGGTTATACGATATTATTGAAATGTAACAAGTGAACCTTTTTTTTCTTTGATGTCATTCCTACACAGCGGATTCTCTTTGTTAGAGATCTTTTCAAAAGACAGAAATTTTTAATATTTTTTAAAAAAGTACTATATCAATTTATCGGGCCCTGGTTGAAATTTTCCATAGGGAATTTATTTAAGTTTTAAAAATTTCAATTATAATATTTGTTGTCACGAAGATTTATTTGAAACTTTATTTTAGAGGATGCATTAATGATATTTTATAAGTATGTGAATAATTTATATACAACCAGTTCTTCATTTATCAAACATAAATAGTTAGGCTGGCTATTTTAGTAAAACTCATATCTTTCTGACTTCGAAATTTCTTCATGGTGTACAACTGTGAAATATTGATTTTGCCATATCATACTTAATTTTCTTTTTTAGACTGTCGCAGATCTTTCCTCACAAACATATTCTTCACTGTAATTAGCGATTTAGCCTCATTTAACTTGTTTATTTCAAATTTTTATCATAACAATGTTTAGGCATAACCATTTTAGAAAATTACAACGTACATAGGTGTATATATACTAATAGCTGTTATAAAGCCACGAAGCATTAGCATTTTATATATTATTTCTATTCGTTTCATTCTTTAACATGCCTATATTTACATTGTAAGTCATATTACCACCCAAATGAGTAAAGAGTTGGCGTAAGGAGATAGATAAGAAACGACTGATAAATTTAAGCTGTAAAAGTTTGTACTTTATTATACCTATGCTTATGGTTGATAACTTACAGACGTAAAAGTTATTTAATGATTCATTTGATGAAAATACTCTTGTCATTTGAGTGCATATTTTTAATCGACAAAAGGAAGATTACATTAACGGCAAAGGTAAAAATTTTCATATCTGATAATTCACAGTACACATGCTAAAATATTACTTTTTAGCTATCAATTCATACCAAGCTTTAATAAAAATACTATATACTAATATATAATGTTTTTTTCTATTAATCTATATTTAATATAAAAAAAATAATAGTATATAATGAAATAAAGACTAATAAATAACTTGAGTTATTTCAGGTTAATACTCACACAGCTTAAGCTTTTGTTTTCAATTTAACATTAACTAACAGTGTTTGTCTATTAGTCCTCAATATGGAAATTATAAGTGATTCAGGAGAAATCCGCAAAGAAATTATAGATGTTATAATCAAGAAGACGAAATGTAGTACCCAACTTAATATACATGGTGCGATATTTATTTCGACAGACCAGAAAACGAATGTGATCCATTTAGCGGATAGAGTAATTTATAATGAAGGAAAAACACAAACTTGTCCTCGAAATGTTGAAAATACACTCGACAACTACGCGTATGTATCTATGAATCCCTATGAAGATGGTTTGTATTGTCAACCAAGAAGTATGTCATACCAAAAAACAAAATATGCTTTGGTTTCAAAGGGTTTGCAAAGTCATCCAGAAAAAGAGGTTTGTGATGGATATACAATTAATGATAACGCAATCTCGTCTGACGAAGTTGAATTTGATGAGCAAAACGTAGACGAAAAGCATGATCAAGAGGACAAAGATTTATCACCTTTTCCGGTAAAAAATCTAAGTTCTACCATTAGAGCTGGAGTACGTAAAACAAGTCGACGACCGTTGGGAGGATCCGGAGGTAGAAGATACGGAATTACTTTTGAATGTGAAAATTGCTTTCTAACTTTTACTCGATCTACGTCATTGTTAAAACATAAGGAAAGGTGCAAAACAAAAAAAAATGAAGAAGAGAAAAGTTCTGAGGACGAAATGGCACATTTAGATTCTCCGACTTCAACCACAAGTAAATGGACAACTCCTCCGGGTCCGTAACTTTATTCAGAAGAATAAGAATATTAACTTTACACTTTTTTGTACACAGATCCGGGAAACATTAGTTTTTTTGAAGGAAACTCTTGGAATTTGTCAAAAATGAGTTCTCTGCCTACACCCAGTGCAAGCTCTCATTCCTCAGCAGGTTTTTCAAGTTCACCATACTCGGCAAGAAATAAGATAGAAAAGAAGTCAGTTACATTTAATGAAAATACTGCTGTATTTTAAAAAAATTTTCTCTTTTATTTTAAAGTGCTTTTAAGCTTTATATTGATATATCATATATTTCCGTTTGCGTTTTATAGACTGGTATATAGCCATTTAATGAATTAATTTGCCTAGCATGGTCTTTTTCCCTGATTTGCTTTCTCCTTCTCGAGCATAAGCTAGAACACACTCCCAATGTGAGAACTGTGACCTCTGTTATTGTTATCACACTAACACCAGCCCATAATCCAAATGTTCCGCCAACATCTGACCATAAGTTTGCCAATGCGTAAGATGGGACTTGAGCTCTCTTTCGAGCAGTCAGTTTTCTATAATTAATATTTAATCTAAGGAAGTTACTTCTAATCACGTTACTACGTAACAAACGATTTTTAAAATCGATACTCCTTAAGGTAGTGAAAGATTTTATTTGACTTTTGTCGCGACGTTCTTTTACGTATTTTTCGTAAAAAGAGGCCTCTGTTTTAGCCAAAGGCCATTTGCTTTGACTAATTATTGGAAAGTATTCTACACTTTCACAAGAGGGAGCGCATGAGCATCTGGACCTATCGAAAAATGCATCAATCCTCTTAGATACCTCTGTTTCACATTCAAGCCGATGAAAATAATTTTCAGTTGACTCGTTTGGATCATATTGTCCACAAAACGGAATTTCCTTCTCGGTATTAGTGATCGGCAGAAAAGGAGTTTTGCAACCGCACTTCTTAACATATATCATTTGAATACAATAGTCTAGGCACATTGTAAACGGAACTTGATAGCCAAACATTGTAGTTTTTATTTCTTCAGTACAGTTACCATGGGGATTTGATAAACGAGTGATAAATTCTTGCTCAAGACTTATCGTAGTAGAATGCCCAGGTAGCACATCGAAACCATCACCTGTTGGATCGGCTACTTCAGATGGTGCATGTATCGAAACTCTTGCACCGGCTGAATTACCAATAGTGCTGAACGCATTGTAAACTTCGGGATGCACACTTCCATTCGTTGCTTCGAGAAAAAGGATCAATGATAGGCCATATTGTGCTCCCGATCTTGTGACACGCAATGGTTGCTTCGGTCGATATATATAACAATTAAAATAGGAGGGGTTTGTAAACGCGACAAAATCTTCCTTTAAGTTACATTCTTTTCTGCTAGCTCCAAATTGGCAATGAACAACGAAGTCAGGAAGAGAGTGACCTGCTCGCCTGATTTCTTCTTCACCAATATTTTCGTAGAATGCATGCCAACTTTGTACACGAGCAGTTAGATGAGATTTATTATAAGTTTTAGCCAAAGTATCAAACTGTTCCCTTTGGAAAACGTCATATTTGTATGTTCGTGAACTTTTATTGCTTAATAGTTCAATGATATTCGTCGAAGACATAGGATCAATGTTACATATAGTTATATGCGGAAACTCGGCATTCTCATTAACTATTGTGCTTGATTCCGTTGCCTCATATTTAAAATATTGTACAAATAGCAAAAGGGAATGGGTCATATTGCCTATTACCGCTACGATAAAGATAACCATCCAAAAAATTCTTTTGGGACACGAAGATTCCCGAATAAATTGAGCTAAGCCGTGGGCCGAGGTAGTCCGACAAAATATTTCAGCTTTCCGACGAATATCGTTTTTAGACCGTCTTTGCTTCATTACGATGCCATCAAATCATTTTCTTTGATATCATGCATTAGAAGCTTTAGCAGAAATACAATTGTTTAAATTTTTCACTTGATATTTTGAAGATCCGAGACTAAATAGTTGTCTTTATTATTCTTACCCTATAGTGCAAATTTTGACTTCGTTAGAAATTTTTGATTACATTTGTAGCCGATTACAGTTGGTTTCCTTCTTCAGTGACATGCATATCTCGCTTCCGGTAAGGAGACTGCTTAATGTTATAACCTAATTCCGACTAATACCTTGTAAGAAAAATCGGTTTTACTGATTACGTCTATTCAAAAGGAAAGCTAGAGAAAACTTAGAAATTTTGTGTGTCGTCGAGTAATTTTTCTTTTACCACAAATATATTTAAGAGTGGTCTAAAAAGGACTAACAAAAAGTATTCTTACCTATATAGCTGAAAAACGATACGGTGAAGGAAAAAATCGAAAGAAAAAAAAATTTGACATTATGCTCAGGCTTTTGCAGTCTTTTGGCAAGCAAACAAGCACAAGTGGTCACATGACCCTGTCGAATACCAATCGGCATAACTTGAAACCAGCAGAGAGCGAAAAATGGCACAAAATATTATATATTATGCTCGACAGAATAGAGATTTGTAATTTTTCTTGTTATAAAATCTATTAAGCGATTCTTTTATGGTGATCGTAGTTTTTTTGGCAACTTCTTATTGCAAAAAAATGTCGGTAATAAAAATTCGTTTAAGAGCAATTTCCTACAAGTAAACATACTGCATATTTATTTATCTTTGATCCGCCAATATTTACCTTCAACAATCAAAAGCATTTTCTACAATCCATTAATAATATGTCTTAATCGAGCTTTTAATTTATTGTCATAATTACGACAAAATATATATGAAAGAAGTTTAAAATTTTATCTTAAGTTTAATAGATATTCAGTTTTTCTTTCCTAAGGCAAAGATTAAGAACATCTTAAGTCAAAGCAAAACGAAAAGAATGTAGTTTTTAATATATTGATTTTAGTATTCATTAATAATTAAAATCCACTTGTTATTATTATTCACGTGATTGGAGTATTGTAAACAAAACTTATTGCAATTCTTTTTGAAACAAAACATTTCTAACTAATTTCTAATTTCTTTATTTGTTATTGTTCATTTAAAAATCTAATAAAAATATTGTAACTAGATGTTAGATTTTCTATTGAATCTCAACTATTCCTTTTCCACAAATTTTTTAATACTGTTGAAACGGTCAACGACATCTTTCAGCAATGAAAATGATTCTTCATAAGCTGTAATTGTTTACTCATCGATTTCGGTTAGGGTAACATTATAATAGCAAAAGTCGGGATTCTGTTCTTCAGTCAAGCGAATGAGGCTTATCAGGAATGTAGACTCATTACAATAATGTTTGAGGAGATCATCATCCATTTTCGCTATGATACTGTTTACAATTATTGAGTTTGGAAATTGAATTCTTAACAATACTACAAACCCTTTTCTAGATCGTCTGTATATATTATGAACCTTGGTGGACGAAATTGAGTATTTTTTTTCTATCTGAGAATAAAATTTTTTTAAAATATTATAACTAAATAAAAATATCGAAATTACTGCTTCCTTCAAGGAGTTTACAGAGGAGTCTGCTAGATGGAGCGGTGTAAAAACAGTTTCTTGCCTTTCTCGAACGTATAATAGCACTGAAAGAGAATGGAGGTTTAATATAATATCACATAAATTACTTAAGCAGACCTCTGCTACTATCCTCAGTTAGTAATGTCGCACCATTGTAGACATCTAAATTGTGGAATGAGTCTAATCCTATATCCATATCTTTAACGTACTGCAATTTCATACAAGGATTAGGTTGTAACAGGACTCATTAAGTATATTTACTTCATTTGTTAAGTTGGTTGATAAATTGGGTTTAAAGAGTATAGGTTTAAAGTATAAGTTTCTCATACTGTAGAAGAAAGATCTTTCACAATATGGATGACAAATCTTTGAGTCTTCTATTTTCGGTTTATGCCTTGAGCCTAAAATTGATTGTTGATGTAGCTGTCAAACGATAACTTAAATTAATTTTTTAAACCTGCTGGTGCCTTATTTCTAGCCAATCTCCTCCTTTCTTCATCTCTAGCTTTTCTCTCTGCTCCTTTGTCACAAAATGTTTTCACTTGACAATACGCTCGGTGGAAGGGAAAGTCGGATTTTTCGTCCTCAAAAGTATCAATTAAAATGTGAAGAGGTAGTCCCTTTATGCCTTTTTGATAGCTGAAGTCCGTACTGAGGCAATTGATAGCAATGTGAATCTAGAAAATAAAAGTTAATTCAAAGATTTTGCTATGCAAGGATTACCATGGCTTTTCCAGCTTTCGGGTTCCATCTGACGGCTATTCCATTATTGGCGATCTCTTCAATAGACTTGATACTAAATCCTTTACTGTTATTAATATCAACATCCAATACCCTTGTTTTACTACTGTGTTGTCTTGAATGCCAAAACTTCCACGCTTCGTCTTCGTTGAGAACACCTTTTATTCCTTGCCGAAAAACAACTTGAACAATTGACTGAAAAACAAAATCTTTTAGACAGTTCAAAGGTAGTTAGGACTACAGAAGTTAAAATAATACTTTAGTAGGAGTTTTTACCTTGACATCGTGTATAGGAATTGGTCTATTCGTTAAGTTTTGGTGTAACTCTAAGGATAAATCATAAAAAGCTCCTTTATTTAAATAAGTCATCCGATCTTCATCTAATTTTTGACTTGTCGAAATAGGGGCCTCCAGAAAAAACTGGTAGCCACTCATATCATTTTCCCTTTAAGCAAAGTAATAAAATGAAATGTTTAAAAGTTATGTCTAAGAAGGGTACTGACAATTTAGCAATATGAGTGAAGCTGCTATTCTCTTTGTAGATAGGGCTATTTGGCATAACATGTGAGAAAGGGTTTCTATGTTTCTCGTAGTCGTCATAAGTCACCTGTGCATGCACGAATTACAATTAATATTTAGAAAATTATAAAAAAACTGACTGAGTCTGTTGGAGATGAACAGGCTTCATTATAACCTGAGTCAGGACTTTTCATACTAATTCCTTCATCATTAGACAGTGCTCGTAAGCAAATTCTCTTCCCAATTTCTTCACCACTCTCACTCTCAGTTCGTGATTGCTGTCTTTTGCGAATTTTATTTGAAAGAGCTTCTATTGTTCTATTGCCTGCTTTAAAAGTAAAATCCATCGATGTGTCTGATTCAGGAGATAGAATTTTTTCACTGAAATCTGACAGAAAATTATCGATAGAAAGACTGCTAGTGCTTGTCATAGAAGTTCTTCTCTGCTCTTCGAAATTAAATACAGGATTTGGCGATGTCGTATACACATACGACGGTTGTTCTGAGTATGTATTGATGGTTTGATTTGCTACTGGAGAAGGAGGGGCCTCAGACTTTATTAAGAATTTATCTGGCAAAACTAAAACTGGTGACACTCCAGGGTAGGGATAAAACATATCAGGATATACCAAAGACGATTCATTTTCTGGCAGAGGATAATTGCCATTCTGATTTCGGGTTAAATTATTCAATGATTTTCCTTTCTTTGCTATTTTTCTACCTTTATGACCCGGTCTTCTTTTTATGAGCGTATTTTGCGGCTTACCCTCTGCTTCTGCCGGGCAAACAAGCGAAAGCTGTTCATTATTGTTTGTCATCTCAAGAGCTTCTCTTAAACTGATATTTTCTGCCTTGTTGATACGTCTTTGGGTAATAGCTTCAATAACGCTTTGAAGTGTCTGCCTGGAACCTGCCATTCCAGAACTATTAATTAAAGATTGAATGCTATTTGCAGTCGTGCAGCATACATCTGATGTTGGCGGTATGTCTACAGAAAGAGACACAGGAATTTCAGTTGTTGGACAATCCATTCTTTCCATGCAAAAGTCAAGATATTCTTTTTCATTTTCCTGCTTCACTTCAGCAAATTCATCATCATGTACAGTTTGAGGTGAGCTGATTGGCGATGCTAATCGTTCATCTTTATTGAGGAATTGGTCAGTTAATAGAACCAAGCAGTTCTTGTTCTTTTCAAAATTTCCTTTGCTTAAACTGAAAAATATGCATATTGTAAACGCTATTATATTCTACTTTACAAAAGTGGGAGATTGAAAGCGCTTTCTAGTTATTTGTATAACAAAAGCTTTTTTGAAAGTATGCTTGATGTAATATTTAGATTGATATTGTAAAATCACCTATCAAAAGAGCTCGATGACGCTTCCTCTTCTCTAATTTTTCCGAAATTTTGATATTCATGTAAAAGTGCATTCCCGCTCTCTTGCCTATTGGTAGTCAGAGGATGTTCAAAAAAGCTCTTTAGGTCTCCTGGAACTTCTTCATTACCCGAACAGGATGGCTTATCGTTCTTATCAATATCATTTTCGCTGTGTAACTTCCTGTAAATAAACAAGGATAGTTTATTATTTATTAAACTTGCAAGTTGTATTCAGACAGGGATATTATTCACTCAGACATCAGAAAAGAGACTTGGTTCTAACCGACCTATTAAGTACTATAGCTACGGGCGGCTCTTTCAATTTCTTCTGGTATTGAAACAGTTTTGCACAAAAGTGTCACCCTTTTATTGCCTATGCTGAATCTTGAAGATTTAAGAGCAAGAAAGTTTAGCACCAATTCTTACTGACTCTATATTACTTAGTGCTGAAATTAATCCATCAATTAATTAAATATTGAGACTAATTCCCGACCCATTGTCTGTTTAATAAAAGGACTGTAAATTAAAAAAAAACACATAAGTAAGTTATACATTAATCAGTTGAAAAACAAACTTTTCAAGGAGAGGTAACTTTAAATTAAAATTTGTAATATAAACTTATTACCAAGCCCATGTAAGTTAGTATATTGCAATATGATTTTAGATACAAATTTTCCGCAACTTATAATACAAAAACAAATATGATATATCCGATGTTAAAAATTTTGGAACCTTTAATTATATACCTGCAGAATTTCAATAATTCATCGACATTGATGTCATCCAAATCGGATGTGAATTTTTGATTATAATCCATGGTTTACAAATTTTATTAGCGAGTTCTACATCAAATTTCTCTCCGATAAAGTACCATCTATGCCCTTCAGACATTCAATAGACGGCTTTACTATTTGAAATTCAATTTAAATAAAGTTTTTCGATACGTGGGCAGGCTCAAGGCCACATGATTGAATTGAATGAATAAAAAATATATAAGAATAGGCCTCCAATTTTTATATGTTTTTTTAGAAAAGTCAAACAATGCCTGTTATTCATCTTAAAGAATTCTGATCAGGAAAATAGCGTTTTATTCTCCCAAAATTTGTCCAAAATGTACTTAACACCCACGATTATAAGGTAGGGTTGTTATGTTGTGGGAGATATTGTTGTCCGCTAGTTAAGTCATTTTGAAGCCAAATGAATGATTTAATCCCGTGTATAGAAATCATTAGTGTTTACCATATACAGTATTCTCTTCAAAAAAATTTCTTTTTAACCTACTGAACGGAAAGAGATTTTTTCCTTCTATTCAAACAATATAATCTGACAAAAACTACTTATCTTACTCAGTATATTTAATGTATAACCTAATCAATAGAAGTTAGTTTATTGTAAGATTTTAAATAAAAAGATTTAAATTAATGATTCACTCAATACTGTCCTACTTATTTGAAATGCTGTCCTTCAGAAAGCAAATTTTACGAGCGAGATATAATTTCAATAAACCTTATAAAATTATTATAAAAGTAAAAATTCGATACACAAAAGTATCAACCAGTTTAAAGAAAAGTGTAACTGTAATAAAAGACTGTTGGGCATTTTCGTTAAAGAAATTAGTTCGTAATAGAAAAACAAATTATGAACCAAATTCTCTTTTTTCTTATTAAAACTTTTAAACATAATCTTAAATTTGGGAATTGCTTGAGAAAAACAGCGTATATAAAATGAGAAGTTAATAATTTACACACACTCATACATACACAGGTGTACAAAGTATATTTTATTAACAATCTAAGTGAAATATAGCAATTTTATACAAATAAAACTCATATAATTATATAATTTCATTAAACAACTTCTCTAACCTTAATTTAGGCCGTAAATTACTCCGAAAAAATTTACGAGATTATATCTGAATTGTAAAGACAACGAGTCTAAAAGTTTAACTGATTTGATATGGAAGAGGAATATTGTTTCTAAATATAACTAAAGACAAGAAACTGGACGCTGCAACCATTGAAGCGAATATTCTTTATTTAGATACATACCTAGTCATATTCTCAACAGAAGGCTACCTCTTAACGCTGATCCACGAAGGTAGGAATAGGTAGCTAGCCTATTTTTAAGTGACCAACCTAATACTTAATATGGGTTTCCGTTTTATTTAATTAATTTTAATGGCATTTGATTGACGAGCTCTTAAAAATTATGCTTTATATTTTCCTCTTAGTCGTCTGATACGAATTTAGTGATGTTCCTTCACAAATTTGGAACGTTTGTTGTTTCAAAAAGAAAAATCCCGCTTGATTCAATTTTGTAGCATTGAAAAATCTTTTTCAAATACTCTCTTCTAAAGGAAGCCATTCAAGTGTGACCTCGTCTGGAGCCCCTTTGGTGTTCAGTGGATATAATCCCAAAGAAAAAATTTTTAAATTTGAATGTATAATTTTTTGTAAAAGCAATACAAATAAATTACAAATTTTTACATACTGATATTTAAATTTAGAAAACTTTAAAAGAAATAAGTTTCTTTGTATTGAAATCGTAACAATTACTATTACCAAAAGATGGCGTTTTATATTTGAGTTTCTATTGTTCTGTGATTAGAGACTTCGCCCAAACAAAACTTTCTTAGAAAATTGCTCTTTCCATAGGGAGTTATGATTCTTGTTGATTTTTTTTTTCTATCTCGAATACTTCTCATTATAAAGAAAAATATAATTAAACAAAAGAACACGATTCCTATACATATTCCTACTATAGCTGTTGTTCTGTTTTTATCATCATTTTTTTTAATGCTCTCCAGAGTTGTAATAGAAGGATTGATTAATTTTGCAGAGGTTGTTTTCTCTTCCGTCATATGACTAGAAGTGTTATAATCAGAATATGTAGAAAAATGATTGTATGTTTGGCTAGATGATGGCATTGAAGAAGTAATGGCTACATTTGTTGTTTCTTTATCTGTCTCAATAATATTTAAGTGCAATATAGCCGATAAATTAAAAGCTGGAAATCCTTGGCACTTTCCAGCAATCGGCCATTCTCTTCCTGCATAAGGCATTTCTAATACAGTTCTATTTTTATCATTAATAACAAGAGTCATCCAATAAGAATTATTGGATATTATTAATAATTCAGTTGGCGCGAATTCTTTTTCTGATATCCTTTGAGTACAAGTTATTTGGAGATGGGTAGAATATTTAATTATTGACATTATTCCCTTTACTTTGCTTGATATTCTGTTTATATCCATACCTTCATCTTTCCTTATAGAGATGAAAGAGTAAGTATCAGTCTGAGTAGATATGAGCTTGAACAGAATTTTAGTGTGCTTAAACGATGGATAAATGAATTGATCTGTAGAGAGCTCAATGAGAGCGACTGTAAGAGTAACTTTAGAGAAAGGGAAGGCTTCTTGGAAGATAAATTGAATTCGAGAGCTCCCTAGATCAATATCATTTAATACTTTGAAACTACTGTTATAAAATAAAAGACTATCAGAGTTAATATGAGGACTGGAAATTGCCATTTTTTCAGTATAATGCTGTATGGATCTTGAGGATGTTAAATTATATATAAAGAAACCATAATCATTCCGATCTGTTTCCTTTGAACGATAGTAATTTTCGAATCGGACAGTTTTCATTCGACACATTTCAAATGCATTTTTTTGCAATGAAGGAATAGTCCACGAGTCAAAAACTAATAAATCAATGTTACAATCGACTTTGGCAAGAGACTGTTGACTAAGAATATCTATTTCAACGACTTGAAAACTAACCAAATCCAACGTGACATATGTAAAAGGTTGAGAAAACTCCAATATATTACACCGAGAGCATTCAAATCGGTTAAGTAACCTATTTTCAATTTTGTTTAATGAACACATCAACTTTTTTATGCTCGCCTCTTCAATTTTCACATTCGTAGCCAATGAAAAATTATCAGATTTTCCAAAAGCCCATCTGATATCGAATTCCTCCAAATGAATTCTTTTCAACTCCAAATTTGATATAATGACATTATCACTTATTTCGTTCAAAAACGAAGTCAAAGCACTTCCGTTTACATTAATTGCGGATACTTCTAATTGCACAGTGTCGTTACGTAATAAGCGAAATTCGCATGAATTATTCAATCCTTTCAAAGTGATCTTAGAACAGGGCCCTGAAGTAAGATCTATTACAACTACTCCTCTTTTGCACGAATCAATAACAACTTCTTGAAGTTTAACATTGTAAATTAGAAAAAAGATCAGCAAACTCAGGTAAAAGGACATATTTCCTTCATAGCGGTTTTATTAAGGCCATAAACAAGTGAATACGGAAGGTAGGAGAAAAACTGAATAGCAGCCAACCGCGGTCCTATATTCATTTGTAGCTTTTTCAAAAGAGGCTTTTATACGAAGGCTACAAACGTAAGCAGTCTTATAGAAGCGATATTTTCATACGTATTCATTGATTCAAATATTTAAAACACCACTATTCAGCTTCTTTCCATCATACACGAAAACGACATAACTACTGCATCTTATATACACGTACTTTAATTTATGTTAAAAAATACGAAATCGTTAGAAAAAATATTGTTTTTATAGTAAAACTTAGAGGTCAAGATAATTGTCCTAAATGTCCTATCAAAGATCTAGAAAGACAACAGGAGATGAGAACCATATTATCAACAAAAATAATTTCGTAAATTGTGTTATCTAAAATATGTTAAATTCCGATTCACAATAACTATTCAATTCCTTATAGATATATAAACAATATATTACCAATCAAATCATAGAAAAGGAATTTTTTAATGACTTTTTTAAGCCAAATACAATGAGACCGAATTCATTACCCTAAAGTATTCCTATAACCGTATTGTATCTTTTCAACTGTTTATATTCAATATTTACTCTGCAAACTATTTTTTGACTTCTGTTCAATGCCTTGCACGTACTCACTACGCAAAAAATTTGCTACTGTACAAGAAGAAAACAAAAATATTCAACTTTTCAGTCATTCATTAGGCTTTCGAAGTAAATAATGAACAACGAGGATGTAAACGATGAAATTGATCGAGTTGCAAAAGATAACTTGCCAGCAAGAAAACAGACTTCCTTGGTAACTCCTAATAATTTGATACGCAATCAAAACAAATTTTCTTATTTGTAATTAATAGAAGAAAGATCGTTCAAAAGTTTCAAAGCTTGTTCATAGTGAGCGAACGAAACCAACATTCTCAAGAACTGGAACAAGTGTTAAAGATGCCGAAACTGTATGTTCCAAATTTTCTGTAAACCTCTTTACCTGTAGTTGATAAAATAAGAGATGAAACATGTACTTATTTAAGCTTTAGAGTTTTAGGAGATACAGAGTTTAATTGGATAACTAATCTCATTGAATCAAATACTTAAACGTGTTTCAAACAGAGCATGAGAAATCAGTGAAAGGGTATTTTAAACATATATTTTTATATGTAATGATCTTATATAACATATAATGGAGGATAGTAATCTTAAGAACTTATCAAACTGTTTAAGTAAGTTTTTTAATATAGGCTCTTAGAAAAAAATGCTGTTAAAAACGATTTTATGATTATTCTTTTAATACTCCTGTTGGATTAATTGTTATGAATGAAAGCTGTTGTTATCATAGACAGTGTTATTATTAGGTGGATATAAGTACCTATGCTGCAGCTCTAGCAGCTTGATATAATAGAATTAATTTGTTTTTTTTTGTTAGTCAGGAAGAGATGGTATTATAAATATCTTTTGCTTCTCAGTACTAATTTTTAATTAGTGTAAACTATATATCCGAATAGCTGTATTATTTTTTATGATTATAAAAGTACACAATTCTGATGTATTTATTGTATGATATGAATAATAATGGCATGACAGCTCATTTTTAAATTACTTATATTGTATTAAATTTGCCTCCGAAAGATAAAGAAAGTACTTTACTGGTGCAGATGTCATATAGCATATGATGTGCTCTGCTTTTACAAAAGCAGTCAATCGTTACGGCGTATAGGGTAAGATTAATCTTACTTGGGACTACTTCCATAATTTATCGATAAAATTTATATTTCTTTTAAAATATCATGCCAAGACGAATCACTTTTCAATTTGTTTTATTACAATACTATGTAAACAATAGAGATATTAGAAACAATCTCTATAGCTTCTAAGCTTCAGCAATAACTAATTAAAATGACCTCTTTCAATTCGATTAGAACTGCGCCCCTTGATTATTATGTTTAATAACGCTCCATTGAAATAGACCGCCAAATAATCGAACGCACATTTCTTTTATGGCGTTGCGTTGAAGTATTCAGGACGAAAACTGCATTTAAGTGTTTTTCACAAAAGATTCCATATTGAAAGCGCGTATGAAATGAGAGTTAATTTATAATCATTTCAAAGACACTAGGACTGAAAACAAGGTAAGTTCATTGGAAGATATTTTTTTCTATAATTTCTTTAAACAGCAAGTATTACGAATATTTTTAGTTTATAAAGGAACTCCTATAAAATAGCTCTATAATTAAGCTTTTTAGTGAAAGAGCCGTTTAATACCACATTAGGTAAATAGCTAAAAGAATATTTCTAGCTATTCACAAATCAAAGGGTATTTACAATTCAGCAGGTAATCAAACACAAAATTTCCAACAATCTCAAATTATTTTACTAAGTGTTTTCGTTGGTTACGACCAAACTGAGACATTTATATAATAGCACTTTTACGCTTTAAAATTAGGGTTTAGGAACTTAAAATTTTTATGGATCAAGAAAAGTGGATCGAAATATTGAAGGTTTAGGGTTTTAATTGCTTAAAAAGTTAACTGAAATAAATCCATTTAATATTCTTTCAAAGAACTCAAACGATCCGGATTACAAACCACCTGCATTATCAAAAATACCAACAAATGAATTTATCGAAAATTTCTACTTGAATGATCGTCATTCAGGAAAAATTTCAACTTCTAACAATAATCGGTTAAATTATTTTCAGAGGAATTGGGGATCATATAAAAATTTTATAAACTTATAGACAAAAGATCAAGAAAGTTTCGACTGGATCTAGGAACACATTGGTAGACCCAAACGAAATGAAGTCAAGAAGCAGTTCCTGCACAGAAAAAACAGTACCAGAAGAATATGAAGCTGCTAAAGAGGAAGATTTAGAGACAATTCTTGATTTAACAGAAGAACCTTCTGAATATGATGAAACAGGGTTGAAAATTTATGGTAGCGCTTGTCGAAAATTTAAAGCTCTGCCCTCAAATTCTCTCCAAAAAAAACTTGCTAATGCGACTGAAATTGATTTTCAAAATTATGGACTTGGGCCGAAAGAAGCTATGGCTTTAGCTATTCCTCTTGTTGTATGTTTTGCTTTAGGTTTAGCTGTTAAAGACGTATATTATATTTTTTTCAGTTCAATACAAAAATAGTCAAGCTGAACTTGCGTGGAAATGACCTCAGAGAAGAAGGTTTAAAATACGTTTGTCAAATGATGTCAGAAAATACATCTGTAGCCGATTTGGTATATATTAAAATTAAATAAAATTAAACATTATTGAATGATTTTAAAACAGGACATTTCTGAAAACAAAATTCATGCTTTTAATGGAAGTCGATTAGTCAGTCGAATGCTAGTTGATAATAGTAATTTAGTAAGCTTAAATCTGGAAGGTCAGTCATTGGATACTTATTCCAAAAAATTCTAATCTTTCTCAAACAACAGATAATGGTTTAACTGATGCTGATGCTGAAATGCTTTGCGAATCAATTACAGAGCATGCAGTTTTACGACACTTAAATTTAAGTCGTAATGAATTTGGATCACCTTCGGGATACGTATTTAAAAAAGTTTTAGGTTAATTTAACCAATCGAGATCATTTATGAATAATATTTAAATTACTTTCCATGCCTTATACTTCCATTTTTACTAATATTTAGCTGAAAATGAAGTGCTCCAAGAATTGCATTTAAGATGGAACAAAATAAGAATGCCAGGAGCTTTTAAACTTGCTCAAGGCATGCAAGTAAGATTAGGATATTTTTATATTTTGTTAAACATTTCTTTCATAAAGTATGAAGTCATATTAGTTTATATAAACTTTGCTCAGGATAATGTAACATTGAAAATATTAGACTTGTCTTGGAATGGATTTGAAGATAAAGGCGCTTTAGGTTTGGCCGATGCTCTTAAGAACTGTGTACTTCAAGAATTAGATTTGTCTGCTAATAGAATTTCAGCTGAAGGAGCTTTGAAAATTATTGCATCTCTGAAAAATAACAATGATTTAAAAATATTAAAAGTAAAAATACTACCTTTAAAATATTTATTATAGATATTCAATTTGTAATTAATAATAGCTGGGCAGAAATAATCTGAATGAAGAAACAGCAATTTTGATGTTAAATATGGTGTATAAACTAGATGATTTGACACTGGAATTACTAGACTTATCGGTTGTAAAATATTTACGTTTAAACTAGTTAACTGCTTTAAAAAAATTCAGTCATAACTTTTCTGCTTTCAGGAGCTTGTATTTAGGACAAAGGAATTTGTAGCTTCTCTTACAAATCTCCAGGAAAAATATCCAGATTTAACTATCAAGCATGGATATTCAGATTCCTACGGTCAAAGAAAATTAAAAGAATATGACGTCGTTGAAGAGGCTATGAACGCAATGAAAGAGTACATGGCTGAAAATAATTTAAATTTAGCTGAATTATTTTCAAAATTTGATGAAGATGGCTCAATGAGCGTCACATATGATGAATTTAAACAGGGTCTAAAAGTAGGACGATAAATAAAATTCTTTCTTATAGTTAAAATATTGCTATTAAAACAGGAAGCAAAAATACCATTGTCGTCTGAGCAAATAGAGCAACTGATTAAAGCTTTAGATCAAGACGGAGACGGTGAAATCGATTTTAGGTAATATTTTTCAATAAGCCTATAATTCTAAAAGAAGTCCTATCTACATACTTTTGGGCTATCCAATACTTTTCATATTTTTTCAAAATTTCTTTCTTACTATTCCTTTGAAAATTCAGTGAACTAGCAACTAAAATGTGGGCTAAATAGAAATAGTAAATGGATCAGGTATTACTATAAAAAGTCAAAATTTAATGCACAAATCTTTGAGACTAACAAAGTATACTTTTTGTTATTAATTTTACAGTATAACCAAAGTATTTGTTACATTGAAAACTTTTAACATAAAATGTTCTGACTTTTTGTTGATGGTTTAATAAGACACTTTATAGGAGAATTGCTAATTAAAATTGATAATATTTTTTTTGTTCAACAGTGAGTTAGTCATTGGCGCAGAGGAGCACAAGAATGTATAAACAAGAACAATGATTAAAAAAATATTTCATTATGCATTGATAACAATGTTTATGAGGGCAGCCATGTTTGACTTACTAAATTTCAACTTTGAAGACTTTCTTAAGTGACTGTTATATCATATTCATAAAAATAAATAGTATTAACCATTACATAAATGGTTTCTGTCAAGCAGAATTCATTTAAACATATTTTAACAACCTGATTCGCTTTTTGTCGAACTATAGAAATTAGAGAACCCTTTAGAAACTGCTTTAGGTATATAGTCTTGAGAAGGAGAGTCTCGGAGAGACGGGATGCAGTCAACTGTAAGAATGTTATTGCCCGTACCTTTCTGCTTTCCTAGGTGTTTTTTAGTTTTTTGGGGTGACTTTTCATTCAAACTGAGGTCTTCGATTTGTTCGATTTGTTCGATTTGTTCTATTTCTTCACTCGCTTGTTGAATATTAGTTTGAGAAAGCGATCTTTGATTAGGTTGCAAAGAAGGTCGTCTCAGGCTTCTTGCGGAATGGCTACGAGGAGGTCGTGGAGGAATAATTTCATTTGAATGATCATTCTTAGGAACAGTTTCAGTTACAATCTCAGGTAAAAAGTTTTCGCTCTGAACAGAATTATTGGGAAGTGAAACAACATTTAAAACTATACCAGTCGAAGTAGATGGTTCGTCCATTTGGAATTCTTCAACAGGATCTAAAGAATCGATACCCTCAAAATGTTCATCGTCCGTCATTACATAGTCATTTGCTCGTCCTTCAAGTTTCCGCTTTCGTTTTTCAGTTAAGGCTTTTTTGAATCTTTTGTGCCTTATATACTGATAAGTGAATCCTATTAATATCAACAAAATTCCTATAGAAAGAAACGCAGGCCCAGCGTCTTCCAAGTCTGAAATACTTTTGTTAACTTTTCCTTTTTTGGATACCGATTTGCCAACAGTTAAAACCAAAATTCCAGTAAACATTAATAAAAATCCGAAGAGGGCTGCACATATTCCAGGAGCTCTATGTTTACCTGTGTTCCTAATAATCCAATGATCCAATCTTTTAGCAGATGTAACTGCCATTGGCTATTCTAAAAAGTGATAAATTTTACAACACTCTGGCAGTTTTCTAATCATATATGTACATGCGTAATTAGTATTCTATCATAAAATATTGAACAAACTGTTGAACTTAATAGTTCATCGTTAATAATTATGAAACAATTTTTAACAATAAGGGCTGGTCTTGGAAAGAAAATTAACATGTGAGCTAATTAGAGATTGATTAACCTATGTTTGTGCTGCTCAGAGAAATATTACAAAATTCAATTATTTGTTAGCTGGTAACTTCTGTACTAACAAACTAGGTCCTCTTTGTTAATAATTTCTTTTACATCTACAATAGTATAAATTATATTCAAAATTATATAACTCTCTAGTTTATTGTATGTGAAAGGGATCCAGATAATGGATACACATAAATATAAGTACTTTTTATCTTCATTACCTTGTATTATTGGAGAAAGAAGGCAGAAAATTAAAAGCTGTTGTAATAAAATTCCACCATCGATTCTCTTGGGCCACTGAAATAAAATTTCTAAATCTTAGAGGACAGCAACAGTAGAGTGATTAGTTTTTCAACAATTTTAAGCGCACTTTTGAAATTGTATTATCTACTCTGATGATGTTAAGAAAGTTACAAAGATAATTTAACACATAAATGAATTAAAATTTCTATCTATTTTCTAATGAATAATAGAAAGTTAAAGTTAAAACTTTTCTGAGCGATAAAAGGAGTTTAGGTATTGTTGGTGTGTTAATTTACAGGCTGGTCAATAGGATGTATTCCAGCAACCGTTGAGATCAATGGTTGGTGACGTATGTCACTAAACTGGAGTTACAGTCTAGCTTTGTTTATAAATAAAACCTTCTAACAATGTTAGAAGCAAATATTGATAACAAAGCTCCAAACATATACCTTTAATAGTGTACAAAATATAGTATAAGTAATAGTATATATTTGAAAAGAACAGTCAGTTATACTTTAAAACAAACTATATGCTGTATATTACAAAGTTAATATACAATGTATACGTGTAAGACATTTAAAATACTCTGACAGATTGAAACCGTAGCTGTGATAATTACTTGCAATTTGCGATAATAAAAAAACGTCAGCAGTCATTGATCTTACTTTTATTGGAAAAATCTAATAAATTATGAAAATAGTATATTTATTGTTGAAGAATATTTGATGAATGATTATAATATAGTAAAACAGTATGATTTTCCTCTGTTGCATAAAAATCGGCAAAAGAATCTTTTGGAAATATAATTGTTATGCAACTAGAAGAGCATACTAATAGTTGTTCTTCTTTAAAACTTGTTATTAAAATGAGATAGGGATTGAAAAATTCAATGTGTCATTCAGAAATTAATTTTGACAAACAATATTATGTTAATGATCATACTTTCAATTAAATTTCTATTGAATACTCAATTAAATCTGATGATGATATGCCACGGCGCCATCTTTTGTTCATAAAATGCTGAAGCATCTCAGACAAACTAAAAGTCTTCTAATGTATAAACAATCTATGAAAAATTAAAGGATATGATTATGTTTACAATAAGATTTACATTGCAAGCATTTACTATTCCGTTACAAGTTGTACAATGATGAGTAAAATATAAGACTTATGCAGTATTATTATGTATATCGATTGTCCGACTGAAATAGCAAGTAATCTGTTGATAGGACAAAAATTGGTTACTTATATTCACTTTAAGGGCCAAAGATTTTAATTAGATAGTCACTTATGACTGCTAGATGTCGCCCTCGTTTGCCTTACCCGAGGAGATGAAATTAAGAGAATGAACGGTGTCCCTCGACTGTACATTTTCATTCTGGTATTGCAATATTTTTGTATTGCATATACATCTAAGTGTAAATTTCCTGAATTTTTACAATCTTATACAAGAGATGGATGGCTATCGATTACACATCGTTTTTGGAAGAGTCATATTGTGGAAAAGAGATATTCGAATTATACAACAGACTATATGGTTAAAGGAGGTATTGTTAAAGTTTTTCACAGGAATGATCAGAAAAAGTTATATAAATTCGTTTATTTGATGAAATGCTTGGAATTATTGCATGAAAGGAAGTTTATAATTCTTTATCAATCGAAAATAAATTCAAAATCGAGCTACAGGTGTGTTCATTTTATAAAAAGAAGTTTAAACGTTGTTCAGATGGAAAAATCAAAAGGTACGAGAAAGCTAGAGTTAGCTAGATATTTGTGTTCAAAAGAAAATTTAATTCTTGATCCATGGATTTGGATAACAAGCAGTCCAAAATTTGAGTTCTCCAAATGCCCGTTTCACGGTGTTTACC
Organism: Dimorphilus gyrociliatus; assembly: GCA_904063045.1. Lineage (NCBI taxonomy): Eukaryota > Metazoa > Annelida > Polychaeta > Dinophilidae > Dimorphilus > Dimorphilus gyrociliatus. The sequence continues at coordinate 756,739 of CAJFCJ010000002.1, read as the reverse complement.
GATTTTTCGTGGGCAAAACAGTGACAGGAAATTTATGTGAAAGATTACATCTACAGAGAATAGAGAGTGAATGTGAGACTGGGGAAGGATTAATTTTTCAGTAAGTATCTAAGAGAAGAATTCCTTTCGACAAAATATTCCTAACAAAATTTTTGTTCACTTTGAAAGGTGGGGAAAGCCGCAATGCATACCTAAAATTAATATGTCTTTAAATCAGAGACTGCATTGTATTGCATTTTGGAAACATGACAAGAAAAATTATAATATAATTTTAAAACGAGATAATCAAGAGTTTTTTTGGAATCTGCGGTGAGTTATCTTTCTTCAAGAGTTTCCATCATTAACACCACTCTTAAAAAGGATGCCAAAAAGTCATGGTGGCTTAATCAGAGCTAAGCTATTCAGAGATTTGACGGTCGATTCCACTGGCAAATTCATTGATTTATATTTATGGAGCTATGAATCTAGAAAAAATTATGAATTTTGTCCTCGAGAATCACCGGTTAGAATATATACAAACCCTATTTTTCTCTAAATAAATTTTTTATTCGTCGTTGTTTAGCATATCTGCCCCCAAAATAAATCTAAATCCAAACATTTGGATACATATTACTACGAAAATTGTCCGAGACAAAGTGGAGTCTGCTCTGATGAAAAGCCTTTCTTATGTACCCCTCCTGATTTGTTAATCGGAGAGTGGACAACGACTTCAAATGATATAAGAGTATCTCTTAAAATTGAAAGGAACGGGAAGATCTTTTTGAATGATCAAATCTATCAAAGTATTAAATGGGATATAGGAAAAAGAGGTGACAAATGTATTGATGTCGCAAAGGGAGAATTTCATTTAATGCTTGTTAGACAGTTTAAAAATGGCTGTAGTAACCGTTATTTGTGTTTGAAATTGTTAATGAAGAGTCCATTTATCTTAAAGTAAGTCAAGTATTTCATTAGATTGTATTTTTTTATTAAGACATTCTCGTTATTAGATTTAGGTTATCTCAAGCATATAAATGGCCACCACCAACAGAAAATTTCCGTGTAGATTGCAAAAGTTTTCCATTCGATTCTTATGGCGATTCGTTTCATCCATTTACGAAGTCTCATTGGTTACCAGCCAAGAAAAAAGAGGCAAAAGTTACTTCTTTTGTCGCGTGCAGGCCATTCAACAAATCATTTCTTAATCAAACTTTTTCAATAAGTCCAGCAATGAAATGCCCTGTTAAATTGAGTTATAATGAAAATAGGGAATATTTTCGATTGATAAGAGATAGAAGTAAGTGTTCACAGCCCTTCATCAGCACATATGACTGTATAGAAGCCTGGGATATGAAGCAAAGTGAAATACCAGGACGCTATATTGTCGTAGTGAATCGTGAAAGCAAGACTTTTACATGTTTCGTATTCTACTCATCAGAATCGAATTTGACAGAGGGATTTGTCCAGTTACCGTTCGAGCTATGCCATGATAAGTTAAAGCACTTTAGTATGCAAAACTCGACAAAACTTAAACAGTTTTCTAGAAGACAAGTGATCCATGATGAAGAATTCGATTGGCCCGAATCTGCAAAGAACATGGATGGACGAGCTTCATCGCTCTTAGCTCACTTCCGTTTCCCTTTAACAACTCTATATGGATCATTGTACTACAAATCTTTTTATTAGCTATATTATTAAAAATAGTAAAAATCCACATATACCGTGTACATGTGTCTGAAATCCATTTACAGTATACGCAATGTACGGATAAATTGAATATGTGCATAATTAATAAACGCAAAGCAGCCGTATAAAACCGTGAGTAAACCTATAAGGACATTTACAGCAAGAGTCATTAATTAATTACAGTATAGTGACCACATTGTTCCCGGGAGAGGGTAAAAGCAATAAGATGTGACAGTCGGCTAAAAGGCTCAACAGGCCAGTATGTCGGAGACAATATGTAAGCTAAGAAAGTCGTAAAACTGTTTGCTCAATCCAGAGAACTCCACACAATTTTCAGAGTCCATTGTCATAGTCACGTTAGAGATGAAAAAGGTTAATAGGGGTTAGGTAGAAATAAGTCAAGAAATTTTTCGTAAATGTTTTCTAATTTATTTTTCATACCGGTGTATTAACTGGAAAGTGGTAATCGATCAAACGTTTACATCATTGTCTATAATTTACGTTCTTTACAAACAATTATACGCAATTTGAGTAGCAATAAGATGAAAGACTTAAAAAAACTTAATAGGGAGAAGCTCTTGGACCAAATGATAGGTATATATTATTTTATATCAATTGAATTTTTCTGTTAGGTTTTCTAATTCTTTCACTGATTTAAACTTGGGCTTATTATAGATTTAATGCGGTCTCGGCCAGTGTATAAATCAAATGCAATTTATGTCCAAAAGAGAAGGGCAAAGAAATTGGCAAACAAGATATTGTGACGACGGCCCGACTATATTATAAAGAAATTGTTTTTTTTTCAGTTTGTCCACCCCGGAAGAGAATATTTGACTACTTTTATTACATCGATCTAGCTTTATGCATTCATGACCACCTATAGGCCTAAGAGCAATTTCAGAAAAAGCAATTTACTCTCCCATTATAAATGTAAGAATATTATGGATTAAATAATAATAAAAAAATTCAAAAAGAACGCTATTTGCAAAGTACATAGATGATTTCGGTTAAACATTTTGTATAGCGAAAATGGGTATGTTGCGAGACCAATGTGTGTGTTCATATATCAATGTGTCATGCTTACTTAATTTCTAATAGTAATGTCAGACAGGAGGAAATACTATATATTTTTATGAGGGGGTATATTTCGAATATCAAAATATGAGAATAGAGGAAATAAAGGAAAGACGCTTAAGAAAGCAGGCACGGCGAATCTTAGTCAGAACAGCCACGACTCGTGACTGCATATTGTGGCTCATCCGGCCGGATGACTCTTCTGTGTACATATTGACTATTCGGAATGAAAACAAATAATTTTTGCATTGTTGATGAGCACCGGAATGGTTTTGTATTTGACTCATTCATATACTGATGAGAGCTCTGGTGTAGAACAATGTATAAATAAAAGAAATACCAACGAGCGTTAACTTTTCTCAATCCCAAATTTAATTATATATAGCAAGGTATTATTTAAAATAAGAGGGAAAATGATAAATGGTGTAAAAAATTATACTTTAAGTGGAAACTGCAATCTGACTAATGTGAAATTCAACGTTTCCATTTATCAGTTAAGGAGATTTGCACAACCGAAGCCAGCTTGCTTATATGACAATATAAGATTTTGTTTATTCTCTAACAAAATTTTAGTCTATAGTTAACTGTAGAAGAAAGAAAGAGATCTACAAAGCAAATTTCCATACATCTATCTATTAGGCCAAATTATATCGATTATCGTTCAGAAAAGGCTACCTCAGTAAACAACGAGAAACGAATATAAATCTCAATAAGATGTGACGTTATTCGCTCTATGCTGAAAAAACCTCTTTATTAGGTATATAGAAACAGAAAAGAGAGTGTACCGCCGTTTCATCACCTTTGGCCACTAGTTATCATATCCAACTATCATCAAGTCTAAATTGCTTAAATAGCACTCGTATTTGGTTAAATAAGCTAATTAACTAAGTTTGCGTTCCCTGATTAAACTATATTTTTGACGTAGCTAAAATACTACCAAAAATTTTTTACTAGAACTTCAAACGCCATCTAGAGTGAGATAATGTTTCTACGCATATAAAAGTTTATAAAAAGTGTTGAAAGTATTTTGTGGACTAGACGCTATTCATTTTTATATCTAAATTAATCTTTGAGAAATCAGGTAACGCCAACAAAATCTAAGAAACGATAATATTCTAGAGAAATGTTTTATTATGATTCATTAGCAATCCCATAAAATAAAATCAGCATAAAAAGTGTTGAAGGGATAAATTCGTGATTTCTTTTACGAATAGAATTGATAAAAAATATCTTCTGATATTATATGATTAAATCGGCTTGAGCTCATCAAATATGCATTTAGTAAATTAATCACGATCCTAGAAACGCTCAGTTTTTCTCATAAATAAGAAGCTAGAACTATATATAGCCTATGAATCGATAGAACATGGAATATTGCATCATCACACTAAGATGTTATTGCTGATATTCTAATTTCTTGACTGCCATAATTACGACCTCTATATTACAACCAAAACATATTTACTTCTTTAAGTTTCACTTTATAAAGAAATGGAGAAACAACTAAAGAGACTGCTTTAATTTTCATGCAAAATATAATGAAGGCTATCAATTCTTTTTTGAAAGCAAGCATTAAGTGCGTCAATAATAATCTTATTTCTCATCGTAATGCATCTCTAATAATATCTCAACCGAAAAGTCCCTTAAAATATTAGAGACAATGCTTGAATGAAGAGCAGCTAGCATAATTAGTGTATTTTCTATGAATATATACAAATACATTAGAGTAAAATTATATTTTGAAAAGTAAGACGATAATATTTTTACCCAAATTTTTTATCACAATTACAGATATGTTAAAGAGATACGAATATTGATTTTTTCAAGACAAAAAGAATTACATCAAAAAACGTTTGGAGTAATATTTATGGAAGAAATTCAAAGAGGACTGAAGCTCCAAAGGTTCACGAATAATAAAGCAGAGCTTAATTTAAGTCTAATATTTTAGTTCTTTAATAATCCATAAACCAAGAAAGAATTAGAACTGATAATTCAGAAAAAGGTATATTTATTTATTTCATTGGCTATAGTTCCAAGATATGGTAAATATGAATACTTAGTGCGTATTTACTCAGATCGAAGAAAAGGAGTCCGAAGGTTGTTAGATGATATACTCAGTTTCAACTAATAAAGTACGTTTATCATTGACTAAAATGTTAAATTTATATATATATATATATATATATATATAAATTTAATTTTCCTAGCATTGCTTTTGAAAGAATTTGATATTAATACACTATTCCCTGTGAATGCTATGGCAGCTTATGAAAACTGCAGTGATGATGAGGTTTGATAATCTTGAACATATTTTTTTAAATACAATAAAAAAACTATATTGTATTTTTTCAGTGCTTCCAAGATGCTGTTGAAAGTGTTGACACGTATGTTTTCGCCAAATATACTTTTCAGAGTTCAAACTTTAAAAAATAAAGGTCATTTTCCATGGAATTTCTCGAAACTTTGGAAGAGATGAGAATAGCTCTTAACCTTTTTTTAAACAATCACTTCGAAGAATCAAAGCGGCGAATGCGAAAGGGGTACATTAAAATAATGAACTTGACAGATAATTTTTAAAGTGTTCATTTCATTCAGTGCTGATAAAGATATGTATCATGCTCTGGGATATGCTGTTATTCTATATATGCAGGCAGCAATGACATTTGAAGCTGTATGTTTTTATACAAAAGAATATTGTAGAGAATTTAAAAAGAAGCTATACTTCAATTTTCAGGCAGATATCGAGATAGCCTCTGGAGCAGTTAAATCAGCACTAAAGGTTATTAGCAAGAAACGAAAAAAAAATGGATTAATAGAGAGTGTTACGAACATGATAACTATTCAAAATTATAATAGCTTCAGTAATGGTTAGTATTTTCTCTGAAATATATGGTTCTTTATGACCTTTTGTTTTCACATTCGAATCCATAAAAATATTTTTTATACTGCTCTTTAATTAAGCTAAAAATGGTCTATTTATTTACTGTATTAGTCTAATATCTCTAATGACCTTAATTAAAAGTTTCAAAACGTCAGTGAATGAATTTCAGGTTGATAATACACTCGATTTGAAATTTAGCATCAATAGCAATTAGAGAAAGTTTTTTAAGTTTTAATTATATGTACTGTATATACTGTATATCTTAACCTACACATTAGAGTATTTAAATATAGTATCTAATCAAGTGCTTGATTCACTTCTAGAGGAGGTCCATGCAGAGTTATGCTATGCTGAACTCTTATGCTTCAGAGCGATGTTGACGATCATACAAGATGAGAGTCTTATGGCATTTATTAAAGCTGGACTGAAGATAAGAAATTCTTTTAGTGCCTACAAGTATTTGTATCTTTGTGATTTCTAATTATATATCTGTTTTTATATCAGAGCATGCTACACTATAATAGAAAAAAGAAACTTTAAAAATGATTCTAATATGTCCAAAATTGATTTTGAAAGCGGAGTTCGTTTTGGTATAGGTTTATTTAATCTGGTATTATATAAAATCCCACAAATTGACAGCTAATAATTGGCATGTTGCTTTCAGATGATATCTTTAATGCCAGCCAAAATTTTAAAACTTTTGGAGTTTGTAGGATTTTCAGGCGATAAGGTTTGTGGGAAGGGATTGAAAAGTAGTTTTATTTACATTTTTTGAAAAATAGTTTTATATATATTTTTACCCAATGTTTAGGCTCTTTAATAATTCACATAAAATAGTATGTAAATTTTATAGAAAGGCTGTAGCCAAAGCAAGAGACAATATAAAATCTGAACAAATGCAAATTAGCCAAAAGTAGTGATGGAATTGTGGAGTGTTTTTAATGTATTCGGCAAACATACTAAAAATAAAGATGATCTTAAAACTTTATCTGTCAGAATATTACCCAGAGGTAAATTCTGCCACTGTGGCTATAGCCCTTGAAAGGCTAGTTGCGAGTATTATAAGGGTTTATTCATATCGAGTAATAATATTTTGATACAAACAATAGAATCATTAAAAAGACTAACTTATTAATGTATGTTGTACATCAAAATAATTGCCAAACTAAATACATTAGATCTCAATAATTTATTCAATCTCTGAAAATATTTGATATAGGTGTTAGTGTATCTGAGTTCACTTACGATAGCAGATATGCTATTTATTTACAGAATAAAGGACTAACCGAGCTGCAATCTGGCGTTAGTCTAGATAAGGCATTGAGATCTCCTCTCTGTGCTTTGGCACTTTTGGCTTACCATACCGTAATTTGCTTCTTCATTGGTATGTGTCAAATACATTGATTTCTTAAAGAAAAATAGTCCAATATAAATGAAATACAAAACTAGGATCAGAAGATGGAGATTTGCATCTGGCACAGAGAATTATTAAAATATATGAAGCAAAGTACCCAAAGGTGAAATCCAAGTATTTTTTTAGTCATAATTCTATATTTTTTCATATAGGGCGTTTTCTTTCTCTTCTTCGCTGGTAGACTAAGAGAAGTTAGCGGCGAAATTGATGAAGCAATCGAAAAACTAGAAGAGTGTAGAGATTGCCAAGATGAATTAACTCAGTTTAAACATATTTGTTATTGGGAATTAATGTGGTGCCATTCGTACGTTTTAACTTAATGGCGTATACTGAAATCATATTACTCTTTTAAATTTTAAGATTTAAAAGGGAGTGGACATTTGCAATGAAATATGCTGAGATGCTATCTGAAGAAAGTAAATGGAGCAAGGTGATGTATTTATATCAAAAAGCAGCATTTCTCCTGATGATAGAAGAGCAGTCAGATGATTTAAGGGAACATGTGACTGACCTACTTGAGTAATTTTAAATAATTATCATTTAAAACCTTCATTGAACAATTAATTTAGAAAAGCTCCTATATTTAAACAAAAAATTGCTGGAAAATCATTACCTATGGAAAAATTTGCGATCAAAAAGTGCGAAAGATATTTTGCACAGAAAAGGCGCCTCCTTGTTCCTGCATATGTTTGTTTTTCGTCTATAATAAAATAATATACAAATTTGCTTCATTTACTATTTAGGAATTGCAATACTTGTGGAATCATTTTAGCATTATGAGCAAATCTGCCGGCTTATTGCAACCAATATTGGCAGAAATAGATAATAATTTACTTTTGTTGGAATCGCCTGAAAAACCTGGTAATCTTTGTGAATAAATCTTATACAATATATTAGTATGTCTTATATCAATTTTTATTTCAGATTCTTTTTATGACGACCTAGGTTTGTTACTCTTATTAAAGGGTGCCTGTCTTCGTCATTTAGGACAGCTAAAGGAAGCTTTATCTATTCTAAAACAACTTCAAGAAAAGTTCGTGTTTTTCGTTTACTTCTATATTTTTTGTTTATCCTCATTTCCTACTAACAGAGAGAAAGATATAAAACAAGATACTTATCTTATTCCATATTCTCATCTTGAAATAGCTTTAATATATTGTGAAATGAAAAGCTATGACAGAGCTTTGAAATTCATAGAGTTAGCCAAGTACGTTTAATCAGTTTATTACAATAATCTCTCTAGAAAGTGGAATATATGTATATCCTGTATATAGAATTTATAAATATATATTTGACTAAATATGTATACTGTATATATATACAGTATACATATATAAATTCATATATATATATATAAATTCATATATATATATATATAAATTCATATATATATATATATAAATTCATATATATATATATATATATATTTATATATATATACAGTATATTTAACTTATATTATAGGCAAAAGAAAGGTTTCACCCTTGAAAATAGATTACATTTCCGCTGTCACTCAGCTAAGAAACATATTCTCTCGTTAACAGTGAGTTTTAAGAATATTGAGGCTTATTTCTTCTTGATTGTTATGAATTTGCAGGGAAAAGAGTTTGAGAATGATACTGAGATTGATGAAATAGATTTAAGATTAAAAAATTCGCCTTTGAACAATGGAACAAACAATGTAAACTTATGCGATTTATGATTTAACTAGTTTTCTCTGTCATTGATATTGCTACTTTCACATAATTCATTAATAAACATGCATCAATAGCTTACACTTTTATGATGTATCAGTTGTATATTGTTAAAGTCAAAATGTGTATTTACTGATATGTACGAGAAGTACAAAAAGAGAAAGAAACTGAGAAGTGAAAGCAACAAATCAACACGATTTAAATTTAAATAAATTCGATTCCTTCAAACTTAAAAGCTCCCTCTAAAGGTTCTTCTGCCAAGAGTACATTACCAGTTATAGTAAATATAGTTATGTAAGAAGCCACAGGTTTCTCATTTCGCTCTTCACTTTTCAAAGCTACAATGACTCTGTTATTTGTTCCTGGGATAAATTTGAAAGAAGAAAATCCCCTAGACGGATTCAGAGGTCCTACTCTTTGGTAATGAATATTCTTAAACTCTTCGTCAGCTAGAAATAGAAGGTTAGTACCCCTATTCTCATCTAAGGTTTCATCATATTTCTCTTTACTTGCTCTCCTTGGTAGAAATATCCATTTTTTATGAATATCACTCCAATAAGCTGATTCATGAATCATATAGCCAGGACTTTCAAAGCCTGCAACTTCTCTTAGCTTGTTATAGTTCTCGGACCAATCCAAATGTTTTATATCTCCATTAGGCCCTATTGATTTAATCCATTGAGGATAAGTGTTAACAAATTGACCTGTTTGTGTTGTCCACTCCTTTCCTAAACCCCCAATATATAGTCTTTCATCTTTTACTGTTGCCCATTCGCTCTTGAAACCTTGGACCTGTTTTCCATCACCGTTACTCAGAATAACCCAAGGTATAACTTGGTTTTCTTCTGAAATTTGATAAACAATTCCCGTTCGGTCATCCACAGTATAGAGTTTGCCATTGAAAACAATTAGCTCAGATAATTCCATGGAACGGCCCTTGGCTGCAACATTTGATATCAATTTTTTTGTTTCTTGATCCCATTCAATTTTAGCAGTATTTTTTGACGGGTTCCAAATTAAATAGCCTTTTCTGTAATAACTATACCACGTACTCTTTTCGTTTATACTTTTAGACTCTGTATCTAAATCGGTAACAACAGCTATACGGAATCTGAAAGACCCATCAGCTAATGTAATAGTTTTGGACAAGGGATAGGTATTATTGTATTTTAAGTCCTTCGAATACTTATCTATACCACAAGAATCATTTGTGTACACAGGCAATACAACGAAAAATATCACAAAAGCAATGGCAATGACAATTCCTAGACGTATCATATTTGTATTTAGAGTAACACTGCTACCAACTCGGTATGGGGTAGGTTTACGAATAGCTTGCATCCAATCTTGAACTGTTAAATTTAATCGGACATCTGGGTTCTTCGTAGTCCTAGATGTCATGATAAACACTTGATATCATTGTGTAAATTTATCGGTTGTATTCTAGACGTTGTTATATTCGGAGCGCACCAGTCTATACCACGTTTGGAATATGTATGATATGAAGGTGAAGGTCATCGTAGTATCTTGATATTAATACCAGTGGAATACTAAAGAAATACTAAATTTTCATGGTGTTTACATATTATTTAATGAAGTCATGTTATCAAACTATGTGATATACTATCGTATGATCACCGTATTTGAGCTACAATAACTTATATCAGTCATATACAGATGATTTTATTCAAATTATATTTACAAATACCCACACATCTAGGTAGGAAAGAAAAGTCTAGAATATTAGAAAAAACTCGCCCTGGAAACAATCTGAATAATGATAATGGGCCTGATTGCCAAGTCCATAGAAGACAATTTCCCGTACTTTTATAGATGCCTACTGTACATTTTATGTCGGAGCATAAAATCATGCATCTTATCTTTGAAGTTTTAATCTTTAAAAATGGTTGCAAACTCATTGTCCAACGATCTTGTAGTGTATATATTTCATAAATATTCCAAGTGTTTCCATTGACAGTTGAACATGGTCTAGGATTAAAATTATATTTCATACATAAATATGGTAGCTTAACATAGGTCGGCTTGTCACATAATGATGGAATCCACTCTGAATAGAGGACTCCATACAAAGTATAATTTCCTCCATTATTTGGTTCATTAACGCTCCAGGAAGATTCAAAAGCAGCTAAAGTGTACTCATAAAAAGGATTCGACCATTTCCAATTATCCCTATCAGCAAATAGTCCCCATCTGTATAGTCCTATGAAATGTTCTGTCCCACTTGGAAGATTTGACAAAATTGCATTCAACTCGAATTGATTTTTAAAAGAAGCTATTCTCATAGAGGAATGATGCATCCAACATGAAATCTCAGCTGCCACAGCGGATTTTTCAGGAAGAGAAGCTTTATAACTAGAAAAGTAACATATTCCACCTGACTTGAACCAAGCTGATGATTTTACATAGTTGGGACAAGGACTCGAGTAAATAAGAGGAATAAAGAGAACATAAATCGAGAAAAAATTACTCATTTTTCACTGGAGAAGTTAATCTGCAAGATAGCCATAGACTATTCCACTCTATATATACAGAACTTACTATCAATAGAGTTTATTTGCCTTTCAAATGGGATGGTGCATTATTTTGCCAATAAGAGAAGAGGATATTCTCTCCAAAGTAAACTCAACAGTCACTAAATCGAAATTCTATATAGGAAAATCGAAATTTAATATATTCAAGTGAGAATGTTAAATACATATTGTAATATATGAAGCAAATTTTCAGCTACAGAAAGAACTTATTTGAAACAAACTTCATATATCTGTTTTTTAAAATAAAAAGTTTTACAGAGTCAAATATTTATTTTATTTATGATTAATTGTTGAACAAAGTTTTATGAAAGTGTAAATGTTTAAGGAAGCACTACTTGGTTAGAAGTTTCACCCGTAGTAGTTTTTTTGTACGATTCTATAGCTTTATCCATGAACATGTGTTGTAAAAGTTTGTTTTTATGCAAATTTTGATAATTAGGAAGAGTTTCAACAAGGCTGTATCGTACATGCTCATGATTAGCAAAAGTTCGCTCAGACTTTCCTTCTGGGCATCTGGTTGACTTGACAAGTACTCTTCCACCAGGTTTGGGCTGATCTTCAGTTAAGTGGTCATTAGTTTCGAATCTTTTAAGTTTTGGGAGGAAAGTTACTTTCTGTTTTGGGGTCCTAAATTGCCGAAGTCGATCTTCCAAGAATGATAATGTTTTGTCACTTGTTTCCCAGTCTCTGTAAGAAGGGTGTCGAGAGGCTACACTACGATACTTCTTCCAAAGGAAAACATTGGACAGAGGTCTTTCAATATTTTGCTTGTCATTGTTCAATTTCTGATATTCTTGTTGCTCTTGAATCTCTATGTCTTTTTCAGATTCTTCTTCGCTTTTTATCTCATCATTCTCTTTAAACTCCGAAATTACAGTTTTTTCTTTAATAGGCATAAGGTAAGGAGGACCTTTTCTCATAATAATTTGTGTATCACCAGTCTTTAACTCACTTATCTCTGATTTCGATATCATAGATTCACTCTGAAAGCTTGTATCTGAATTTTCAATACATGCTGATAAATCTTGATCAATTTTAGGCTCTATTGGTATACTGGGTAATGGTTCTTTCTTTATCAAGTTGTCTATATTCTCTTCAAGTCGTCTATAAAATTTTGGCAATTTTGGTAAATTTTCTTTCTGCTTTATTGCGTTTTCGAACAAGTATTTCAATTCCTCATCTCGTTGACGCTTAATTTCAGCAACTATTTCTTCTCTCTGTTTTTTAATTGCCTTTTCTTCATGCTCATTTAAAGCCATTCTTAATGCTTTTAAACTTCTAGCTTTGGGAGGCTGCATAGTTCTCCGATGCCTTTTAGCTCTTATTTCTTGCGAGTTATGTTTTTGTACACTCTTACGTATTCTTGCTCGCTCTTGCATAGAATGTTTTAAGTAATACGACTCGTGTAGAATAGGTAAGCACAATTCCGCTCGACCTTTGCTGTATTGTTGCAGCTGATGAGAAAAAAGCATTTCGTCGTCTGGTAATTTAGCTTTTGCCTTTTGGCCTAATGCAAACTCAGGAAGAGAATGGCTCTTTGGTGGAGGAGTTTGGAGAACAAAGTACAAATGAGACAAAAGTGGAATATCTCCAGCTTTAGGTCCTTTTAATCGGGAAGTTAGTTTTTTAAAAAAAAGTTCTCTTAATATTTTTAAAGTATCGGATGCTGCTTTACGGTTAAACAGCCTCTCAACATTATTTTTTGTTAGGATATATGCATCAGTCGCGGCATTGCTCTTCACAGTTACAGCATAAGTTGACAAATCGCATGCCATTTCCAAATCTCCAATTATCTCCCCTTCCCCTACGTGGCATAGGCAGACATTTTTTTCTCGCTCTTGTTGTTCAGCTGATGCATATCCTCCAAACCTGCGAGTTTCTACTCTTTTGTTCCTAATAGACTTGCTACAATTATTTTTAACTTTTCTCCTCATGTCTAGCTGTAATATAGCTTCTTTTTCAGTAGTTATAAAAGGAATTTGATTCGGATATTGAATCTCGTGCTTTAAAGGCTCGCATTCTATTAATGCTTTTCCTCTATAGTATAAAAATTAATTAGTTAAATGATTGTATAACTCTTAATATAATATATCTACCTCCTTAAGAATATCAACCCATTTATTTTTTGTCCTTGTTGAACCAAGAGGGAATCAAATTGATACATTTCCTTTATTAAGGACATAATTAGGAGATTTTTCAGTCTAGGAGGCCATTTTTTAAAGAGAATGTGGTGATTCACAAAATTTTTGCGATCATTTAGTTCAGCCTCTTGATGATTCTAGTGAAAGTTACATTTCAACATTGAATACGGTGTTTTTGTAAAAATACTACAGCATACGATATAGTAATAGTAAGTTATGTATATTCAGTATAAGATATGATTAATATTTACTTTTAAAGTTCTTTCGTAAAGACTTCTATCCACTACCAAAAAGTCACAGGTTTCATCCGTAATAACTGTGGCATTTCTTGATGAATCTTCGTTAATTAGAGCTAGTTCACCAAAGCTCTTTCCTGCATCTTTTTTTGTCGCACGAAACTATTATATTTCTCTAAAATTGAATATTTTCACTTACCTAATTGTAAAATGAAATTTCCATATTTAGATCTGTCAAGAGAATATTTTCGCTGCCTAAGTTGCTGTTTAGTTGCTCTTCTTCTCGTTGGTGATTTCTGTTTATCTGGTGAAACAGGCGAACTCCTTGATTCTGTTATTGAATTATCCCAATCGTCTTCCTTTTCATCGTCAAAAACCTCACTATGACCTGTATCTGCTCTCGCTGATCTTCTTTTCACAACATTTGTTCTCCTAGTTGGAGAAAAATTACTATCTTCTTCACTTTTGGCAGTGTCAATATAGATACTGACAGTTCCAGTAAGGATAATAAAAAAGCTAAAATTTGTGTACTGATTTAAGAAAAGCTTCTTTTTCCACGAAAGTGAGCACTTACCAATCTCCTATTTCACCCTGTTTTATAACGACTTCATCACGCTCAATTCTTTCATATTCACACTCTTTGATAATGTCAACAATTAAATCTGAACAAAATTAAGAATTGTAAGAGATAGTCAAATAATTCTAAAAAAACCTGTATGTAAATTCAAGAATAATGGACTTCTTTTTCGTAGCCAGGGCAGTAAACCTAGGATTTCTTGATGATTTCTCTTGGTAAAATCTTTAGAAATTAGCTGCAATAGTCTCTCTTGCATGTGAGCCATAGTGTAAAATTGTAGTTAAGCACCAGTGATAGGACTATAATTCAAAGGTAATCCTTTGACAAAGGTTCTGAACAGTTCAGTTCTATCACTATTGACTATAACTATTTGCTTTGGCTTATTTCAATTCAATATATACTATAAAGAATTATTAATAAATGAAAAATGTTTTCGTATCTTAAATTAATTTCAAAAAGGTTTTATAGAATAAGAGAAGTTTCATAGTATGATCTAAAACTGACAAGTTTGAGTTTAAATAGCGGTAATTGTACACTACAATATTCCCTAGACAAATTAACGATCAATAATGCTGATTATTTTATTATTTATTCTCTCAAAGGCTGTGAGAAATCACCCAAAGCCTTTTGTTTTATCTTTCGTAGTCGATAAATCTTTAGAGAACGATTGAAAAAAGGAACTTATTAAATATATAGCAAATGCAAGTTTAATAATTTATAAGTGGTCCAAAGACAAAAAAAAATTACTTCTGTGATTACCAGAAATATTTTTGAGGGTTTTGTTCATAGAACACTTTCAATGTAGATGGCGCTAGATCAAATGAGAGAAAATCTCTTACTAACTGAGACAGGGTTTGATCAAGAAATGGAAATTTGTCGAGCAAAAAAAGAAGAAAATCCTTTCGAAAGGATAAAAAACGCAACTGTTGTGACATGCCTACTCAGTGTTATCATGAGCCATGCTCTTTTTTTAAAGAGGTACTATTATGATACAATATTAAGAGGAAATTTAAAAACATCTTTTCAGATTTCAGACTCAAAATTCTTTAGTTTTATCAAAGTCATTGATCTGCTTAATGAGAAGTTTATCAAAAGCCTGCTTGTTTAATACGATAAGTTTACTGCTAATTCACATCTCATATCTAACATTTCGTAAGTCAATTTTCTTGTAATAGAATAAAAGAGATAGTTATCATTTAAATAGATAGTCGGTAGAAAAATAGAAATATTTTTAAACTAATTTTATCTTTCTTATAGAGTTAATTAATATTGTAACAAGTTCACGTTTTCTGTCATCATTTTGTCGTAATAAGAAATTGTTAACGAAATTCATTACACGAAAAAATTTTCAATAGACTATAGCAGTCATGCGAAAAAAACCCGATACCTAATTATTTGCTCTCAAATAGAACTAGAAACTGTATTAAAAGAAAAATATTTTCTAAAAAGATTTTTATACAAGTATATTAGTAGAAACACAGCTGAGCGAGACTGCTTAATTTTCAATAGTTTATCAATTTAAGAAACTCAATTCATCAGATTAAATTTGGACGTATTTACTATTATTTTCAAAACGTGATAAACAATTGCTCAGAAAACCCTGTTAATATTATATACCTTTAATTATCATCTAGTTTTATACTTTTTTCGCTTTTAGAAAATTATAAAGCAGGTAATATATTATGTCAAGTGGTTGGTGTTCTTGATATGTTGCTCTCATCTACAACAACTTGGTTGATTGCTATCATTTTTATGGAACGGTACATATATCTTGTAGTTATGATCTAATATTAATCATCTTTTACTTGCAGAAAAATGTTTACAACTAATAAACAAGAACATGTGGGAATATTTTCAAATTTAAACATAAAAATAATATTTTGGGGTATAGAATTGATGTTATTGTTAGTTTCCGTTGCTCCAATTTATGGATGGGGTGAAATAAATTTCCTTAAAGGTCATTTTCCTCTTACTCTTACAATTCGAAATTCTACCTCAGTTTATATGAATCAAAAGATGTCCAACAGTTCTCTTTCGCATAAAATTGACTATGGCTTAAAATCCGCTGGAATTATACCCTATTCTTTTGCTGTCGACAATATAGATGCTTTTCCTTTAATTCAGCTGGTTGGACGGGTTAGCGAGTCTTCGTCTTGGAAGTGCTTGTTAACTTCTTGGATAACTGGAGAATTAAACAAAGCTTTATCTGATTCCATATTTCCTAATGAATCAGTTTCTGTCGATGCCCTTCTGTTAAATACTAAAATTTACCAAAATGTTTATTTGCCATTTCAAGGTAACAGCTCAATTAACATTCAATTTAATGTTATTTCCCCCAATTATCTAATCCCATTAGATGGAAACATCTGCAATCTCGATTATACAACAGTTAATAGAAATTCTCGGTCTTTCGTGTTTGTTGTTCTCTGCACTGGAATTTTAGCTCCTCTCTGTTTTTTAATGTATAATGCGATAAAGATGGTCAATATACAAAATCAGGCAATCACTGACTTGCATAACAAACTGAAAATTTGCGCTGCGTTTACCTTTATTTGTGTCTCACCAAGATATTTCATTGGATTTTTAACAAGATACGAAGTTCAAACTTCACTCGCTGCTATTCTCACAGCAAATATACTGTGCTACATAAATTCGTCGGTTTTCGTTCTCACCTACCAAGTACTTTCCTGTAGTTGTTTTCGATTGTCAACAGATGACAATCAACAAAGAACCGTACAGAGTGCATCTCAATCAGCTGCTGACCTATCACAAATATAATAACTCCTCTAAAATTCATTTCAATGTTAGTAGACGTTTAAGTTTTCTTGAATGTAGAATTTAATTTCATTGTATTTAGCAATGCAGTTATAATGAATATTTTCGAGAAAATGTTTTCAGTGTGTTGTTAAAAAACTAAATGAAAGAGCATTCCTGTTCACATTGCATGAATATGTCAAGAATACTGATGAAATCGATATGAATAGGAAAACTCTCATGACGTCAGGCATATAAATAAGTTTTTTGAATAGAATATTTAATATTTAGTTAGTTCCTATATTATCCACTAATCCCCGTCATTTATTAAAGTCTAATCATAAGAGAGCTTTTGTATAAATCTTTGTTGTATTTCTATTTGATTGCCTGCTGTAAAGCAAAGAACATCGAATGGCAGGTAAATTTCAGGCGGGAATGTCTAAGGAGGAATGCTTTGAAAAACAGTTAGAGGCGTCTTTAGAGTTTGCTTTCCGGAAGATAAAGGTCAAAAAGTATGGCGAAACTAAAGGCAGTAGAGAATTACTCACAAAAAATTGGAATAGAGTAAAATGCTTCACTTCATCTTTATACAAATCATTTCAGAAGCTGAGCATTCACTTTTCGAAATGTATCGATGAAGAATTTGAACTAGGCGGCATAGTTCAACAATTAAATTTTTATGAATTTAATCTGAGAATTCCAATGAGTAGATCAATTCATCAAGATGCTTTTCAGGTAATTTTACTCATATTGTGAGCACAGTAATTACCTAAATTTGCTTTTACTATTCTTTATTAGATTTTGTCTGGAATCCATAAAGGAATATCTTCAGGAAGAGCCGTTTACCGATTTTCTGATAAATTGACAGCTGAAGAAAGTAGAGCAGAGCTAAGAAAGTGGGGCCATCTGTTGAATGAAGATACTAAACAAATAAGTTCAGCTTATGTGTACTTTTACTTAATTAAAGGTATTGAATTGATCTAAAAACCTCATATACCCATTTTTACAATAAATGTATTACTTTTCAGGAGTACAGGAAGTTATTAAACGGGCCACGTTCAAAATTGAAATAATTTCGAAAGTTCCAATCTTGCAAGTTTCTTTGGCTTGTTCCCAAAATAAGAGTGTTGGTAATGATGATAAAAATCTAGATGCAAAAAGCAATTACGTTACAGTAAATATAATTCCGGTTATTAGAGGTAAAGGATGGCCAGCAGGGGCAAGCGTCAATAATCCAATGCCCAAAAAACCACCTATGTGTTTCGAAGGTACCAGGATTTTGCATAAAATAAAAAATCAAATTGATTTCGGAAATATTTTGTGGAGTTTAGAAGGTCAAGTAACTGACGAGATTTTACAAGTTTTCCCAAGCGCTTCATTGAAGCAGTATAAAAAACTTTTATTGGAAAAAACGTTTCCTGGCTATTGGTCCATAAATTTTTTACCTGTTTTGAAGTTGTATGTTCATGAGATATTTCGTATACCTCATTTAACTCAACTACAAAAGGCAATAAAACTGTTTGAAAATTTAAGTCTTACCAAAAATACTTTAAAGATTCTACAACAAGATATCATTTGTAACATCACCTTAAAAATTTGCCGACAACATGCAAATGCTAATTTCTCATTAGCTGTTTGGTTCATGTTATTTTTAGACTACATGATCTTTTTTGTCGCTTCCGGAAATTTACCTCTCTTTCTGGACAAAAGAATAAATATGCTAGCCCATGTCGAGGAAGATAAACTCTCCACTTTAAGAGTAGAGCTTCTTAATTTGAAAATGACCATTTGTGAAAATCCTAAAAAAGTAGAACAGATGTTTTTACAAAAATGTCCGATTGCTATCGAAAAAGTACAGGATGAAGAACTGGAAGGAGATGACCATACTTATTCTCCAGGACACTTGACACCTGAGGGTTCTAGTTTATGGTGTACTTCTTTCAAAGATAACAAGAGTGAAGACACAATGTCAATGATATCCAGTAAAAGGGCAACAAAAGAACAATTAGAAAACATTGATGACAAAATTTCAGTCAGTGAAGAGATTACAAAGAATTTTATAGAGACAAATTGCTTAGAGCTAGAAAATCTTCTTACGAAATATCCCAATAACGAAAATAATAAGGATTGTAATGTACCCCCCGAAGGAGAAGAGTTAATTCATATAAAGGATAAGGAATTACTTCTTAGTGAAAACAAAAATGGGAAAATTTCGGAAGAGCTCTGCGAAGGTATATGGGCTAAAAAGGAATATAGAGCATATTCGTCTTCATCTAGTTATGCTGAATCATGCGGAATCATTTCTCCTTTACAAGAGAGAAAATTTCAAGATCCATTTGAAAATCGCATGTTGCCTTATCATCCGGAAGACCACCCTTCAGCGAGTAGTAGTAGCTCCATGAGTACTGAGTTAGGATCGAGAGATGGAGATAGAAATCTCACAACAGTGCAAGAAGAGAGTGATGAAAAAGAGCCTTTGAGTGACATGAGTAGATTAGAACATACTCCAAAAAATTTAAATAACCAGTAAACAGGACCGCTTGTTGCACTTTTAGCAGTCAATATTCCCACATGTATATTATATTTATTATAATTGCACGTATAAATTTCAAGAGATAGAATACAAAGAAAAATCCTTCTATACTTGTATTTATATGCAGTTGGATACCTTCTGATCTGATTAATAAGTGATATATTAATGAAATATACTTATATGGTGAGATTAGCAAAGAATGCATTATTTATAAAAAAAAATAATTTAGATAAAGAGAGCGCTGTTTTGTGTCATGCTATACCTGCTTCATCCGTGAAAAAAGCTAGTGTTGCTCTCATCGATTTGTGCTTCGTGTAAATGTGCACGTAGCTACAAAATAGCTCTCTTTCTTTCTCTCTCCCTCTGCCCCTCTCTCACTTTGTTCAATAACTTTTCTTGATAAAAGTTATAGTAGTACTTTAATACCAAAAAGGGACATTAATGAGAAATAATGGTGAAATTATCAACAATATTAACTTGATAACAGAAGGCGTTTTTGTCGGTATTATTTAACTTACTAATAGCCGCATCAGTTTTTTCGATGAAAAAGGTTTGTATCATTCGTATATTATTGCAATTTTGCTCATTTATTAAATTTTTGGAGGATAATTCATTGAATCTCGGCAGAAATATTTGTGTTTAACGTATCTGTATCTGCTAGACGATATTTGGTCAGATGAAATCCTGCAACTGCTCAAATACCCTGAGAGAGAAGAATTTAATGGAGGATATTACCAAACACTTTTCACAAGCTTCGACTGTCTTTATGTTTGCCTGTTCAATATGGATGATTGTGGCTAATATTCTAATGATTACGTCTGTGATTAAGGCGGGAAAGACTAAATATGGAACATACTGTTGCATCATCAGCTTATCAGTTTTACATATTCTAGCTTCTATTACAATACCTTGCTTAAGAACCCCTTATGCATTTGAAATACTAGAAAATAACGAAAAATTTTGCACAATTAATATGACAAGCATGTTTTATACTAATATGTTGAGTTTGTCTCACCTGACAGCCTTGGCTTCTGATCGACTTATCATTTTTGCATATAGTCTACAACACGAAAAATGGTGCAGTATTCAAAGGTGGAAATACATAATTATGCCTTCGACATGGCTTATCCCAACCTCAATATACTTCACATTTCTTATGACACCAATATCAAATATTTGTAACAAAATTGATGACCCTAACAATATATTTCTTCAAGTTTTGTGTTATATTTATCTTGTTTGGATATTAGTCAATGCTTATATTATCTTCTTTACTAATCGTATGGCTAAGCGACAGGAAAAAATTCTAGTTGATGTTGGCAATACTTTTGAGCTCCCAAGATTACAGAAAGAAAGAAATTTATTTATTACTGTTATATTGACTCTATTCCTACATTTTTTGTTCACTGTACCCTACACAGTCTCATTAATTTTTGTCTCTCACGCAATTAATGACAAAAATAGTATAAAGTATACAGTAGCTGTTTCGCACTTGTCTTTTGGAGTTAACGTCTTCATATTTACTTTCTATTCAAATGCGATAAAAAAGTCTTTGAGAAAATTGCTATGTCCGCAACAGAAAACTGAAGGAGTGCCTTTTTCCTCAAAAGTCACTCAGGATCCGACATCGAGTATGGATCCAGGCATTCTGTGTAAAGGCAATCCAATTAAGGGAGGTTTTTAGCTATGTATCTATTTATTAATAGATTAATGAATACACAAAACATCAGTTCACGGGATTTCTTTTATTTATCAAAGACATATTAATGACCGAGATATCAGACTGATGGATATTGATTACTTGGGTAGCGTTAGTCGTCTTTGTGGCGTCATTCTACGAACGTTTCATTTACCTGCTTGTAAAAAAAACATGCCTGTAACAGAGATTGATACAGAGGTTTGTATTATTTCATGAAAAAGATATGTTTATTTCAAACTGAAGTATTTTATAAAAATAAAGAATTTTTAAAAACAACATTAATGGAATTTGTGTAGGCTTATCAGTAGTTTTTTATGCTTATATCTACCTGAAAAGAAGATTAATATGCTGTGTATGACGTTATTCAGAGAAATACCATAGCAACTGAATTCTCTTCTAGTTATTATTTGGAATTATTAGAACAATTCGTAATCCGTCAGGCAGGCGATCAATGTAACTAAAGTTGTTTTCATAATAGGAGGGAGTTCGATCATTAATTAATGACGTAAAAGATCAAGTAATAGTAATCGATTTTTGGGCTTCTTGGTGTGGTCCCTGTCGAATGATAGGCCCTCATTTTGATGTGAGTATATCTTTCAGGAATATTTAATCATGTAGCTATGGTATACAAATCTAATTAGAATTGGGCTAAGGAAGCTGAATATGAATCCATTAAATTTGTCAAAGTAGATGTCGATGAAGTTGGAGTAAGTTGATCACAGCACCTTTATATGGAATATTACAAAAATTTTTAATTCTCAGGAGTTGGCAGAGGAATTTGGAATCCAGTGCATGCCCACGTTTATGTTTTTCAAAAATGGCGAAAAGGTGCTTTTACAATATTTGTAATTATTTGCGTATATCTAAAATTAAATTTTTATCAGATTGATGAAATATCTGGAGCTAATAAAGACAGATTGAAAGAGCTATTAGATAAATATAAGTAAAAGATTTCGCCTTCTCTTGCTTTCCTAGTACCTGTACTTCTCACACTGCCATCTATCGACTTCAACAAGATAAACATTATTTTTCCTAATGCTTATCTTATACTTTCCTTTTCTTAGACCTTTGCACTGATGTTTTCCGAGAAAAGTAGAATATACACAACAGAAAATTTACATGCACAATAATATTTCATTATAAAAATTTTTCTAAATATATCACATTTATCAAAATTACGATGATCACCATAAACAATAGACATTTATTTGATTTAATAGAAATGAGGTAGTCGGCATAGAATATTAGATATACCTTGCCTTTTTTATCAAAATTAAAAAATGGTACTAATACTTAATCATTTTGTATTTACACTTCAAGATATTGATTTACAGCCTCAATGCTGCTTAGGCTCATTCCGCTATTGGGTTTAGTTTTTCATTAGATTCCATGGAAACTTTTCTCGCTCTAGGGCTTGCTTCAACATTTTTACTTTTTCCAGCGGAATTTCTTTTATCGGAACTTGTTTCAGAAGAGTCTTCCTTAGAATTTTTTATACTTTTTCTTTTTTCGTTGTTTCGATCAATCTTTTCTTGGAAGGAAGTAATTGCTTCTACTTTTAAAACTACACTTTTTCTTCTTAAGTCTTTGCCTTTTTTGCGTATTACAGGTTCCGCCAAAATCTGGTTTGGTGTAGCGGATGGTCTGCGTGAGGCAAAATTTCTAATACCTTCTTCATCCAAATTCCAATCTTCTTCGGGATATTTCACAAAAGCTACATAAGACCTACTAAATTGATAATCGAAACCAGTCAATAATTTTCTATAATTTGAGCGCCAAGAACTTGATATTGAAGTTCTAGCCGATTGAATTCGATGAGGTTGAAGTTTGAACGGTAGATCTTGGTCGCCCTTAATGCCTGTCAATTCGAACACTTTGTAGGGGTTATTTCTTAGAGCAGAAGAACCGGCATTTTCTATCCGCTTGTCTTTCAAATATTCTAATGCACTTATAGCTTCCTGTTCAACAGTATCATTTCTTCTTGTACCAGGTGCTGATTTAATTCGCCTTGAAGAATAATGATCTTGTCGTGCAGATTTAATGTTATTCTTATGGACGTTCTCCATCTCCCTTTTTTTATAATTTTCTTTTACGACTGAAGACCTATCAACTGACCTTGAATCTACATAGACTTTCTTCCATTCTGGCACTGATTTGTCTTTGCTTTCAATGACTGATTCACTGGCACCTCTCTCTAGCAGAAAATTTGCGCTCTCAAAATTTTCATACTTTAATGCTTGGCTAACGGGGGTACAGCCCTCTAAGTTTGGTCTGTTCATGTTTAAGCTGTATTTGTTCATGTTATTGACAAGAATCATTAACAAGGACCTGTCACCAATACAAGCAGCATAGTGTAAGGCTGTATTTCCTTGCTTATCAGCCTGATTAACATCAAAGTCTTGAGCTTTTAAATAAATCTCAATAAGACATAATTTTTTAAATAAGCAAGCGTAATGAAAAGCGTTCATTCCACGAACGTCAGCCATTCTAATTGAAGCATTTTTTTCTAGTAAATTACGAGCTAATCCAACTGCCCAAGAGTTATCTGCCACAAATGCTAGATTTATGAGAGGAGTTCGTCCGCTTTCATCCCTTTCGTTAACGTTCACACCAAATTCAATAAGATATCGCACTTGCTTGAACAATCCTTTTTTGATGGCGCGATTAACTGATGTTTCCATATTGGTATAATCTTCATAAGGTGATCTCACTCTAGAAATGATGACATAATTTTAAGTGAATATTAGAAAAAGATGTATATGAAATCGAATTCACATAAGACAATTCGTATCCGCACTTATGAATAAAGCAAAGAAGTAAGAACAAGACGTTGCTATGAGAGTTTCAGTATAATCCAGTGTATTGAACTTGATTGGCCTAAACAGTGGCTTATTTCTGTCTATTTAACTGATAGGATTTACACTATTATTCGTACATAATACGGTGATTGTGTGCTACTGGTTCATAAACTGCTATTCATATATAAATGGTTAAGAGAACATTTTTATCAGTCAAAGCGAGCAATTCCACTCTTCGAAGTTTCATATTCACCTTTTTGCGATTCAACTAAGCATGTTTCAAAACTTGACCTACTATTGATATATTGCTTACTTTAATAACTACTTTCTTAAATACAATTATGGTCAACTTATTTTCAGATAAGTGCACTTATGATCAGATTCTCATTAAATTTCGAAATGTTACTTCAAAGTTTCTTATACAGATAAATAGTGACTATTGAAGGATATAATATTATATTTACTGTTTTTTAAATTTTTCTTACAGATTATTATTTATATTAGGGTCTTTTAGTATTTAGGATTCGATTGCCAATTACATCTAAAAAAACTAAATTTATATGAAAAATATAATATCTAAGGAAGAGTTATCTGATTTTATAAGCTTCATAGTTTTCTACACAAGAGTATCATTTAAAGTATTGGTTTTAGCTTATATAAATTTAACGACAAAGAATTTTATTTTTATTGTTAAAAACAAGGCCAATTATTTTGAAGCTATAGAGATATCAGAAGAAATATTGACATGAATTTTTATTGTAATATCTTTGCCCGTGCATAGACTCACGCTGTAAGCGGGCACATTTGATCTTTCTTTACAGATAATTCATGTAAGCAATTCTCTTTCTTTCTAAGAATTGATAATTTATATAGAATTTAAAATTCTTACTTTAGCGAATGTTTAAACTGTAGCTTTCAAATTTAGACTGAACATCTATAAAAATTTTTGACCTTAAAAAATATTATAAAAACTAAAAAGCATATAAAAATCTCTTCTAAAAAGCAATCCTTAGTAGAAGCAGTTACCGATTATATATTATACATCCAAATGAGTAACAGCACTCCACAATTTAAGATTCAGCATACCATTACCTCGATGCACTTTCATGGCTTTCTGCGTTCTATGTTTTATCCCCTCTTTTCCTTAAAAGAAACTATAAGAGATTAGGTAAATTTTAAAAACCTTTTCAGGTTTCGGAGTTATGTCGAAAGTATACTCATTTAAAATCCCAACGCATTCTATTCTGGGTAAATATTCTTTATACTTGTATTGAAGCAAGTGATAAAGCGCTAATATTAATCACATAATATCTGAAAATGAATGAATATTCAACATTTATATAATTCCATCGCTATTTTAATATTAAATTTCATAATGTAATGATTAAGACCTTTTTATTAACATTATATTAAAATTTGTGATTGGTCGAATAACACGACGATATGATAATTGATAAAAACTAATAAGGCCGTCATTATAATATTTTAGTGTAAAGGCTATTCGAACGCCTCCTAGTTGCTTAGTACTATTTATCTTGAGCAGAATTATTTATGCTTCGCAGCTAGTTGATTTAAACTCTAAGATTCTATTAGACGAATATCTGGTGTTGTTTTAGAGAATCTGGAGAAAATGGGAAGGCGGAGCCACAAGCTACAAAAGATATTGATTCAGGTATGATGCAAAAATCAATCAAAAACAAATGAATTCTCTAACAATTTTTTAATTTGTAAGATATAATTTTGAAAGTGTCGTACACAACAGAGACTGAGTAGGATAATACTTATTTTGTACCGATTTATTCACCATATTTAAGAGAAATTTTGAAAGATCTGTCTTTTTTGTCTCTAAGTGCCTGACTTTAGTTTAGCAATATAGATCAGTTTGTAATCTTATTCTCTACCATAGTATGGCTTTTTCTTTTGCTAGACGGGCTTGAGAGGAATAGACAGAGGACACAATTTTGAACTAAACTTTCGAAGCATTGGGAACGAAACATTTTTGGCGTCTTTTCAAACTGATACTAACTCAACAAATAGTATCTATAGGAGGAACGAAGATTCTGTTGGCGCCTTATATTATGTCTGCATTGTTATTGTCATTTATGGTTTTGGTATTATTTTGATGATAGGATCCGTTATAAATAAGGGAAAGCATGACAAGTCTATCTATAAGTATATGTCAGATTTGGACAAAGTCAGAAGATTAGAAAGAAGGCAGGAGAAATTTAAAACTCGACTATTTATTCAAAATAAGAAAATTCCGTTTCATTCTCTACATATTAAATCAATGAAAATAACGAAAGAAGAAAATTTTGAAAATGACAATGTAAAGTTTATCTCAGAAAAAACTGGACAAAAATATTCTAAAACGAAACACCTAATCGAACAAAGTTCAAGTCAACCTAATATAATTAACCTAGAGGATGAGAACTGTTGCGAGAATGTGCTAAATTAAATTATAAAGAGTAAAATATTCGTTTGAACGCATGTCTTAGTGTATAAAAAGTTTCTAAAAAGATATTGTCGCAATAAGAAATAGTGCAATTTTATTGTTGATAAATTTATTAAATCATTCTGTTATAAAGATAACTGATTATATTTCTCAGTCTTAAATTTGATAAGAGGAATTCTCTCAAATACACACATACGAGTAAAGCCCATTAACTTTTCATATAAAGCGCTATCTTTATTCCTAAGAGTGAGAATGATCAGAACCTTCTACTTCCGTGTCTGAATTTTTGCTATTAAAATCTATGACTACACTACTCGAGTCAGAATCTATGAAATTTTTAAATTCATCTCCGTGCTTTCTCATAGGAGATTTGCAACAAATTTCTGGAGTGAGTCGACTTGTCTTATCAAAGGTAACAAAAGTATACATTTTTTCTGTAGAACAACCATGATGGTCACATGACGCTTCATCTGTTTTTGATTCTTCACTTAATTCAGAGCATTGAATGCTGACAAACGCTTTCGCATCATCTATGATCTTTTCATCAGTTCCTCGACACGCAGCAAATTTCGCAGTAGCATTAAGCTGAATTTAATATATTATAATAAATAAAGAGTTTATACAAATATATATATATGGCCTTACAAGCTGCATTTGTCTCTCTTTTTTTCTTACATATGCCATCTCTTTCAAATAAGCATTCAATCTCCTATCCATCTTATTTTTGCGAATATGAGAGGCAATCATCATAACTATAGAACACGCATATATCAGTATCACAACAACTACATAATAAAGAGCTCCTAAGTTATCATCTCTAGGATCCTTATTGTTGTTGACAAATTTTGCGACGAATGAAGAATTTCCAGACGCTTCTATCCTAAATTTGAGCATCGAGGACTGTAACCCACGAAAATCGTGACTGAAATAGAAATGTACCCCCATAAATTGATGAAAGCATAGTGTATAATTTTCTACCTGAGAATGATTTATTTAATTAAGTAAACGAAACGTGGAAGCCATATGAATTGAATGAGCCTGAAACTTCTACTCTTAAGTAAAAAAGACAAATAGCACAAAACATTACATATACCTAAGAACCGATTCCTACAAAATCAAATTTTTAAAAATTTGTGTTCATGTCTCATATCGTGAAATTCACAATAGTTTACAGCTTGTAAACTTTCTTCATGTCAAAGTAAAATTGCGTATTGTAAATCTGTTGCACTTAATTGTACAACTGTTCTTTGGTGATACTCCTAGCAATGATATTTTACTTACATTTGATAAATAACTAATTAATACTCTTATTAAATTTTGAGAATGAACAATATAAGTATTTTCAAAGCAATTTTTAAGTCAAAACTTGTACATTTCGGTTCAAGAAAAAATGTTTTTAATTGAAGCTTTTTGCTTTCCTCAGAAAATTAATATCGACACCGATTACGTCATCTTCGTTATATATAACTTGGCTGTATGCACTAATGTACATCTGACAGCATATAGGCAATTTTGATTCTCTTTGAGAAATGCTAAATATTATAATGTATTGATATACTGTATAACCTACAAATATTAATTGGAAAAGCTTAATAGCTTAGTATGATTTTTACAACTTGAAAAGCCTATCCATAGAGCATCATACACAAATAAGTAAAGCTCAAGCAAGAAACGAGTTTTGTTTGATTTTTAGGATTTGTTTTAGATTTATACGTTGATTAAAAATTATAAATTGGGGTAAATATGTAATATAAGCATGCAGAAAGTATTTACCTGATTCTGTGCATCTGCCTTAGACGATTGCAAGGTGTAGATGTATTGTGCATAAACTAATCCTATGAGTAAAAGCTAGGTGACGCAGCTTCTAATAAAATGTCATATGCCATATAGGAAAGCAGAGAGTTTGCTAAAGGTGTTTTTTTTAATAAGCTAAATATATGAAGCATTTTTTCCAAGCTGATCGTTTTTCTGAATATTTTTGTGTTGCCACAGTATTTGCGCTATATAATATATTACAGAAAAGTTCTAAATGAAGAATATATCTTATCATAAGCAAAAACACAGACATTTCATTTTATTGATAAAGAACATCTGATCAAAATATTAAATCATAGGTGAGAGCTATTATACTCAATGTATATTTGATTTGGGTGCGCCTTTTTTCTCGCACTTAAAAAGTGCAGTACCATACTGAAATTGTAAAATATATTAATGTTCTCCCAAGCTCGACATCCCTTTTCCTGAAACAACTATCAAAGTCGACCTGCTAACAAAGCTAATGAGAACGAAATGGGCTTGTAATTGAATGATTTTGATTATTAAATTTTTTTAATGAGGTCCGAGTGAATTTGGTCTGTTTAAATAACATAAATTATCTTCTACTGCAACGTTAAGACGTATTTAATTCTTAATTGTTAAGCTATAATCCTTACTATCTGATAATTATTAAATATCTTAATTTTTTTTCCAACTTGAATGTTTTTTGACATTATGAAATAGAGTTTAGAATATAGATGTCATTACTAAAGTTTGCCACCTATAATCTATTTTGGCGTTTACAAAACTCATTATCAGTCATGATTCTAAGATTTTTGTCCATTTTACTCCAGAGCTAATTTGCTATTTTCCTTTGGGGCTAATAAAAAATTTATGAAGAAGATTCACTGACTAAATTATGATAATGCAGCTCGCTAGTTTTCCAATTTGCTTTTTATTGTTGGAGATAAATCATTAACAAATTATTCTCGAAACGTTTGTTTTGCTGATGTTTTTCCCAAAGCGATTAACAATATATGATGAAAATTCTTGAAAATTTCTATTCTGAAAAAATTGTATTTAACAATTTAATTTTAGAATTTGTAATATTTCCTTTATTTTCATAAAGATCATTCTATTTAAGAATTATTCTTCGTCCTAATTATTATCATTATTTTTAGTTACCACTAAGGCATTTATAGCTACAAGGTAGTTAAATATTTTATGTGAAAAATCATCTACAAAAATATGTAAAAAAAATTGTGGAGGACTGGTGCT
This sequence comes from Dimorphilus gyrociliatus, assembly GCA_904063045.1. Taxonomy (NCBI): domain Eukaryota; kingdom Metazoa; phylum Annelida; class Polychaeta; family Dinophilidae; genus Dimorphilus; species Dimorphilus gyrociliatus. The sequence goes on along the minus strand of CAJFCJ010000002.1, from coordinate 727,236 downwards.
TACTCTATTCTGAAGACGTGAATAAGGATGTGAATACGTACTTCAAAAGAAGCGCCAGAGGCCAAAGAGTATGCCTATTATGTTGGACAACGCTACGACTTTTTCCGAAAATGAGGTAGTTTTCCACGGAAAAGCATTCTAACTCTAAGTCTAAAGATTTTAAATCATGTTTCATTAATGTAATTAAAAGTCTTTATACTTCTAGCTTAGATAATTTAGTATTTATTAAAATTATGTCATTTATAGATACCTTTCATCTTTAAATAAATAATTGTCATCAATGACCACAGTCGATCTGTTTATTCGGAGAATGAATAGTAAATTAAACGATCATCAAAGCATAATAAAACTATGAGAACGACGTTTTGTTGTCAGTCAATGAAATTATTATGCAGTTGAAATAAATACTCCTAACGTTATTTGTATATTTTCTATATGTATTTGATTATTTTGTAATATAACAACCATTCTTCGTATCAATCCCGTTATTTTGCTTCAAACTTCTTAAATAATACAAACATCAAATATTAATAAAAGTAACTAGATCGAAACATACAGCAAAAATTTATACATTTGTTTGAATAATGGTAAAGACTACCGATAAAGCGTTCGTGCTAAATGTTGCACACATGACAAAGTGACTTAGTTGGAAACATAAGTTCACACATTTCTGTCTTTAGAAAATCTATGCAATAGAAACAAGATTATAAAAGATTTTCAGATGGTAAAAAAATCAAATTTAACATTTTAACTCACATACTAGCATATGATTTATTAAGGACTGTCAAAATCACTGTCATCAGAACCATCCGGTCCTTCAATAACTAAAATCTGAGTGTCATTTCTGTTGTTAGTTTTAAGATACCGACAGCCAGGTGAGCATCTCTTCATTATTAAAAGAGTAAGTCCAACTATAGCAACGAAAAATGCTACAGCTCCAATCGTAACGGCGACTACCTGTGGTTATTTAATGAATTATTATGTGGTAAATATTAGAACAAATATTGGGGATAAATATTGTAAAACATCATAAGCATAATACCCTACAGTTCGCATCAATTATACATTTCAATGCATTCGTCTTAAGTCCCAATGAGAGGTGTCTTAAATTCGAATAACATGAGACACCATATGACTCGTGAATCATATCCTTCTAATAACTTTAAACAATGTAGTATACTTTATATAAGAAATTTCCTTAAGTCATCCCTTTTTCATAATTAAAATGTAATATTTCTTGAAGTTAGGAAATCTCTCAATACTACACCAATGTCCTTCTCCATTTCTTAGGAGAGAAAGTTGGCCATACATTAACTGCTCAGTTTATAATATTGTTTTTTTCTAAGATATGGTCCAAAAGTTGATACTATAAAATTCATGATTGAATACCTGAACTGATGACAATCCCCAGAATCGATTATGCTTCTCTTCTCTTGGTGATATTTTATTCTATAAGGAAATAATTCTCTTAAAAACATAAATAAAAATAAATTTTCACATAGTAATTACTATTGCTTTTGAAGAACATACAATATTACTCATTAAGCAGCGTATAGGATAAAATTAAATTTTATACCGTTTAAAATATATTCAGTAGCTCAAAACAGCAAAGTTTTCTTGATGTGGATAAAAAAAATTATATGCTTCTTTTTGGAAAGCTACGGTATATTCACGAATTTTTGTTTCGAATAAAGATAATCAATGTCAGGAATTTGCTCCTTCAAATCCAGTTATTATATAAAACAACTCAGTAACTATAATTAAATTTCTTTTCGTTTCTTGACAAGAAATATTGGAATTTTAGAAGTTAGCATAATTTAAATACATTGTCAAAAAGCAGATTTGATATTTAGAGTACCCAACAATACCTACCGACATTGACATGTGTCGAGATAAATCCATTTCATTAGAGCAAAATTCGTAACCTTGCTATGAAATACGAAGCGCAACCTCTAAAAACATCGTTTGGAAACAAAAAGCTCTGACGTCAGTATGGTTACGTGTTCTCAAGAAACTCCCTGCAATTCCTAAACCGAATTTCATACTAAACTTTTAAATAAAATGGAACAGAAAAAATTTTCTGCCAAAGAATCATATCTTAAGATTTTATCTTACCTAGGAAAAGATGGCTAAATATCACTGAGCACTATAACATGCTTGAAATTTTACTGTTGGACAACTAGCCTATAAAAAAAGTAGGTATTGACAAAAAATACGCCTAACAAAAAATGTGTGAGAATTCAATGTTTTCCATAATAAAAAATGATGATTAGGTCTGAAATTTCCTTACACATTAGAATATTAAAATAAGTTAAGCCATAGCTATGGAATTTGATTATGGGGAATTTTTTTATTTGATTTAAACTGATATAGTATCAACAAACGATGAGACTTTGAAACATAATTAACCTCCTATGACCTTAGCCAGGAAAAAATTCTTTAGAATTTTCCTCTACTTCTTATAGTTTTAATCTCACATATCAAACTAAAACTTATTTCATTTAGACCATGGACTACTAAAACGAACTAAAAGGACCAGTTATGAAATGAATACATATATACGAGCTCCCTCTATCGAGTATAAAATAAATTAATCTTACTGTCAAACAGCAGTATAGGCCACAGCATTTCAACTTGCAACGTCGTTTCAAACTTAAGCCAAGGCAATGTCGCTCTCCACAATTACTAATCTGACTTGATCTCTTATTTATGTTGTAATGATGATGGTGATGTCCCATCTTAGTTAATGGTGGAGCAGGCGGAAACGGTTTACCGGTCTGAAGATTACATCCTAAAGCCTTTTGAGTTAGTAGGATTTCCACAGATTTCTAATGAAAGTTGACAATTTTATATATATATATATATATATATATATATATATATATATATATATATATATATATATATATATATATATTATATATATGATTTTATTCAAGAACAATCAATGGAATTAATTTATGGATATAGTAACAAACTTTGCACTCCGTTTGGAAGCATTCGACCCAATTGAAACACGCCTTGTCAACGGCCCGAAGATATTTTAAGTTACAGATTTCTTTTGCCAGATTTTGTCCACAACAATCTCCACAGTAGAATCTACCATTTTGAAGGAAGCTTGATTTTTCAATTTCTGTCCAGTGACTACCAGCTTTAGGTAAGAATTGGCCAATACAGAAATCTGAATCGCAAAATTTGAAAGTATAAAATTGATATCAAATTTAAGGAAAATAAAGCAGGATTTCATCGAACCCGTTAAAAAAAAGCATTTTATGAATTAATTAAAAGGAAAAAAATGAAACATCTGACTCAAGCATCAAATATGAACGCAAAGATAAACTGGTCTCTAGATAATAAGATTGTAATGACATACACATTGGGAGAATCGCAAAGCTATAGAAGAGAGACATAAACTACGATTTGTTTGTCAGTCGATATTTTTCTTCTTTATTCCAAAAACACAGTGCACAGACTATGTTTACTGACCTAATTGTTAAAATCGCGCAGTTTATTTTAACAGCTTGATATGGCAAGTTTCGGAACCGAAAGTCTTTACAATAAATACTTCTGTCATGAAAATAGTGACTTCTATAAAGCTAATAATTTAAGACTTCCATGAAAACTCGGAAATTTTCAAGCGTATAAAAATATACTACTTAATAATAAAATACTAAGAATTTAAGATTAATTATAAAATGTTCAAAAAATTTGAAGTTTATAAGTCTTTTGAGTTAGGTATCTACCATTAGTCTCATTCTTAAATCCCTGTATATAGAAATCTAGCTTACTGACTTCTCACATCTGTTTCTAATCAACACTTAGTACTTACTTTCGGAAAACGAAGGCTTCTGATAAGTGTTCCTCTCACAATTCGTTTTCAAATTGTTACAACAAACGAAGAAATGACTGTCCTTATCATTTAAGCCAAGATGCTGTATGTTATAGCTAAAAATCTGGCAATAACCAGGCGGATAACTTTCGGAGTAAGACAGCGAAATTAGCTTAGAAAGGATGAAGAGCTTATCGAACCATTTACAAGTCATGTCGTTGCCTTTTACCTCTTTAACTTACCAGTTAACGTCTCATATAGCATGAGTTTTCCTAGGGGTAAAAAAATAATATAAAATAGCTTAAATACGAAGAAACTGCTTCACCAAAAGTAAATGCTTCACCACTAGTTAGTTAGCAAAGCAATCTTATTTTGAACAAATCATCAATATAAGTAGTCGCTTTTTTAGTAATACAACTGGTTTCGGTTGAAGCAATTTATTGTCAATACAGCAATCAGCCGATTTCGTTTGCATAGTTCTTACCCGAGGTGATATGTTTGCCAATAAATAATTAAACAAAACAAGAAAGTATAAAACTACTAATTAAGACCCAATCTCTAATGTAGACATGTTCTATTAATTACATATTCATAGACTCATTGTTCCATAATAATGTAACAGTTAAATAATAAAGAGCACGTAAAATACTTACAAGATTTGCTAAATGATCCCGCAGAACAAATACAATTCAAGGGAAAGTCATAGTGATACCACTAAGGAAGAGATGAATGCTCTGATAACGCTTGATTTTCACAGTATCATGGCGCCTTCGCGAGAACGGTTTAGTGAGTTTTCCGTTTCCCAATGTAGGCATTTTTTATGTTTATTAATGCTTCTGACGCAAAAAAGATATTTAGGAAAATTGGTTCTTATCTAGAGGTAACTTAAGTTCATCTCGTTAGTGTTTTGTTAAGCCTCCCAATAACTTGATCAGAATTCATTTCTTGAAAAAGAGAATGTCAACATCTCCTTTCTTATTTGAAAAGTGTAAAAATCATTTAAAATATATTTGTCTTGGAATTCAGGCTCTAAAATTTAGACCAAGAGAGTGAAACTTTTGGTAGCTGTTAACTAAAAAAGCCTACAGATGGCGTATCTTTGTTATAGGCAATTATGTACAGCACGATGTTTTTATAATTAAAGAAAAAACAGCTCATTACCACTTTTTACATCACTTTCTTAGTCTATAAAGTCTGGTAGGCGGCAACTACTTATCTTTTTAATCGGTATGTAAGGTAAACACTACGTCATATACAGAATTGATTAAATTGTGATAACATATGTTTAGATGACAGAAAGAATATGTAATTTAAATTAAAATTTTGATAAAAAAAATGATGATTTTTTTCTCATGCGTTACTAATTGTTCAATATAAAATGGCAATAAACTATTCTTGACGTGAAATCCGAATATTGTCTGCTTCAGATTTTCCACAAAAAAACGGTAGTTTGATAATTGTATAAATCTTATCGAGTGGTCGTTAATAAACATTTACTGACAACACCGATTCATTGGCAACTTCGTCCATGTTGCTAAGTACTTATGTAAAAGGTGGAAGAGATCTTTATCGCTCGTCTTAAAAAATAAAAATATTCAAGCAATATTATTCTAAACATTTGTAATTTATTGATAATTCTTAATTATTATAACGAATGTTTATGTAAAAAAGAGAAAACATTAAAAAAATGAAAAAGTGATGACGACACGAAGACAGGTCTCTATTGACAAACTAAGACAGACACAGATTATTTTGTCCTGAAGAGACAGAAATTAAACAAATTTTTAAACAAGAAATTACATTCTTTTGAGTCTAAATAGTGTACTTTTACAACTTTTTAATAGAAAAACTATCTAAACTTAAGTAATAAAGTAGCACCATATTGCATGCATACGTTTTCTTGTAAGCTAACGTCTATAATAAAAATAGAATTTCTCATCTCTTTCTTATAACATTCAGGTGGCATTACCTCATACTATTTATATCAAGAAAAGCAATGAACCGTCCAAGTATATTTACATATTCAACACCATACAGTATCAAAAGATCTATAGTGTAAATTAAATCATATGAATAATTCACTGAACTATACAAAGAATGAGTAAAAAACTATAAAGGAATTTTCAATTCTCATCTCTAAAATATTTTAGTAAGAACAAGAATCATTCGCATAAGTCTCAAATTTCAAAGCTTCGGGTGGAGGTGATTGCAAATCTAGAACGTACCTTGGCTCATTCTTCACTGGATAATGCTCAAATTGTTCCTGGTGATAATTAATTGATGGTCGTAAAGATCCTGAAGGACCCTCTTGCTTTATATAAGAATGTATACTTGAAATGGGTGAAGTTTGAGAATTTCGAGGAGAGCTTGAGTCGGATGAACCATACATTTCTCCTAATTCTTGAATTTCATTCATTATAGCATTATATTGTGGTGAAGTACCATAGTCTAAATTATTGTTGATGTCCATATTTTGATTTGTAAACCCAGCGTAACTTCCAAGCTGCTCATTAAAAGAACCACAGGTAGGAAAAATCGTTCCGTTTGGCCTGTATTGAAAGGATTCATCGTTGTGTTTTATTGGAGACGGTTCCGGGGTGAGAAAGCTGGTAGGTGTTGAGGACAGCATCTTTTTTAATTCTGTTGAATGTCTGGCAATTGACTGTTCGTGACGATTGAAAGAGGGAGAAGTATTCGGTGTGGACTCAGGAGTTACGAGAGTTGTTGGAGCTTTTACTTTACTATCAGTCGCCTTTTTGCTTTTGCTTCGTCGCTTTCCTTGCTTTCGTCGTTTTGGACGGTATTTGTAATCAGGATGACGTTGCATCAACTGCACTCTTAACCTCTCTGCTTCATCCATATAAGGTTTTTTTTCGTCTTGTGTCATACTTTTCCACTTCTGGCCTGAAATAAAGTGAACTAGGTCAAGAACGGAGACTGAAATTTTTTGATCCTTTACAACTTTAAAAATGTTCTAATTATGTCAAGAATGGTTCGAAAATTTATCTTAATTGAACTGAGCATTAAATGACGTAACTGTCTTGTAGGCCTAACAAGAAGACGAAAACCTGAAATCGAATACAAAGACAACGCCCACGGAGAAAAAGCCACGAGGGGTCGTTGAAATGCATTAATCATTTGACAAACAGATGCACGAACTTTGCAAGACATCACTCGACGGTGGTGTACAACCTCTACGACCTCGTCGAAGACAAACTTTGCTCTTATGAGTTTTTAAGAATTTTCATGTTTACAACGAAAATTCAAATCTCTGGTAGTTAGAAAAAGTTACCATCATTTAAATCATCTGAATTTCTATTCGACGTGCGTTAACATCAACACAATTATGAGTAATTTTACAAATCTACAGATAATCGGGGGATTTGAAAGTACGATCTACACATAATGCATATTGCAATATCTGAAGGAAATAGGCGACGATAATTTATTTAATAAATGTTCTTTACGACTAATAAAAAACTTTTGTAAATAAATAATCGGGAAGCGCGCAAAGTAACACAAACAAACCACCCAAAAACGGATTCACCAAACCTTAACGAAACGCGTGGCACATTACAAGATAAAAAGATGCCTAACTTTTAGCGTTACCTTTTTACTGAGAACATTTAAAAATATAATTATGTAATGGATTGCTTATTTGATACAGAGGCAAGCTCGAAAGACAATTTTAGACTGGACGTGTCAGCCTCCTAATCAGACAAGTTCTTTCAACCGATAAGATAGCGATAAGGCAAACATAATATCATCTTACGTTATTAAGATGTACGATTATCATTTATTTTATCAATTATTGACTCCTACTAAACATTATTTAATGAAAGCGAGATTCTATAATAATGCGAGCACATAGCAAATAAATAAATTTTAACCAAAAAATTTCATTTTTATTTTAACAGGTCTTCTGTTGTCTTAAAAACGCAAATATACTTTATGAGAAACAATACAAAACTTTTCATAATTTTAGTTGAAAAAATTATACATTTTCTTCGTAAAAAAGAGGGAATTCTCTATATTTAAAGAAAGTAAATGTGTATGAATATAATATGTTTGTTCACATGTGTATATATGTGCACGAGCGTATGCATGCGTATAAGTTTATAGCAGCATACGCTCTTCATCACCATAGGCCAGAAAAATAAAAAAAGCGGTCTAAAAGCAGCTGTAAATCACTGAAAATACGTCGTATATACAGTTTATCCACGAACATATCTATTATAATATCTTTGTGTTAACATTAAGAATTTTCTATTCTGGTAACATAAAAATGACTTTTTTAGAAATATTGTTTTCAATCTGCGATGTCAGTGTTAAAGACGCAAGCTGAGCAAATTAGAACACGTGAACAGACATGACATAGGCGTAATGATAGCAGTATGACACGCCACCTGATCTGAGCAATCTGGATCTACTAGACCGATAACGCTACTGCCCTTATAGATGCAAGTAGAGTAACTATAAAAAATTCACATAGTCTTGTCTAGCGGAAACAGAAAGTTTTTGCAAACAAATAGCTAGTGTCCACTTTAAAGTGCCTCAGACCGCTTCTGCGTCGTGCGTAAGGCGAAAGATAAGGTTAGCAATGAAAAGTTCTGTTTCAGGAAAAGTTCACAGTTGGTTCTGAAATGTTCCAGGCGGGATTTAACATTGTAACCCTGACACATATTAAATGGCCCTAAGTTTAAATTCTGGTATATTTCTCCTTACTGCTTTCAATTCTTTCACTCCCTAAGAAATGGTCGTTCAACTTTTAGAGTCAACGAAATGAACACGATGAATAGAAGATAACAGGGCTAACACTTTTTTTTCGTAAATTATCAAGCTGGGAAACACTGCGGGTAAATGTTTTCGTAAACTCTTGGACGCGCGTGCGACAAGTACGCAAGTCTCAAACTTGTTCTCTTTTTCTCCAACTGTTAATGTTTTTCTCCAATAAAATTCATTTTATTTTATACTTTTTAATAATGAAATAAAATATGATAATGATTTTTAAAATTATATATTTGCACGCCTCCGCCCCAAAGTGATAACAAAATCTAGAACAGATTAATCATCTAAGTTGTTTGGAAATCCTCTTTACACCGTTAAAAATAGACAACTTTTCGAATCCTAAATTTTTTTAAATTATAGAACATTTAAAGACATATATTCGTTTTTCAAAATTACGAATAAGAGAAAACGAATTGAATTTCGGCCTAATCACTCACAGCTGATGGTTATAGAATATCTCACATACCTAAAAGCTTGCTTAATTCAGCGTTGTGAATATCAGGATTCCTGCTGGCCATATTCTTTCTCTCTGTTTTGGCCCAGACCATAAATGGATTCATTGGTCTCTTGATTCTTGCATCTTTCGACTCATAAGATTTACTTGTTCTTCCAGAATCACTCCAAGAAGTTTGCACTCTACTCTCCTCCTTCTCTCCCAATAAAGCTTCTAAGCTATTTTCTCCAAAAAGAGAGTTTGTTAAACGTGGACAATGACCCTGGTTTGAAGCTTGAGCAGCAGAATTCAGTTGAGAGCAGTCGATTCGTGCATTCATATTTGATTGAGCGTTCACTCTACTCTCTATCATATTCGAAAGTATTCTGAAAAATGTCGGGCAAGTAGACCTTATACGTTATCATTTTACCAACCAATCAGAATTGGCTAAAGGGGCGGAGGCTACCGGCAAACTTATCCGATAAGGCTGATAATAGGAGTCGCTCTCGGCTGAGTTTTTTTCTTTAAAGTATACGAAAACGGCATCACTAGAGGGTACAATACTCAGATTTATCTCGACCTTGCGATTTTAGCCTTGTACGTTCTGTTTCAACGCAAAAAATGATCACGAAAATGTAGATGCTTTATGAGAAAGCTTACATAAGAAAAGATTATTACTTTAATATCGGCCAAACTGTACACGTTAAACGTAGGCTTATTTTTGCTCTAGCATGAACTAAATAAAATACAATGGGAGTATTCTCAAGATCTAGCTAACATTCTGTCGCAGCGAATTAAATCTGGAAATTACGTTTGTCTTCACTCTGAAGGTGACGCGTAGTTTCGATTGGACGTTTAGATATCAAATTATCTTCCTGTTAACAGATGTCAAACGTCAAAATGAAGTAAATAATATAAACATATCAAAAATCTATGGACTATGTATTTGTGGGGTGAAAACGCGATTTAATATGTATCATATATTCCTTTAATGTCTTCTTAATTGTCCAGACAGTTTACATAAAAATTTTATTACAGTTTGTAACAGAATTCTTATAATTATGAACGACAGTTACATATGTAATGAATTTAAAAGAAAATGGAACGAGGATCATAAATTTCCGGACAAGCTGTAAAAAAGTACTAAATTTTTCTGGTGAACCTTTAAAGTTGGTGGTTTCCCAGGCCTAGCTTGTCTAAAAATGTTGCCCTTGTGGGCTGTAATTTGAGTGCAGTTTTTTTGCTGCATTTAATTGTGTGAATTGTTAGCTCTTAAAAGATGTTTGTAATCGACGTTGGTCGCCTTGCCCTCTTTGAGTTTTTTAGCTGTTCCCTTTTCTTTCATCCTTGCCCTGCTCTGACAATTTTGTTTGCCTTTCCAGGATTCGGAAAGCAAACAGGACGCTTTGATTTCTATCCGTTAGATTGACACCTCTTTGCGCCGTGTCAATTAAAGTTTAGAAAGTGTGACTTTGATGTTTGAAACCATAAGCGATGACAATATTCTTAGATAAAATATGCTTTTTCAGAGAATACTAGCCCTATCAGAATTCTCAGTGGAAATCTCCTAAGCGTTTCATGCTTATTTATATAAGTAAATGCGCTTATTTGTACACCACTTGCTGACCAGCGTCCAGGCGTAAACATGTCTGTGTCTCATCTTCCTCAATACCTTTGCTCCCTACCATTTAATTTAACCCTATTTTAGTTTTACAATTGTGTCACATTTCTATCAATTCCTTTTTATGCATAGACATTTATAAAAAAGATATAAACCTATATATTATGATTGTATACCTAAATAAGTAAACTTATTCGCATACATACGCTTTACGCGGTATCGTACATTGTTTATAGAATATGTCTCTTATCGGGTCTGTCTTCTATTTGATTTGCACTAACCATTTTCCCTTTCCGACTACTTAAGACATCATACATCACTGACAACTTTAAAGCGGTAAAAAGAAAAATGGCACTTTAACGATACTCCACAAAAAATTCTTTATTACGGCTAAAATAGTGATAGTCCTAATTGAAATACAAAAATTATCTCACTAATTCCGTAATGGCCGGATAAATCTAGACATTGTACTAACAAACAAAGTTTAAATATTAAACAAATACATTTACAATTCAATTTCGTACCATAATCTTTCAATCACAAAGTCTTAGCTCACTTCCTTTTCTACGGGTTATAAATAATTATATTTATTCACCCTTTTACATAAATAAATAACTGTCTTTGTAACTACTTCAAGTTTTGAAATTTAAAATCCGTCAAAAGAGCCCTATTACTGAAAATTTCATACTTATAATTATTAAGTGTCCTTTGTCAGATATTTATCATTGCAATATTAATCTTATTCAACGGATTATATACTGAGATTACATGATCAGTTGAAATCAATAAACTTTAAATACTGGCACTATGCAGAAAAAATCTAATACCTACTGAAGGCTTTAGTTCACTTGATCAAAAATTTGGATATTTCGAATATTTCTGTTTACTTTATTATTTATAATAAGAATTCGGTATGGGGAATTGCCTAAGCCGAGAATCAGTGAAAGAGTATCCCAGTTTTCAAGGAATTAATCTTGAAGTAGCTCAGTGTTCGTTTCATTTAATGATTTTAATATAACTTAAGTTTTTATAGGACTTTCCATCGAATTACCCTTCCCCAAAAGTTCCAAAAAGGAGAAAGAAACAATTGAAAGTACAGAGACTAAGAAAATTTGACATAAATTCAGTTCCCAGTATATATTTTACAAAAAGTTTTGAGGTTTTAGCAAAGTTTCTAGCGAAATCAGCTCACAATGATTTCGAGAAATTAAGTTGCCTCTTTTCTTGGCTGGTTCAAATTGATTCAACAGCTGTAAAAAACTTAAGTAATGAGTTGAAAAAGCCCGCTTTGGAGGAAGACTATAACTCACCAATTTATCACCTTCTGCAAATTGGCGAAGGATTAAATAATCATGCTCGGATATTTGCTCTCCTGTGCAGGTTTGTATAAGATTACGCCATCTTTTGTGTATTTACGATTTACGAATATCTATATAGAGCAATTGGAATTCCATGTGTCATCATAAAAGGCCATAGTAAAAATATCAATTATCATTATGGATCATCCATTGATTGGAATTCTTTATGTTGTGAATGGAATGCTGTATATGTCAATGAGCAATACTTCCTAATAGGTTAAAAAACTTGTTTATATTTGTTTTATATATTTATAATATCTTGTTTTTAGATGCCGGATGGGCGTCAAGTGCATTGTCACACACTCAATCAAGCCCTATTGGAAACGGTAGTCTGAATTTTATGGATTCAGTGGGGCTTGTAAAAAAAAAGAACACTCACTCTGGCCAGAGAATCAGAGATTTTTATTTTCTAACAGATCCTGATTTATTCGTTTGTACTCATTTACCTAAGGACTTTAGATGGCAACTGCTACCAACAGCTATATCAAGAAAATTATTTGAGAACCTACCCTACGTTAGAGAACGATTTTTTGAGATGAACATGACTTTCAGCGAAGGAAGCTATAAAGAAGCTGTAATCATAGCAGATAGAGTAGAAAGCGATTTGGGAATGAAATTTGAATTTTCTTCTTTAAAAACTTTTAGTGCAAGTCATTTGTTTACTTTTGTTTTATACAAATGTAACTTACCCACTGAAAAAATTTCTGATTCTGTACTATTTCAATTAACAAGCGAAAAGTTAACCTTTTTTGTAAGATTTCCAAGTAGGGGTAAATACCGACTAGACTTATTTGGTATTGACAAGGAGAAACAATTAGAAATTGATCTCATATGTTCGTATGTCATATTAAATAATATACAGAGAAGTTACAATAAATTGCCAATTTTATCTGATTTTGGTTGGGGTCCTAATTTGAGTATGAAAGACTTCGGCTTGGCGATCCCTCGATATGAGGAAGCTGTCATTAGAATAGCTAGGGGAGACTTGGAAATAACCATTGCCAACAAAAATGATCTAAAAATCATTGGAAAATTAGTAAGAAAAGGCGTTGAGGAGACAACTTTGCAGTCTAGATTGAAACAAGAAGTCAGAGAAGGACAAAGTTCATTTTTTTTCAGACTACATAAGAAAGGAGAGTATGGCTTTCAGTTATTTGCTATATGGAGAGGGAATCGTCGTAACATTTGCAATTATCTGATAATATTAGAAGAAGACTGTGCAATAAATCCCTTCCCACGAACTGTTGAAGGTTGCATTGGTAAAATTATGTCTATACCTTCTCTTCAGATTAGAATAGAAGCGAAATCTAGAGTAACTGATTGGATTTTTAAAACTGATGAAAATATCGAAATGGAGTTCAAGCATCATAAAGATATAGAACTATTTGCAGAATTAACAACTAATTCAATGCAGAGTGGAATTTTATCTAAATCCAAGGACTTAACTTGCGTAAAAACTATTAATTCAACAAAAATTACGCTAAGTAATACTATTCCTAAAGAATATGGATTCAATTTATTTATGACAAAGACAAACAAAGAGAATAAGAGGCGATATTTATTACAACATGTTTTATCTGGAATTCTTATAGTAATGGATAAAACTACTGAATCATTGCCATTGACAATCTTTGAGATCCCGGTTTTTAGAAGTGTGACGTCTGCTCCTAGCATGAAAATAGAAATGGTCCTTCGAGATACACCAAATCTTATTGTAGTTAAGAATTATTTGGAAGAGGAGATTGCGAAAGAAAATATTCAATTTATAATGAACGAATATCAAACAATTCAGGTTAACTTCAAAAGTATATTTGGAAAGTATAAAATTTTTATCTATAAGAAAATACCTAAAGATGGATTAGTTTTCCTACTTTATATACACGAAATAGACTATGTGTCTGAAGAAAATTTAAAGGTTTGCTTTTTAATTATTAAAATTCTAAACAAGTTCAACGATTAATTTTAATAGAAAAAATCTAAGATTCCTATTAGAAACTCTTTTCGAGAAATTGACTTAACAGAACAGGAGAAAGTAGAAATAAATTATGAAAAACTCGAAACATATACCGAGAAATTAAGAAATGCCCTTATAGAAAAACAGCTAACAACCTTTGAGTCATTGATAGAAGAATTGAAAAATGAAAATGTCTCTATATTTAAATTTAAATTTCTTATTGAGGTGGCCGAAAATATGTTACGTCGTCAAAGTGAAAATAATCGCAAAAGTATGTAAAAGTTTAATAATTGACAGGAATAATAATAAATGTGTGTTATAAAAACAGCTATTATTGATTGTCTCAAAAGCAGGAAGGAAACAAACGAAACAACCCTTGAGAAAATTGTATGTGAAAGTACAGACTTGATAAAAATATCTAAGTTGCTTGAAAATCTTTTTGAAGAAGAATTATGTGATACACATATTACAATACTTCCTTCAGAATTAAAAAAAAGCCTAGTAAATAAGCATTTACGAAATGAAGAAGGTAGTATTTAACTTTTTCTCAGGCTAGTGTATCTATTTACTCTTTCTCAGAAATTTTATCTGCTATTAAGGATAATGATCTATCCAAGTTTAAACTTGCAATAAAAAATGATGAAAAACTACACAATCAAGTCAAATTATTACAAAAAATATATGGTGAAATTCAAACTAGGGAATTTGAAAGCATCCACAAGAAAGCTAGCCTTTTGTTAAATGATGTCTTTGAATCTATAAAGAAGGGTTAGATTGTATTTTAAATTAAATATTCCTTGATTATTCTCGATACAAGCAGAGCTGAAAGAAATTCTAGAAGGCAGAGAAACTATCAGTTTTAGAGTCGCAGTTGATAAAATGAGATCGGCAAATGACATAAAGTCTATTTTTGAAGGATATACTAAAACTGAAATACATTTTTCTTCCAATGCAAGCTTTGAAACTACTGTCAAAAATGAACTAACACACCTTCAACAGAAAATTAGTACAGGTAGTTTAGTTTAAATATTCGAAATAAAGACTTTAGCAATATCTTTTTAACAGAAATACAGGAATGTGTTGAAAGTGAAAATATTAAAAGCTTAGAAAAAATAATATCCGATCAAGTTACCGCCCTTGAATATATTGTTGAGGAATGGTTTTATGATGAAAACACCCTTAAAAATTTTCAACATTTAAGAAATTTAGCTAAAAACTGCATTAACAAACTCATTCAACGTATAAAATTAAGTATTTAAAAACATTCAGCTTTTACACATTTCTTTGTTACTTGGTTGAAAAATTTCAGATCTAGAACAGTCAGTCTCCAGTGACACTGACGCTTCAACACTTCAAAATATTATTAAACGAGTTAAAAGGCACTTACCTAATAGAGAACTAGAAAGTCAACTCCAAGCAGCACAAAAAATCTTGGAAATCAAAAATTTTATGCAACACAGACATATCATCCCACTAAATAACTCATCCATTGAAGAAATTAAATTCATTTTAAGATCGAATCCTAGAGACGTTCTTCTGAAGACAGTTAAGGCATCACTTCTAATTTTAAATGAACCAAGACAAAATCTGAGAAGCTCAGAGAATATTGGAAATATATTCGCCAGAAAATCAGCATCTCTTATTACAGATTCACATTCGGAACTAACCAGAAATGTCAAAATTGAAAATGCTATCGAAGCAATGGATTTGATAAATGAGATTAATATAGACGCTGTTGAACGTAGTACTAGATCAGTAACAGCACTTTACGCTAAGGTTAGCTATTCAATGTATTTGCACAAATTATATGCCTTCTATTTTTCCTTCAGGTAAAGTATATCACTACACTGGTTATTTGCAGGCTTGAACAAGATAAAATTGAAAATATTAGAAGTAATCTTAAATACTAGTAGATTTAAACTCTTAGTTTGTGCATATTTCTAAAATTCAAAGCTGAGTAGTTATCTATTAATTATAGCACTGTTGGTATATTCTCGGTTTTTAAATGCAACTTTAAGCTGTTTTGTAAGATTTTAAGTTGTTTTTTCTAAGTAGAAAGTTATGGCCGATAAAACCTTTGCAATCTTTGATTTGTCCGTCTTAAATCACTTCTTTTTCAATAAAGAATATATATTTATTCGCGTTATTCGTGAAATAAAGTATGTTTACTCAGTAACAAGTCTTTTCTAAGAGAGAAATACCATAAAGGTCAACGTAACATGTTGGGTTTCAATGTAAGTTTTATTCTAAACATTCCGAATAAATAATGATTACAATAAATTAGTTTGTTTGCGTCATTTACTTTTTTCTTATATTCTAAAGAAAGAAAATGGAAGATTAAAGCTAATGTTGGCAATCGGGAAAAATATCAACAGTTTTGTTGCAGATAAGTTGATTGTTAAGTAGAAGGAAGATTAGCTTAAATCATTATCATGAATTAAATTAGTAATTAGTTCCTCACTTGTCCTAATTCTGCAAAGAGCAAAATGTCTTTTAGAAATATAAAAACAGATGTACAATACTAGCTTACTTTGTACCACTTGAACATTGTAATCTACCTAATTTTCTTGATGCACTCGAGGTCCGTCTAAAGGACGATGCAGAACTAGTCGAATTGTTAAATAATCCAATTGTGTTCATCATTCTCTTATTTGCAACATCTCTTGCTCTATGTAAAACGTTTTTACCTCCTATACCTGGCCTAAAGCCAGGCGGACCCAGTTTACAACTAAAAGGTTCAACACTCTCCAAATCTTCCTGCAGTAGATGCACAATCGGAAATACAGATTTCTTCGAGTTATCTAAATTATCTGTATCTTTCAATGGTCTTGATGCTGAAAAAAAAGGAAATGTTGTTATGACTTCTTCATTCTCTTCATCTCCAAGATTTCCTCGTAATGTCACTTTTTTCAAAGAGATAGTTTTTTTTGGAAATACTCTCTTTTCTATTTGTTCTGGAAGTGAATTAGGTTGTTTCTTCTCTATTTTCATACAACAAATACCATGGTATGCAGAGGGAGCAGACTGAGGTTTTGTTTTGGTCTTGGATAACAAATTTCTCAAATTTTCTGGAACACGTTCTAATTTTGTTATGTTATTCGGGTTCAGTTCTATTTTCGATTGAGTATAACTGTATTTAATAGATGGTTTTGATATCACATCAATAACGTTCGATTTGCTCTGTTCATTAGGATTTGAACGATGGAGGGACAACAGTCTTTTAGTTTTTGAAAGATTTCTTTCCAACTCTGTAACACTACTAGGCTTACCATTTTCTCCAACTACTGACACTTTATCTGGAGTTAAGCGCGTAGATTTTGAGTTATTCAAGCACTGAAAAAGATGTTTTAACTAAAATTGAAAATTTAGGAACCGTTATAAAATAAAATTACCTCTTTTTCTTCAATTTGAGAATCCAAAGGAGGGGTGGTGCGGTTTTGATCATGCAACAAGTTGTTCTCACCACGCTGAACAGTTTGAGATAACTCATCAAATGAAGTAGTTGAAATTCCTTTCTTCATACCAAAGTCATCTGTAGTTTTATCCTCTCTGTGAGGTATTCCGCAATCAATCCAGTCTTCATCTATGACTCTGCTTTTTACTTCCTTCGTTTTAAGCAACGTATTGGATTTATTAGTCTTATTATCAGTCTGCTTTTCAGTCTTATACTGCTGTATTATTCTATCACTACGATCGATAAGAGATTCGCAAATAGGCCCAAAGTTACAAAGTAATTCATAATGTACGCATAATTTGGACAATCTCTTCGTTTCTGAAGTTAAATTTAGGAACTATAGTTAACTAGTTTATTTATCAACTACATTGCCCAACAAAAGTTAGAAATTCCACATATTTAAGGAAATTAAGAATCTAGCCAACATCCAAAGAGCTATTTATCATATCTCTGTTTAAACTTACCATATTTAGTTTTGGTTTGCTGGCGCTGTTCCGCCCAGTAACAGAATTCTGTTAGATCAGTTTCAGTCTTCCAACCAGAGAATATATCAACTTTTTGACTATAATTGGTCGTATTTATCGACTTTCTATTACGAATTAAAAAATTTACCTATACTAACGATTCATGTTAAAGATACTACCTTGTTTTAGAAGGCAGTTTAAATTGAGAATTACGTGGAGCAAATGTCATACTTCATGATATAAACTTGTTGATAGTCACCAAGAACCTTCAATTGATCTCTTTATTGACAATCATTATTGTCATATAGGTAGGCTTAATATTCAGTACTGCCATCTATACTGTAACAACAAACATATTTTTGCTAAAACGCCATCTTTTACTTTTAATTATTAAAAATAGACCCAGCGTAAAACGTCAATATTACACTTTGAATATACTATCATAAATTTTATTTTTCCCTTTAATAATGAAACAGTACAAACTACAATTCTCTAAGTGATCTAAAATTAGCTTTGACGACAGATTTGAAAGGAAATTATTTTAAACAATATAATCATTTTCTCTACAGTTTTTCTGACCTAAATGTCTTTAACAACTTCTACTTATAAAGAGCAATTTCTGTTCAGTTCCATTCATTTTCTTCCTCCGAATCCCGACCAAAGAGAGGTTCTGGTTGCTGTAGATACGCTTTCGTTAAAACAGTCGGTTGGCCAGTTATCAACAACGTTGTGACATCTTTACTTTTCTCCATAACCTTAAAAAAATGATTCAACATTTTATTCACTTTTTAAAAGAACCTTACTTCTTTTAGGGGTCGAAGATTGTTATTTCCAGTGGGGCTCAACGCATAACCATAACCAGTGTCAGGTCCATAGCCTTCCGGATATCTTGGCAATTCCTCTCTGCCTCCGGCGTACCCATTAGAATCAGAAGTTGTGCCATATCTCCCCTGTTGATTGTTTTTGTCCTGATTAGCTAGATCGGAGAGTCGGCTGCTACTTAAATTTCGAGACATTGGATTCATTGGAACACCACATGGAGCTAAATGAGAAGTTTCCTCCATAACTTCATCAGGTTTCTCGGCTCCTGGTATGTCTTCCATTTGCCGTGGTCGGCCACCAAAATACCAATTGATAAAAATATATCCTAAAAGAACGACGATGCATGCTATTCCGTAGCCTCTAAATGTATATTCCGTGCCTGTTTCATTTTAAGATGAAATCAACTTTGTTATTATATAGATACTGACCAAAATATTGAACCAAAGCTCCACCAATAATTGCTCCGCTTCCTCTGCCTAGTCCATGATGAATTAATTGTAGAATGCCCTGTGCAGTCGATCTATTCTTTGTCTCGATTCCTTGTGTCAGATACGAACAGGCAGAAGCCCAAACTAGAGCATGTGTTAATCCCTGGACGAATTCGAATGGGAGAACCCACCAAGGATTAGACAACCAGCTGACATACAAAAAACGGCAGGCGTTGCCAAATAATCCCAAATAGAGAACCTTAACATGACCTATTTTGAAAGAATAGTCTCATAGGGTCTCATATTCGTTAATTAGTCGCATAAAAATATTTTTCATTGTTAAATATTTACAAATTACTTATTCAAATATCCTAAGACAGATAATACAAGAGTTTACAGAGTAAAATACTAAATGAACAATATGTTCTTTAACTTCTAAATTTTTTTAAAGCCTATTTATTTTTATGAAATAAAACACAATCTGAGATTTTCAAACTATAAAAAGTTTCTGTGAGAAGTCGAAAGATGAAATAATATCTTCCCATTAGGAAATAAATCTAAGGAACGTGAATAATTATCAATCACTCAACCATTTTGTTACAACAGTTACAGATCAGGTATGTCGTACAGCTCACTAAAATATCGATTAGCTATGATCTTTCAACTGTTCTCAGTTGCTATGTTGAGGATCCTTATGACTATAGAAGTATGCAAGATATTTGACGAGTTAAACTTATTTAAAGTTGATTCAAAATTACAATAGTAAAATTCGTAGATTGTCATATTATTAGATAAGACAACTTAAAATTGAAGAATAACTAACAGATGCATATCATTCAACACACAAGAAAGTTTTCCTCTTCTGATAAGAAAACGTTCATTAGACTTGTAACTGTTTAGCTTCAGTGAAAATTAATATTACTTTCTGAAAGTCTGTGCTAATAATTTGTTTTTTTTCAAAAGTAAAAGTTTTAATCTACAGTATAAGTATTCTGGCTTAGTACAGATTTTAATTGAAAGGCCGCGAAATCTTACCTATGCTAAACAAAATTTTCTTGCTGAAAAAGTAAGCTACCACCTCTGAAACATGATTAATTACAGATGCCACGCCAAAAAGCGATGGAGCTCCTCCAAGACCCTGATAGAATGAAGACTTATTAAAGTATTAACTGTTGAAAAAGTTTAATTATGAGTCACTAGAAAAATTATCTTGTTCTTATGGTATACATGTTTGGTAAATTTAAAATGTGTTGTATCAGCTCACTTGCAAATGCCAAAACAGGAAAGCAAAGACTAAACCAACTCCAAAACCCATAAACCAAGCTTGAAATAGCATTGCAGCATACGCAGTTTCTCCCCATTCCCTAAGTACTATCAGCCAATTTTTCAAAGTCCCACTTTGACCCGGTTTTCCTCTTGGTATAAATGTTGAGGAGGTTGGAGCAGACATTTGTCCATCATCCTTTTCTGGATCTATGGAAGCGGTCTGTGTCTGAGGGATGGGATCATTTCTTCCAAACAGTTTATTTCTGATTATAGTGAGAGGAATCGGTTCTTGAGGCTCTCCCTCATATCTAGAATAAAAATATTATGATTAATTTTAGTAAGAAATTTGTTTTTAAAGATTACATGAATCTCAATTGAGTTGCCGCCAAAAAGGCACAAGCCATCAACACACTAAACACAGCAAAACAAACTGTGTAGTTTCGCTCTCCTATTTGTTGACTACCACAAGGATGATCTGGAAAAATGTGAGAATGATCTAGAGCTATTGCAACAAAAAACATTGCTAAAGCCCAGCCAAAACTACCAAATAGCCTCTGTCTTCCGTAGTTTTCTAGGTCATCACCAAGATAACCGAGTACAGCCGAATCTGCTAGCGTTGCTGCTGGACTACTGAAGAATTCACCTATGATTACTAATATGATAACTAGAAGAAACACTCGTTGTATGTCCCTCGTTTTGTATACAACGCTTGAAAACGGAGGTGAAACAAGTTCTGATAAATCAAAATTTTTTGAGTTGACAATTTCATTTTTTTCTAGAGGCAATGGAGATTGCCCAAAATGTCCTCTTGGATAGGGATATGGTAGATAATACTGTTTGGAGTCGCCAACATATTGAATCTCTCTCTTTATTCTTGATGGTTCTTTTGATACTGTCTCTGACCATGGATCAACTAGCATAATTTTTGATCCATTGGAAAGTAAACAAGCACTTGCAGGAGTTGTCACAAATCCTAATCCCATCATGAAAGCGACCCAGGAGAAAAGGCTAAATAATAGCAATTTCTTGCCTTTCTGCCATTTATCTGCTATTCCTCCCCAAAAAGGTGCCGAGAAAAACTCAATGAAAGGTCTTACACCGATCAAAAATCCTGCCTGGCTTGCATTCATTCCTAATTGCTTGAAGTACACGGCCATGAGTGGGAAAAGACAACCGAAAGCTCCAAAGAAAAAAAAGTAGAAGACTTTGGATAGAAGAAGGTCATAGTTAACATTTGTGAAAAGGGAATCGAGAAAGTCTCGATGCTTTTCATTTTTACGAGTTGGTAAGCTATCGGGGCGCTCAGCTTTTAAGTTGGGTTGAACATCTTCCACCTCACCGCCATAGCCAGCATACATTGGATCGTTGGCTTGCATGTTTTTTGCTATTCTGTAACAGAAAATAAGAGTCAACTAATTTTTCTAAAAGAGATTATTCTTGTTAAATGTACGTTTTACTAATTTCATTGAACATTTGTGAAATTGAGGGAATTTTATCATAATTAAACTGCTATTAATAATTTATCACGAATAAATTTCATCTATTTCGTAGACTATTTAATCTTTCAACTTCAAGAAACATTAAATTCATCCCTTCCTTCATATATATACAAATTATTCTTTGCTTAAATCGTAAACGAAAAAATAACGTCAGTGACGGCTCGATCGATAGACGCTCGAAAGACGAGTCATTTCGATTTTTTCCGAGGAAAATGATTCATTAACAGTGTTTCTTTTTCTTGTAAAGGAAATCAGCATGTTGCATGTACTTACGAATGGAACGGAATAAAAGGAGATTAATTAAATCCGATATTTTCAGGTGTCAAGAGGGTTTTTAAAGGCGTCTATACTGTGACAGCTATTGGCGAAGACTGGTGATACTGTAGCGAAAAAACGCCGTGTCTAGACTGGTTTCCCAATGCCACATGATGCTTTCGACGCTAGATGTAGTGAAAACGAGGCCTGAGGCGTTTCTAGTGACGTCTAACGTCTTTTTATAAGAAGAATTCATTTAGAGTAGCATTTTCTCAAATTTTAGCAAATCATACTGAAATAAGTTAGCTTTAGCAGTTTCACTTGACCATAAAATTATATTTAATAATTGGAATATACAAAAAATCAGAACGCTATGTTAATGATTCTGTATTTCTTGTTCATAAAAGCGCATAGCATCTCATAATATAGTTTCTGCTATAGTAACAATCTTTCGCAAGATATTGATAATAATGCTTAAAAAAGATCATTAAATGTTTGCACCTAGTAGAGATAGAATTTGCTTAAAGATAGTTAAAATTTACTTTTTAATTCTGATATGCATATTATTTCCCTTTTCTGGCAACTAGTGGATATACAAAGAGCAAGAAGATGGATGAAAAGACTATAATTAATAAGAATATCGTAAGAAAAAATCGGTCCATCGCTTTGGCAACTGCTTTCCATTCAGATTTAATGCGTTTTTGATCGTCTTTTTCTTGCAACTTTTGTGATAAAGATGTTACATGATTTAATATTTCCTCTAAAAGGTCAGCTTTTTCAGAAAATTGTGGAGCCGTACATTTGTTAATAGTTGTTATTTTCCTGTCCAACTGATTATCACTTTCATCCAGAAAAGCACAACGACAGCTTCCAGTTAATCTCGAGAAATTTCGTAACCATTTAGGAACCGGTATTTTTGAATCTCGATGGTGTAAATTTAATACTATAACGCAGATAAGAATAGAAGCCGCTGTTGTCGCCATAACAAGAGTCAAGTAAATTCCTGTAGGTAAACCATATTAATTTAGAAGCGAAAATCTAACTAAAGATTCGCCAGATATCTTAAGTTAGAATTGCCTATAATATGATAACGATTTCTAGTAAACACAACTGTAAAAAAAATTAACAATACGATGCTCTTTGGTCAGTGTGAGTATTTAAGACACAATTTTACTTAAAATTAAAGTTAATAAAATAAAGTTTAATAATAATAATAATCTGAGAGGGTAAGTTCAAAATTAAAAGTTTTTAAAGATAATTTTGCTCCCTCCATTGTTAAGCTTTTCTATATTTTCGTATTAAAAAGTATTCTTCCTTACACAATCTGTTATATCAACTATATTCTATACTTGACTATATGTTCAAACTTTGCACTTGATTATTATTTGACAACTTCGAAAAAAGTGATAATTTCTAAACGCATTTGGAAATTATAATGTTACAGGTAACCGATATCTGTCGTTTCTAAAATATAACTTATTTACCAAGAAGGGGAATGAACTCTGATGTTTTTGGAACATTTTCCGCAACCAATAAAAGGAAGACACTAAAACTTAAAAGGACAGTAATCCCTAAAGAAACTTTTTCCCCACTGTCAGGAGGTAGATAGAATACCAACAAAGCCAGTAAGGACATAGTCATACATGGTGTTATAATATTTATCAAATAAAACATAGGTTTCCTTCTCAAAAAGAGTGTAAATCTGACACGGGGAAAAGGTACTCCGGGGTCACTTTCATAAAATTGATCCTCACTGACTGCTTTAGTCCCTATAATTTTCCATTCTCCTGATTCTGTATAAGCATCTAGCCCAATTTCTGACGATCCATTAATAAGATTTACCTAGGGAAATTTATTATTATTTATCCCAGTGACATTTTGTATGTCTAATATTATATTATAACACCTGTAATCCATGATAAGCCCAGTCAACAAAATCAATATTGCATTCCTGATCGTCAAAAGGATAAAATGTGATATCAAGTTTGCATGAAGTTAAAAATTTTCCGCCGGGAACCCAATTTAATAATCCGTTATGAAGAATACTAACTCTAAATCTTTTAAAGTGCAATTCGTCATATATGGATTTAGCACTGGAAGAGATATCAAATTTAGGTAAGTAGTTTTTTTAGCATCTATTTATAAACCTATTTTCAATACCAAAATCCGGAAGCCAAATGAGATCTGGAGTTAAAACGATTTGGGTAAGATTTTCATATTCTTCCGGATTCCAAACGAGAAAGTCGTCCATCCAAAACTGAAACTTTCGATCTAAAGTCTCATTTTTATGGTTTATAACCTACCGTCTCTAGCCACCCAAAAGTTGTTAATATTTGATTTTTTTCTTCCTATGTGGAAATATATCATTACTGTATAATATAATGAACTAGCTGAGCCTTGTCCATTTACAAATAAGTAGAAATTTTGATTAGTTTGGTACTTACTAGACTCATTAGCTGTGTCAGATAGAAAGCAATAGACAGTAAAACAGGCTCCGAAACATTTTTCGTTGGTCTCCCATACTTACTATAATTCTTTAATAGATTGTTTATAAGAATGTTTTCAATACCCTGACCTGTTCTCTCTGTTTAGAACGTTTCACATATACAATAGAGAATTGATTCATTGATTTAAGAACAATGGCTTTTTTATCTTTATTATAGCTTGAAGTCATTTCTTCAAAAAGTAAAACGACAAACGAAAAAAATTGATTTCTATATAAGGAAATAGAAACACTTCTTTTTGCCACTGTTCAGTATTTTTGATCTCAGCTGATTATGTATTTTGCAAATGCTAAATAAGCTGAGCAAATTAAATTACCTTTATGTAAAGCTCCTCTTGTTAGACTCAGACAAAGCAACAAACATAAAAAAATTTTCAAACGCTCCAAAGACATATTTCTTTCACAGTTACCCTGTTTTACATTAAGTCAACTAGTTGGCGAATGTAGTCACTAGCTGATGAAAAGTGTTCTATTTATCCAAAAATATCAGCTGCAATAACGCCCTCTAGCTTACATAGTTCTGAAAAGACCTATATTCTATTTATTTTCATTTGGGATTATCAAATGCATGATTTAATTTGGGATATATATACAATATAGATAATGTCAAGCCAATTATGGCAAGAAGAAATATTAAAAGTAGAAATCTGTCAATAACTTTTGCAACCATTTTCCATTCTTCGTTTAGTTGCTCCCGCCTTATGTTTTTTTTCATCTTTGCGGTTATCTCTCTCAGGTGAAGCAAAATTTCATCAAATACATAATGCTTCTTCTTTTGAAGAGCAGAAACTTCTAAACAATCATCTGTATAGGAACTATTTCTTTGAAGATTCATGTCTGTCAACATACGGTCTTCCTCTATTTCTATTTTAATAGCCTTTTTTGATCCATTTTTTACTTTTTGCCTAAAAAACGACGATGTGGGCTCGTTTTTATATGGAGTTTCAATAAACATCAGCCTCGATAGCATTCCAAAAACTATTCTTCTTAACCAGCTAGGAACGGGTCTATTGGGTTCGTGATGATGCAAGTCAAGAATGACGACGCTTATTACTATTGATAGTGCTGTCATTACCATAACCATTGTAAGATAAACACCTATGAGAGAAGTCACAATTACCTATTTTATAAACTATTTCATTATTACAAAAAAATATTTTTATATTATAGTTTCATAACGTAGGTCTTAAATTTTCCAAACAAGAAAGTTTTTCTCTTACCAATTAAAGGCACATAGTCAGAAGTTTTTGGAACATTCTCTGCTATCAGAAGAAGAAAAACACTGAAGCTTAGAAGTACTGTTATTCCCAGAGAAACCTTTTCACCACTATCCGGTGGTAAATAAAAAACCAGCAAAGCTAGAATAGACATAAGAAGGCAAGGGGCAACAACATTGATCATATAAAACTTTGGTTTTCTTCTTAAGTGAAGGATGAATTTAACAGTAGGAAAAGGTATTCCAGGGTCAGAATCAAAATATTGCTTTGTCGATTTTGCCTCAGTTTTTAGGATATCCCATTCTCCGTGCTTTTTATACACACCTAAACTCACGGAAGAAGTACCATTTGTCAATGAAACAAATCTTCCATCATAAGTCCAGTCAACGAAATCCATTTCACATTTCTGACTGTCGAAGGGATAAAGGGTGATATCTAATTCACAGGAAGTTACGAATTTTCCTCCCGGAACCCATTGAACTCCACCATCAAAATCAATTCCTGCCCGAAATTTTTTGTCTGCTTGTTCGTCATAGATAGTTTCAGCGCTGTTTTCTAAACCAAAATCTGGTAACCATATTACTCTTGGAGGAACTATAATCCTCATAAGGCCGCCGTAATCCGAAGAGTTCCATGTCAAGAATTCGTCTTTCCAGTGCTATATATATTTAATAGGTAAAGTACTAAAACAATTACGAGAAACAAGATATAAACTTACTACTTCCAGCCATCCAAACGTTGTCAAAACTTGATTTTTTTCATCCTAAAAATATCTAATGCTAAAAATAGGAAAGCTAACGCTTTATTTAAAGCGATATGCAAGTGAATTAAGAAATTTCGTGTAATATATGCTATGGATAAAATTACAGGAATTAGATATTGTTCAAAAACATTATAACAAAAGAATTATAAGGAATCATTGTCAACTAAGCCTTCTTTTATTGCATTATACCCCGTTAAATTGGATACTTGAAAGTTTTATGTTAAATTGCTACTTACAATTTATAATATAAACTATCAACTTAACCGACGAACATTCACATGCAATGGCTGTTTAAAGCCATTAGACAATCCCTAAACATATATTATTAAAAGATGCCTTATCAGAGTACCTTTTTATCAGTATATCTCTTGCCTAAATTCTCGAAAAAACTCCAAAATGGAGGAAATCTGAAAAGCCCCCTCTTTCTGAGAATTTTCATTAGCCTATAGAACCCTTTCTCGAGTTGAAGAAAGGTTTCACTGTTTATTAGAGATATTAAACCAAAATAACATCGAATTGTTTCTCTTTGTAACTTTTTAATAATTAAAGTTTAATGGCTTTATTTAAACATCTTCGTTCGTCAAAATAATAATCATTTTTTACGAATATATGCAATTAAAGCAGATTGTAGAATCGTTATTTAAGAACAAGTGGCAATTAGGAATACTATTTACTCAATGTATGTTTTGTGAATTACTCACCAAATTGAGAATTTTTGTGAGATAGAATGCTACCGACACTTCAACTGGCTGTGAAACGTTCGCAATAGGTCTAGCATCTCTATTATAATCCTTGAATAAATCCGCCATTAGAATATTCTCAAAGTTAAGAGGACCTGCATATGTAATAAAAGATGATAATACTCCTGCTATAAATTTAAACAGCCACATCCTTTAAATGGAGCTTTGTTTTTAGACAAGGGTTTTGACAGAAAACGCCATCTGGTGAAAAATATATTTGCATAGTTAGAAGTAATAATTAGAAAAGTAAGGATTTTGTTTGCGAGGTAAAGCATCTGGTTTTCTCTATCAGATAGAATGGATGCGAAAAAGGGATTCAGGGCAAAATGAATGGCATAAATTTTACTGTCCAAAAAGCAATAAAAAAGAACAATTACGTTAATGTTTTAGATTTTAATAGAAGAATTTCGAATACATACTGCCCAACTCACAAGGATGAGCTAAGTGGGATAATGTTTTTTAGTGTGGAATAAAAGTTTGCCTTAAGCTAGTTATCCTGAAACCTCTTCAGCTGCAATCTTTAAAGACAAAAGAAAAAACGAATTTGGAAGCCAGTAAAGAGTAAATGGACGAACGAATTTCGTTTTATCTTACCACATGTCTCTACACTTTACAGCTTATGTTTTTTTAGGCAGACAAAAAAATACAAAATGTGCCTATCTCTTAAAAAACGTACTAAATTTCTACATTTAATTTGACTGATACAAGAGTATTCTCTAATTTAAATCATATTAAGGAATGGTGAAATATAGTACAGCAAATGAAAAAAGGAAAACGTACTAAATCTCGGTGGAAGGTACCCTTCTAAATATCTTCTTTCATGACGACATTCAATGTGTAAAAGTGAAGCTCCATAGCAAAAAATTCTTAAAACAAATTTATAAAACGAAAATCTCATGATGAACGCCAATCCAAACTGTAATGCTACAAGAGATAATGCTATCTAAACGTCAATCAACAGTGGCGCCGTTTCAACGATAACGGCAGGTATTATTCAATTATAGAATGAGGAAAATAATGTAATGAATGTGTATAACTAAAGAAATTTTAAAAAATAGAATTCTTAAAATTCTACACATTTAGAAAAACTTCAATAAATGTCACAAAATAATACTACTATGTTAAACTTAATATTTATAAAGATATCTCCTTCAAAGCGGTGAGTTTTAGAATGTATTCAACAATTCAAAGTGTATTGGTTTAAAAATGGTATATATATTGAATGCAACAGTTATATATAAAATTTTTGCAATGGAATTTTCCTTATATATTTTCATTGTTTTTTCTTTAGTAAAAATACATTACTGTTGTGATTTAGACTGCAAACTACCTTTTTGTTATTGTCATTATAACAAGAATCCTCTTAGAAGAGTACAGGTCACGGGTATCGCTCCAAAGTTTGCGGTTTTAGCGTATTCTGGAATTGTTAATGAAAGATTAGAATGGTTTATGTCCACATTTTTCACAGAACGAATAAAAAATCCAAATGGTTGCACAGCTTCGGCAACAATATTTGTTACTGAGAATGAGCAAAGCTGTATTGTTCAAAGGCTTTTCATACATGGTCATGAGATAGGAATAGGACTTAACCCAAAGTACTCGAATAATTGGTGGTATCGTGCAACAGAGGAGCAGTGGACTAAAGAAACAGGATGGATTCGTGATACTTTAAGTAAGCAAACTTCCATACCTGTTCAAAGTATAAGAGGAGTTCGTTCATCTCGTGTAACACCAGGAGGTAATAACCATTATAAAGCTTTAGAAAAAACAGGATTTTTATATGATTCATCGATAAAGACAGAGAATATTCTTTGGCCCATAACATTAGATTTTCCTTGGGAGAAATATAGCCGAAAATGTATTAGCGGAATATGTCCTAACGAAACGTTTCCTGGTCTATGGGAAGTTCCACTTATACCATTTACACAAGGCGGACAATATGTTTTGGACGATTTGCTTTTCACAGAGAAAACAAGCAAACAGATTACAAAATTTTTGATTAAGGAAATTGAAATGAAACTTAAGGAAGATGAACCAATTTTTTTGAATTTTGGGGAAACAATTCTTCATTCTGCCGCGCTGAGAGATTCAATAAGAGATATTTTAAAATATTTATCTAAAAAGAAAATATGGATAGTGCCTATGAGTTCCCTAATAGAATGGACAAAAAGACCAGTGATTGAAAAAGACATCTTCTCAAAAGGTGAATTTCAGTGTGTCTCTCGAGTTTTGGTAAAAGATTGTAAAAAAAGAGGTATTTCATACATGAGTTTGACACCTTTTGGTGCAACAACAATACTAATTAGTCAATATGTTCTTCTTGTCTCATGTTTCTTTTTATTATATTTACGAGATATTTTTAGACAATACTACTCTTTAAGTGAATATTTTTTTTTTTGGAGAAGATAATCAAAGATTACTAAGTGAATTATTGTGAATATTTCAATTCCAGCATTCCAAAGGACCGATCAAAAAATAACCAGTTTCATGTTTGTTGAGATCATAATTTTTTTGTCCTGAAAAACATTAAATGATCGAACTTTGTTTGGTAATATCAGAATATTAAAAGCACAATTATAAAAATCGTTAAAAATGTTGTTACATTAAAATTTCTGTATCCCCCAACATTCAAGTTGTCCAATCATAAAGAAACCCCTTTCTTGAAAATGTTCCCCTAGATAAAATTTAAAAATTTTCAAAAAATATTAAATTTTTCAAACAACACATTTCTGAAGAAATATCTTTGTACCTGTATCACCAGCTTGAAAACTTGTTACTGGCAAATGATCTTTATAACTTAAGTATCCAGAATCCTAAAAATTATCTAAATTTGTAATATATATTATAACGTACAGCTCAAAACCTCTCTCCATTTCCAATCATTAGCGTCGCAGTTACACCTTAATTCTTTATTCGTACCGTTTAAACAGGATTTATCCTCTCCGCAGGCGCAGCTTTTTAGAAAATATTAATTAGAAGCGTTCTGCTTTTGTACTTTCCTTACTTTTGACTTTTATATGAAGCACCTCCGAAATACAAGTGTTTTTTGTTCTCCCTTCCTTTCCAGTAAGTTATTGTTCTATTTTTATGGAATGGATGATGAATTCCAGCTGAGCGACATTTCCATTGAATAAACTGACGGCAGTGACTAGATGAGTCAATAAGTCGATTTAAGTAGCTGGAGCTAATAACTCTTCCTGCCTTGTCTAAATAGGTTATGGTTGCTTCAAATTCTCCTTCACCTTCAAATCCTTCAACTTTAGTTAAATTTTCGTGGTCATGATCTAAATCGAAAACTATATTAGCTGTTAAACGGTAAATAATAATACACAACGAATTTCAGTTAATCCTACTCCTCCCATTTTTGTAACATCACAAAATATTAGAAATGGTGGCAAGTTGTTTCTATTATTACCATCTCCATCTATATCTATATATACTTCGTAACTGTCAGTTAAACCCCTTTCAATCCAAGCAGCACATGATATTGCTATAAATTGAAGTTTGGTTTAAATAGCTTGAGATGTAGGTAATGAACACTTACGATACGGTTTGCAACCAAAATTATGGCATGATTTATTTGCCTTTGAAATACCGACACATTCATCGGTTAGACTTCCAAAAGATGTCTTATTGCAATTTCTCTGTCTATAGCTTACGCCTGTACCACAAGGCTCTGAGCATCTACTCCATGATCCCCAATTCATCCACAAGCCAGGTACTAAAAAAATTATCAATAAGACGAGTTAATCCTAAAATGCCCATACCTAGACAAGGCTCCAAGACACAGATTTTGTTGCTTTCAGGTTCTCCGTAGCAGGGTTTACCTCCAAATTTTTCTTTTATTGTCTCACGTTTCCTTTTCTGTGTTCCTTTACCACAAGAAATATCACAGCTTGACCACGCTGACCATTCCTTCCACTCACAGTCAACTATTTAGAGATTAAATGATAACTTCGAGAAATTAAACGTTTACCTAGGCATGAGTACCTACCTGGACAAGGTTCAGTATTACAGATTTCTTTCTCAAATAATTCACCAGTGCAAAAACTTCCACCATGTAAAGGACCTATGCACTTTCGTTCTCTCACACGTATACCAGATCCACACGAGCTACTGCAAAGTGTCCAATTTGTCCAATTTTCGAACACACCGTTAATAGGACAATGTCTCAGAAAACATTTTTCTTTCTCATTCCAAAGCCCTGTACAATTTTTACCATTGTAAAAAGGCCCGTGACATTTTCTATTTCGGTATTTATAGCCAAAATTACACGTAGTTGTACAATCTCCCCATGTGGACCACTGTCCAAAAACGCCATTTATGGGACACTTCGCTATTTCACACACCAACGTATCTGTTAGTTTTTCAGAACAATTTTTTCCACCGAAAAAAGGTCCAATACATTGTCTTAGGCGTTTACTGGTTCCTGTACCACAAGTTTTACTGCATGAAGACCAATTACTCCATTCAGTTAATGTTCCGTCAACTTAAATTAATTAGAAAAATGAATACGGAGTAATTTTTAAGAAAAATGTTTTACTTGAACATTTAGCAAAATTGCAAGATTCTATTTCTATCTTCTCACCGGTACAATTCATTCCTCCGTGTTTTGGTTTAAGACATATTCTTTCCCTCGTTCTACTCCCACCTCCGCATGAAACATTACATAGACTCCATCTAGCCCACTCCGAAAATGTACCATTTACTATCATAGAGAAAAAATATATTTTTTTCAATGTCGAAAAATGACTTACCGGGACATGGAAAATTATTACAGTTTTCAAATGTCCAACTATCACCAGAACAGTTAAATCCTCCATATTTTGGTTTTTTACAATATCTTGAACGTTCTCTTACGCCATTTCCACAAGTAACGTTACAGGTGGACCAAAAATTCCATTCTGACCAAACACCATTAACTGAAAAATATAAAATTATTATCAAAGAAAATAAAGAATGAGAAGGTGTGACTTTAACAAAAGGTGAAGTTAAACTATGTTATAACCTTAAAAAAAATCTTTAACAAGAATTATAAATTTATAATTTAATTTATTATAAATTAAGTCAATCAATTTAAGTTATTAGTTTTTTTATAGTTTTTAAACCTCAAATGAATTGTTTTTTTGCGTGAACTGTTAATTACATTTCATTCTGCACGTAACAAATTTCCTTGATAATATTTACCATATATTTTAATTTTCTTTTGGAGATCTATTAACTTGTTTTTTCCGCTTGAATTACTATATTAAATAAGTAAATGATATGTATTTAAGTTTTAAAAAATGTAGTAACTTACCTGGAAACCTTTCTTTTCAAAAGAGAATTTTTTACCAGATATATATATATATATATAAAATATATTACACTTACCTGCTAAAATGTATATACACAAAATAAAGAGCTCATTTTTCATAACTTTTTGTGAAATGTGACTTTTTCTAAACAAAAGAGACTGTTACCTGGGCATTCTCGAAGGAAACACATCTCTGTTTCCATGTTTGTTCCACTGCAATTTATACCTCCAAAAAGAGGCTCATGACAAACTCTATATCTTCGAGTAGAACCATTGCCACAAGATTGGCTACATATTGTCCACATTGACCATTTCTCCCAAAACCCATCAACTGATTTTAACTATGTATATAAAAAAAAACGCTTAATAAAACAGGAATTATTATTACCAGGGCAATGTCTTAAATGACAAGTTCTTTCTTCTTTATCAGTTCCTGTACAATTATTTCCACCAAATTTTCCATATAAACAGATACGTTTTCTGATTTGGGTCCCATTAGAACAAGAAACAGAACATGTTGTCCAAGAAGACCAAGGTTTCCATTCTCCTTCAACTATAAATCGTGAGCTTTTTGGTCAGTCATTGTGTGGAGTGAATTGTGATAGTTTTTACTTTAAAGTGTCTAAATACCTGGGCAATTCTTATCGTTGCATATTTGATAT
The DNA here is from genome assembly GCA_904063045.1 of Dimorphilus gyrociliatus. Classification (NCBI taxonomy): domain Eukaryota; kingdom Metazoa; phylum Annelida; class Polychaeta; family Dinophilidae; genus Dimorphilus; species Dimorphilus gyrociliatus. The sequence continues at coordinate 693,884 of CAJFCJ010000002.1, read as the reverse complement.
TCTTCAGATAGACCAGTGCAGTTTTTTCCTCCATGTAATGGCTGAACGCAAGTTCTTCCTCGTTTTCGTTCACCCCCGCCGCAGCTTAAATTACAAGTTGACCAAATACTCCAAGTGTTGAAGTATCCGTCAACTTGATAAGAAAGTCAAAGTTTTGTTTAATACATAAATCTTTTTTTAGAACAGTAATTTACCGGGACATGGGTTATAAGAACAGTTTCTTATTGCTGTGTCATCTCCGATGCATTTCTCTCCCTTATGCTTCGGAGGAACACATTCTCTTGTTCTTTTTTGACTTCCACCGTTGCATGTACGGGTACAGTTTGACCAATTTGACCAATCTTTGAAATAACCATTTACTGAAAAAGGAAACTAGTAATAAGAACTCTTTTTTAAGTTATATGTAAACAGAACAATACCTGGACAAGGATGAATATTACACTGTTTTGTTTCTTTTGAACTTCCGTTGCATATAACACCGCCGTTCATCGGCTTTCTACAAATTCGTGTCCTGCTACTTTTGCCAGACGCACAAGACTGATCACAGACACTCCACGACGACCAAGTTTGCCAAGTTCCATCAACTAGATGTAAACACATACAAAAAATTTAAGAGAACAGTGAAATTTTACTACAGAAATTTACTGGGGCATGCTGCCTTTTCACAAAAAATCGTTTCTTCTTTAGGCCCTGCACACGTTTTTCCATTATTCTTAGGCTTTGGATAAGAGCATGCTCGATATCTTTTTCTTGTACCGTTAGCACAAGTTACTGAACAATCCTGCCACGGTTGCCAATTAGACCACCCACCATCAACTAAATTGATTTTTACTGTAAAAGTGAGGAACTTTCAAAACTTTTTTACTCACCCACACATTGTATTTTCGCAAGTGAAGAGCAGGCTACTTTTTTAGACCAATCCGAATGGGTACATTTTGGCAAAAATCTTTCTTTGCCAGTACAAAAAATATTCTTTAAACCGTTTTCCGTTTTAACATCCAATATGGAAACTGTCAAGAGAGAGTATAAAAATATTACACTTTAAGGACTTCACTACCTTTTTCAGATTCGTTATATCCCATGTATTTACATAATAGAGAGGCTTCCTTTAAATCAAATTCTTTATAACAAATATCTAACCACTGTTTGGTAAATGTGTTATATAGTTCGATAATTCCACTACCGAATTCGGATGATACTAATTTCACCGGGGCTGAAAAAGTGATATTACGCGAAAGAAATATGTTTAAGCAATTGATACCTTTGCAATCTCCTTGCTCACAGCGTTTAGTTCGTTGTTTTAGACCAAAACAACCTGGGTTATCATACACTTCCTTAAAATCGCTGATTCCTCCACAAAATCTCTCGGATACTTGAAAACCATAACCACAATATAGTTTAGAGGAGCAAGTAGTCCATTCGGTCCAAGAAGAAAAGGAAGGACAGTTACGTAAAAAGCACGTCCTTTTTTCAATCCTCTTATCAGGAATCAAACACAATGAAATAGATTGATTGTTTTGAAACTTGACACAGCTTCTTGTTCTTGACTGAAAACCAAGAGAACAAGTTCTTGAACAAAAAGACCATTCACTCCAATCAGTTACAGAAAACGTTTCTCTCTTTTTATTACAAAGCTTTCCTTCCCATCCAAAATAACAAAAACAAATGCTTTTGCTTTTTTCAGAAATCAAACATTTTCCATTTTTGCATGGATTCGGAAAGCAATCTCCTAAACTTTTCTAAAAATTCTTTATATTTAATAGATTTTATTTTTTAAAGTTTTTTCTTACATTATTTATCTGCAAGTATGAATTCTGTGCAATAGAATAATTCTTATCTTTTTCCAAATCCTTTTCATTTATTGTTATATTTAGAAGTTCACAAGTATTAAATATTTTTCCATGATTAAATGAATGACATTTTTCTGATAATTTACATAAAAAAGCACACTGGTTGAAAAGAGTGTTTTCTACTTTTTTGAAAATGTTTTTGTCTATTTTCGCAGAAAAGTAGCTAAGATTACTTTTTACGTTATAACTCCATCTAAAATGGATATATTCAGTTGTGATCGAAACTAGAAATTTATTACAAAACTTACGTATAAAAATCTTGATTTATCGATAAAAAGTGGACAGGAGATACAAATAGAAGGAAAATTATATATATACGCATCATGCTTTTTCAAAAGAGAGTGAAGTTGAATATTGAGTGAAAAAGATCGATATAGAAGAAAATTAATCTTCAAAGGAAATTTTTTCCAATAATTAAACTACAACAATGTAAAAGAGATACCGCAGGGAAATTAATTCTAATACAATAAATTAATTATTGTTGTATTTATTTATACACAATAAAAATTGAAATTGCTTCATTTAATCTTGTTTATTGAAAACAGTCGTTGAATTAAATTTTTGTGATTTGTCAGATAATTTCTAAGATTGAAAGATAATTCCCCAACATTGAAGTGGTCCTATGATGTGGTATCCTTCCTCGCTTTTTCCACCTGAAATTTGAACTTATTAAGATATATATTCATTTTTTTTTTAAATTTTTTTTAAGGCTCTTTTGAAAAAAAAAATTTTTTTTTAATGCAAAAGAAAATTACTGTCTAGTTAAAAAGGTTCAAAGTTCCCCAACATTCTAAAGGCCCAATTTTATGTTTGGCTTCTTCGTTTGTCCCACCTAGTTTTTCAAAATATATAAAAAATTCCAGAAAAAAATACATTTGAAACATCAGCTTTCTGAATACCTGTATCTCCTGCTCTGAAACGTGTAATTGGCAAATCATCTTTCTGTTCGATAAATCCACTGTCTTCCCTATAAACTACATCATTTGCATCACAGTTACATCTACAAAAATGTTTTATTGAGTTAAAAGAAGGAACAGTTAAGAAATTAGTAACTTTAATTGTAGATGTTCAGGATTAGTTTTATCACCACATGACTTGTTTTCCATACATTTGCATCCAACTTCTTTACTACCGTCTCCAAACCAATAAAATTTATGGTCATTATTCCTATAAAATAGTTTTTATTTGTTTTTCAATTTTTAAAAAAACTAACCGACCTATTCATCCAAAACGTCATAAAGTCATTCTCGTTTTGTGGATTCACTATGGAAGCAGATTTACATTTCCATTGCAAATATTGTCTACACTTTTTACTGGCTTTGATTAACCTTGTGTAGTCTACGCTTGAAGTGTTATATTTTAGTACGGCAACATATTGTCCAGGGTTTTCTTGTCCTTGTACAATTGTTTCGTTCATTTGGTTGTGAGCTAAAATTTTATCTTATAGAGAGAATAGTTAGTGTCTATAGTAAATTACGTATTTCAGTAATTCCGATCCCATTCATGTCTTCTAGATTGCATTTCACCCAAAATTCTGTATAGGGAGATATTAAAGGTCTTATTTGAACTGCAACTGAATCTTCTAAGCCCAAATCTTTGTATTCCGTACACGTTGGTTGAACTGAAATATATAAATATTCATTGAATATTCTTGAAAAAACGAAAAAGCTAACGCTCATCACAAGAAATTCTATCATGACAAATCTTCGTAATTCTGTCTTTACCATCACAAACAACAGGCAATGCAGCTTTTTCACCAACACATTTACGGCTTCTACTTCTTACTCCACCACCACATGTCACCGAACAAAGTGACCAACCTGACCAATCCCCCCATTTTCCTTCAACTGAATAAATACTTTGTAGAAAATGGAGTCAACATATCTTTTTCTTACCAATACAAGGTCCTAAAAAGCAATCTTTGGCTTCAATGCCTGATCCATTACAAGGCCTACCTCCAAATTTCGGTGTACTGCAATTTCGAAAGCGTTGTTGTAAACCATTTCCGCATGTTGTGTTACAGCTTCCCCATTTAGACCATATTGTCCATTGTCCATCGACTGAAAACAAAAAAATTAATCGGAATAAAACCAATTTCACGGATAGGTTTTTTCATGCTGCTAAATTAACTACTAGGAAGGACAGGTGTTGGAGTGAATTAAAGTAAATAAAAGACTGAAAATTTGTTTTTGGTTAAACAATCTGTAACGTTTTAAAGTTACAGATAACTGGAATTTCCAAAAAAATTTTACCAGGACAACTCTGAATGTTACAAGTTCTTTTTTCATTGTAATCAGCAGAACAATTTTTTCCACCAAAAAAAGGACCGTCGCATGTTCTATACCTGTTACTTATGCCACCATTGCAAGATACCGAACATGAAGTCCAATTTGACCACTCCTTGAACCTTCCATCAACTTTAAAGAATTTGTTGAGTAAATCATTGAGAAAAGAAAATTACCTGGGCAAGAAAAGTTATTGCAAATTTTTTGATCTATTCCAGGTCCTTTACAATTTTTTCCACCATATTTAGGTAAACTGCATTCTCGACTTCTTATTTTTATTCCTACTCCACAAGTGACATTACAGATGGTCCAGTCCGTCCACATTTTGTAAAATCCGTCAACTATATTTAAAGCATTACAAATATATTGTTATCTAAGATCTAACAAAAAGTGATTATTTTTTAAAAAAATGAGCCCTTTAACAAAAATGTAACGACTTTTAAGTTAAAGAATATTCTTCGTTTTTAAAAACAAATTTTCAGCAATTACTGTTGAAGCTATCTACACACGTGTAGATTGTTGAATATTTTGTTAGTTTTTTCAATCAGACATAATTAAATATTGCCTTGACTACAATTCACAACTGATTCATAAATATTCTAATTTAATCAAAAAACTTAATTAAATTGCTGCTCCTACATGTTTTGTGAATTGTGCACTTTAACTCTTAGACTTAAAAAAATAATACCTTTGCATTGTATTTTTGAAAATTTTTTTTCCAGATTATATGACATTTCTATGCAAAAAAACAAATTCTGTTTTTTTTGAAAGCAAGCTTCATTTAATTTTATCGATTGTACTGATTTGTTTGATTCTTGTAACTCTGAAAATATATCGATAGTCTTTTGCACTGTTATCTAGAAAAAAGTACCGTGATCAAAAATGCCAGAATACCCAAGATTTTTACATAAGAGGTCCAAAATAATGGTGTTATCAGAAGAAAATATGTTCCACACTTTTTTAATATTATTATAGAATAGTGGGATGCCATAGTCAGTGTGCGAAGGTTGAAGTATACGTAATGGCGCTTTTTAGTAAGTCAAAGATATTTATATTATTATTTATATATATAATGCATTTATTTACATTATGTTAACTTACGTTTACAAGAAAGTTTTGGGCATTGACGAAAATTTGTAACATTGGTCAAAGTCTTTTTTCTAATTGAATAATCTTTTCTGCAAGTTGTTTCAGAGCATATAGACCACACACCCCAACTGTCTTCTAACAAACAAAAATTTTATGAGTTAAAAAGAGGATTCGACAATAGTCTAACCTGAACATTTTATTAAGCATTGTTCATAAACTAGTTTTTTTCCTGAACAATTTCCTTTTCTACAAAATCTTTTCCTTTTTCTTATACCTCGTCCACACAATCCATCGCATTCCGTCCATTCTGTCCATGAATTCCATTTAGAAAAACAGGGTTTTCTATCTAATTGACAACATCTATAATCTTTCAATTTCAATTTTTCGAATTCACAGAAATCATGACACTTATGCTTGTTGCAGTCATTGAACTCCTGTAAAATTTTTTATTTAAAAAGTCTGACTTACATATATATATATTGACCTAACTTTTTCTATTTTGTCATTTTCTGAAATTTCGTCTCTTTTATAGAATTTTGAGGTTATCTTTAGATTTGATAAAAAGCATTCCACTGATGTGTCATTAAAATAGAAAGCTACACATTTTGAATCAAACACACAGAAAAAGTAACATTGAGATACCAAATGCCCTTTTTTAGTCTGTGTTGCTGTCTTTATATCTGTTACAGTTACTTTTCTTTTCATCGGAAAAGTAAAAAATATTGCAGTTTTATCCAAAAATATTTCTTTACATGAAACGAACAACATCATTTCTATGATACAAATTTCTATAGTTACTTTAAATTTAGTGATTCCTTTCATTGTTTTCTACAGATTGTTTTTTCCAAACATTGAAAACTTGCTATTTCAACGATATAGATCCTCAATTCCTCAGAGAAATTTATTTCTCTATCAACTTTCTGCATCTCCAATTGATTGATGAAATTCTGTATTGTTTTACATTATTAATGAATAGCACCGCGAAATAAAGCAGATAGCAGCACTGTTTAGAAGATGAGCTACGAAACAGAAAAAGCCGTTATTGCGTGCTAAAAAAAGGCTTTAGTCAATATAATTTTAATAATATGAATTTTAAAAACCCTTTTTTTAAACATAAAATTAAGTTATTCTATAAAAATAATTAATATTTTCTGATATTTTCATCTAGAATGCCGAGATATCACGAAGTTTATCGCATTGACAAGGAAACTGTTCCTTCAAATCCTTTTGAGTTATATATAAAATGGAAAAATGAAGATATTGATATTCATTATCGTCAGGTTTTCACATTATCTACCTGCGGCGAGTTTGTATTATAATTTTGAACGTTTCATTTTATTATTTTAATGTGTATCCTACTAGTGATAAAAAACCATCATCAAGGGCAGTATTTTTAATTGACGATAATGCGGAAAAAAACTGCTTCAATTTTATTTCACCTTCAATGAGCAGAAAATCAAAGGATATTGTGGGTGATTTGAACAACGTGTTTTTTATAACTGTCGCTTTTGAATTTATTTTAGATTGAAAATCCACATGTTTCTGCACTTTTTCAGTGGTATACAAAAAAGTTTTTAAGACAAGTTTGTATCTGGGTTATCTTTCCTTCCTATATGTTCTGTGCTCTGTTAGGTTCGAATTGAAGGAAGAATTATTACGCTTTCTTTTTCGGAGGTAGAAAGGTACATTAGTTCTTTATCCGATTATAACAAGGCTTTTTTTACTGTGGCCAAGACCAGTGAAATGGTTTCTTCAGTTAAGGTATATATATGTTCAAGTAAATGTTTTAGAATGATAAAATATTTTTTACAGGCCATGGAAGAAGATATCGAACGTGTTCTTCAAGACAAAAGCTTTTCTCCGAACATGTAAGTTTAATTTTAGATATATACATTAACATATATTTATTTTTGTCTACAAAAATCACAATTCTGAAAAAGTTCTGTATATTTACATATATACATCAGGCTTTTAATTTATCAAGTTAAAAGTTGCATATATTATCAACAGAATTAGTGTATTTCTACCAAACAAAATTTTAATTACAGTCACATGATTTCACATTTTCCTTTAAGCTTTTCTCTTGATTTTCGAGCCCTTGACTTTTTTCCATCCACATTTAAACTCACGTTTCGTCTTTTTTCTTGTTGAAGTAGCTCCTGGAATAGCTCTTTTACATTTGTATTCATTTTTGCTGATGTCTCAATGTATGAGCACGTCCAACTTTTAGCTAGTTGAGATGCCACTTTTTCTGTAACTTGTCTACTGGCAGTATCGTCAATTTTATTACCAACTAACATTATTGGAATACACTCTACATCTTCTTTTAATCCCCTAATTTCATTATAAATTGGCTTTAATTCTTCTAAGGATTGTCTTGAGGTAACAGAGAAGACCAAAATGAAAGCATGTCCTTTCGAAATACTTAATCTTTGCATTGCGGGAAACTGATGTGAACCAGTCGTGTCTGTTATTTGAAGTGTGCATACTTGCTTATTGCACGATATTACTTGTCTATATGTATCTTCAATTGTAGGAACATAAGACTCTTGGAAAGTTCCTCTGACAAATCTTAAAACTAGTGATGACTTTCCTAAAATAGTAATGTATTAGTTTGATATAATTATCTTTTTTGTATAAAAAAAATGAACAGCCGGACCTCTCATTATTCAAATAGTAATATTTTTGACAAAAATATCTATCTTAAAGAAAGACAGAATTTATGGAACAGATCTATAAAAATGATTTGTATTCAAATTTGAAAAGATTTTTAAAAAAAGCAATGTTTTTTACTATAAAGTTAAATTAAAAGAACTATTGATTATCTGTTAAAACGCTTTGTTCGATTAAGGCCAGAGTGTCTGCTCATTAATTTCTTATTTTGATGTACGTACCAACACCACCCGCTCCAAACACAACCACTCTATAATCGTTAGACTGTTCGGGATTTACCCGCAGTCGAACTGATCTATCTTTCTGTAACTAAAAAATAGAGTAAATGAATATGTATTTATTTTTAAATGTTTCTATTTATTAGCAAAAATCGTTTATGAAAATTTAACAGTAATTTTAAAATTGTATAGTTTGTTGTATAAGTGAACTGTATATATATATATATATATATAGTCAACGTTTCATTTAGAGTCTATAAAACTAGTGACGTCAAAGGAAACCTTATTGATCGTAAATGTGAATGTTTTCCTACCAAATGTCCAAAAAAGAAATTTGTCCCTATCGGAAAAAAATGAAAATATATCTTTCAATAAAGCAATGAAGTTTTAGAGGCAAAATTCGTATCCAAAATTTTTATCTTTATCTAAATATCGATAAGTGACTATATATTAAAATTTACATCTTGCTAGGTAATAGCAAGTTTTGCTTTCCAATCTCAGGCGGCGCTACATATATGCACTTTGTATATCTACTATTTATACTATATATACTTATGTATATATATAAATAAATATAAAAGTATATGCATGTTTTATGTATATATATATATATAGAATGTTTTTGCTCGTCCTAAAATGATTGATTCATGGCTTGCGGATATATTTATCTCACAATATCGACTTTCACATTAGCAGTGCTGGCTTCTTTATTTTTCTTGTATTTCTGTGTCTTTGTTTCTGTTCTTTTTTCTGAGATGGCAAAAAAACTGCACAATTATACAAGCTGCGTGACTAATTTCTCCTTAATGCATTGTATCGTTCTATATTTTCTAGTTGCTTTTTTGTATATTTTACAGAGATATGCTTTTGCAATCACTATTTATCAGTCTTCGACGATTATACATATTTCTTTCCAATCTTTTTGTTTTTGTATAATATTAAACATTTTGAAGGATATATCATTTATAAAATGGTTAAAAACCAGATTTTTTCAATAACATTATACACCCACGCTCTCTATCTCCATAACATAAGATGTTAAAATATCTCTAATGTCATACATAAATTGTTCGAGTATGTTAAATTTGTGCAGCTAATTGTCCTGCAAGCTAAAATAGAGGAAATAGCTTATAAATGCAGAATGAGATACGAAAAGTTAAGGTTTCGAGCTATGGCTAATTTCTTATAGATATAAACGAAATTTGCCTGGCTTAGCCGCTGGCTCTTTTGTCGTTGATATACGATCCGAAATGTGAATCTTTGTTAGTACTTGAATAAAGGGTTCCTGATTTCTTAATCATTTTCCGTTTCTTTCATGGAAGTCATAAAAAGATTATTTAAAACATTTTTGAATGTCGAATATCTGTACTATTCTTAATGGTACATAAATATATGATCATACATAAAATGTATTATTTACATAACTGTAGCAAGAGTTTTTATTGCATTATTTGTTACGTAGCTAAGGATTTTTGTATAGATACTGAATTTATCGTGATAGCCTGAGGTTTTCTATCTCTAATAACGCCAATTGACGCTAGAATTTGCCAATGCCTTTGGACGTTTATCTAAAATTACGTCTTCAAAAATGTATCTTTGTCAAGGTACCTTAATAATCAGAAAGCTTAAAGTAATGAAAAAGATTATGACATTATCGCCTATGTATACATAAAACTGTTTTAAAAAATTCAACATAAATAATGGTACACATATGACAATTTTTAAGATCGACGGTTCGTCAATAATAAAGAAATACCTTAGCCACAGCGATCGATTAATTTCCACATTAACGAGAGAAAAATCTCCTAGCAAAAGAGACTAGTAACCAAGCAGAATGACCAGAACGCGCGCGCTGAGCGTCTCTGTGTGACGCCGTCTGCATAATGCGCGATCAATAGACGCTTCTACTTTGGACGTCCTACCGCATCACAGAGGGGGCACTCGACTTGAAAATCGACTGGTTTCGAGTAAAATGATTTCAATCAATTTATTCTACAAATGATGACGCCAGCAATTAAAGTTAATCGTAAAAATAGTAATAGGTTCGCGTCTAGGAAATCCCTTTTACGCTTTCACCGTCATTTCCGGCAGACGATTCATTTCTATTGTTTCGGCTATCTTGTGTAAATTTGCTATGGTTTGTCGAATACGATATGTGTATTATGAACACAGGGGGAGAGCTATACTTTTCTATACAGTTCTATATGCATTTTCGATGGAAAGAGCACAAATCTGCTTTGCTGATGATTCACACTGTCAATCCAAAACAGATCTCGCCTGCGTTTTTTTATTTTCCAATTGAGAATGTAGTTGATTTATATAAGTCGAATATCATATATTAAATATTTTCTCATTAACTGAAATGATGTACGGTAAATTTCCTAGGATATATTGTAATAATTGTTTCTAAAATTCGTGGAATCAATGATCAAGTGAATAGAAAGAAACCTCGGATTATTGATTACACAAGCAATCTTTCATGAAATATTTGAAATATTTTTATGTTGGTATAAGAGTGAGTTTCTTTGCAGGGAATTTAAAATCTAGATACCAGCTACTGGTTGTAAATATTTTATACCAATTTCACTGATGGGTCTGATTAAAAGAATCTTATATTGCATAATTAACTACATATCTCTGAGTCCCTTCCGTTAAAAAACTAAACAGTTTCTCATAGCTCTGAAGCGATCGATAATAATGTTTTTTCTCATTAATTTTTCGTAGAAAATTGATAATTAGCATAGATATTTTATCTTTATATCTTTATATAGGAAAATTTCAATCTTTACTCGCTTTTTATGCTTAATTTCCTTTCTCCTAATATACAGCAATTTTTCATTTAAAATTTCTCATGTTTTCTCTTAAGACAATTTAAGCATATTTATTTATAATCATTTCGTCATATATTTATAAGCATTACACAGGTAAAAGTGCCCCGAGCTATGTTTAATAACATTCCACCCAAGCCATTATTGTTTCAATACAGGAAATAACGGTTTTTAATCACCAAGTCAAGTCATATACTTGTAAGGGAAAGTTATGACTGGAGTTCTTTTTTATGAGATAGATGGCTTAGTGTACTCTCTATCAGAAACTCTTTAATATTAGAATTTAAGTTTTGATGAAATATACTTATATAGTCATAGAAACACTACAACAATGCAATTAAAAGTTTGTGACTTTGTTTCAAACCATTATATTAAATATTAATTCGTAATCAAAGACAACAAAATAGATCCTACCTGCATTTCATGCATAACTGTCGATTTCGAGTTCGACCTACCAGATCTTCCAGAAGCCATCAACACAAAGCACCTAATGGCCGACCGTCATGTAAATGTACGATCTAAGCGACGCTGGCTGAAGGCAATATAAATGGACTTTTTCCTCCTTCTCTTCAAATATATAGGTTTTAGATTTTTTAAGCTTAGGGAATCATTCCCTATTTGTGTGTCATTCTCCGAATTAGATATACCAATGTATGCAGAATCATACATTTTTTATGCGTGACCACATACTGCCATATTGTGTTGTTTATTTAGTCAACAAACCGTAATAAAGACGGTTAGTATAATTATTCTAAGTTGATATGGAAGTTTAGAAATTTTGAATGGTAAAGTTATCGACAACTGATTTTAAACTAGTATGTTTTTGACTTTATTTCCTTATTTCCAGTATTAATGATCAATTGCATAGCTCTTTTGTAATTATTCATATGATTGCCTATAAAGAATGAAACGAATGAATCGTATACTCTTTCAAAGGGATAGATGCTGACACTTTTCTTCACTATATTCTTGATAACATCCGACACCATGCTTTCAAGCTCATAAGCTTCTGACGCGATTAGTTTGTCATCCACAATTCAAAAGCAGTCGATATTATCAATAAATAATATGCAAAATTGACGGGAATTTTTATTCAACGATGCAGAATGGAGCCCATATCAATTCGTTTATTGCAAAAAAAGATATATATTAAAAGAGTGGTAATTTGATGAGTATTTCTGCATTAAATTAAGACACTTTACGATCATATTGCGAATACTTGCCGAATTATTCTATTCAACAGTTTTAGTCAAATAAAAAGCATGTATGGACTTGTTCGCTAAGGGAATTTTCACAAGACAACGCAGCTAGATTTTTCCTTGAACGGATTTTGTTTCTTGTCAATTCCGATTAGAAATGGATCATATTCTTGTGACTCCCGAATGTATTTTACAAGTTCTTCACTTGTTTTCGATACCGGATATCTATCGACTTGACTTTCAATCTTCAGCTGCTCTACTAATTTCTTTTGAGCTTCGATCACTTCATTCGACATGATTCTGAAATTCAAGAAATAGAATGCGTGCCACTTTTTATGCTAATCAAAATCTACCTGTATGCTATTGGGTTTTATACTTAGTAGCTGCTTGAATATTCGTCCAACTCTAAATAGTTGTAAAGAATTTACTAATAGTTAAAAAATATCTTCCTATATTATTATTTATTCAGCTGAAGCAAAATTTTTTTCCAACTTATTCAAGGTTTCGTGGAATATCACTCGTCTTTCACAAATGTCAGCTACAAATAAATTATTCTTTATATTAGATGTTTACCGTTCAGTAGGTATTATTTGTGCCAAAACAAATTAGAGAGCTTGTCGCAAAAAATCAACCTGGTTAATATGAAAGCCAATATCGGCCTACTTTTTTAAAAATCTGTTACGCCATCTATTGACAGAGTATGTATGCTTAAGTAAAATTGTTTTTCTTTAATTTCAGACAAGCTTATAGCCTTATTGCGGAAAATTACCAATTTTATAACAGTATCGAATCAGGACGAAAATTGAACGATACTGTTCAATACAGGAAACTGAAAGAGAACGAGGTAGTTGAGGAAAGCCTTTCACGAAAGGGAGACGATGGTTGGGTTATCGAAAATTTGTGTTCTTAAAAATTTTTAAGTTTGCTTAGTGTGTTTTTTGGTTAAGGCTATTATCTATCTATGTTCGTTTAAATTTTCCGAAACAAATAAAAGCTAACATGCACAGCTGTTGAATAATAGACGCAAAACACAATCTATCAAAAATTGGCCCGCAGTTACAGTGAATGATTCTAAGAGCGAAAAATTGTATAAAAGATCCTTTTATGAACATGTCTGATACCTGCAATAGAACACTCTCCGATCTTATTGAGAAGAATGATGGACTACAGCAACAGAAATTCGACATGGTTAGATTTTCGAAAAGTTCTGTAGAGCGACACCCGATGGATCAATTCAACAAAATGCAAACAGAATACGAAAAGTTTATCAAAGTGAATCAGTTTATCCTCTGCACCTCTGGAAATGACAACAAACCTTCAGCAAGGACGATGGTCCTCACGAAGACAAGTAAAGAGCAGACTAGTTTTCACTTCTTTGCAATGACAACAAGTCGAAAAGCCGAAGAGCTCGTAAGTTAAAATGTCATTCTCAAGGTAGAGTACGACCTGTCTCTTTTTTTTAGGAAGAGAACAATTATGCAACTGCAATTTTTCTTTGGACTATTAATGGAGTTTTAAACCAGGTATTCAGTTTCAGATCTAACACATATTTTTTTAATATAAATTATTGTTTTTAGATTCGTGTAGAAGGCAGGGTTAATAAGTTAAGCGAGTCTGAAACTTTAAAAGACTATAGTAAGCTTTCTGATGACTATAAAGCGTACTATCATATCACTCAGCAGGGGCAAGCCGTGCAATCTGTATCTGTATGTGTTCAATGGTATAATTATAAATAATAATTCCGACTATTTTTAAGGATTTGCAAGAGAAGCATGAGAAGTTCTTGGGTATTGTTCACGAATTACCATGCCCTTTTCATGTGTAGGCGTTGTCATATAGTTGGTTTATATACATACTATATTTTTGTGTTTTAATACAATAGGCGGTCATATGCATTAGAAGCAGACTCAGTTGAGATTTTTAAGCCGGATGGTTTATTTGGAAACGAGAGAGTTTTATATAGGAAGCAAATTGAAGGAGAAGATATTAATGAACTTATTACATCAAATGGTGAGGGAGATTGGTTGATAGAAAATATATGTCCCTAATTGAATACATCTTAAAAATGTAGTTGTTTTCTTTTGATTTAAAAGTTTATTTTATCGAATTACATCGATTCTACTACGTAGACATAAACTATTAGATATTTTCATGTTAAAACATCATCTAATGAATACCATCTACTGCTTCGAGAAATATACTTTACTTCCCTTTGGATCTGGCTTCATAGTGTCAGCACCTGGCTTCCAACCAGCGGGGCAAACTGAAACAATTTAATCAGCTATCTATATAGATAGAAATTTTAGTCATACCTTCTCCATGTTTATCAGTAAACTGAAAGGCTTGGACCAATCTAAGCGTCTCATCGACAGATCGCCCTACTGGCAGATCATTAATGGTAATTTGTCTCAAATTCCCTTTATTGTCGATTATAAATAATCCACTGAGGGGCGAAAATTTATGAGCTATTGTGCAATACGAAAATGAACACTAACCGAAAAGCAATTCCATCTTCACTCTTATAAACGCCATATGCTTTCGCAATTTCGCAGTTTTTATCTGCAAGAATGGGTATTTTCATTTCACCCAAACCTCCTTGCTTTCTTGGAGTATTGATCCAAGCCAAATGGGAAAAGTGTGAGTCCGTCGAGCACGCGACAACTTCGCAATTGATGGCTTGGAATTCATCAACACGATCACTGAATGCAATAATTTCAGTCGGACATACAAAAGTGAAATCGAGTGGATAAAAGAAGAAAACCAGGTACTAAAATAAAATTTTCTTATTTTTGAAATGTATTTTATTAATATTTACTTTTCCTTTATAATCGCTTAATTTTATTTCTTTAAATTCGCCTTTAACCACAGCTTGACCTCCAAAGTCAGGAGCGGGTTTCGTTAGTTCCAACTTGGATGTTGGCATAACTTCATTCTGTTGTAAATAAAATGGGTTAGCAGTGCTAAGAGAAAAATCTGAAAAAAATTTCTCAATGACTAGCATCTAATAATATATTTCTTTGATTAGGATTTATTGATTAGTGAAGCTGTGTTGTGGTTGACCTATGTTTCTTGAAAATCTTGACCTATCAGCGGCATTAAAAAGCTCCCCGTGCGCATAAATTCTGCTGATTAGGATCAGCAGATTCCTACAATCTCGTTATCGTTTAAATTAACGGAAC
This sequence comes from Dimorphilus gyrociliatus, assembly GCA_904063045.1. NCBI lineage: Eukaryota > Metazoa > Annelida > Polychaeta > Dinophilidae > Dimorphilus > Dimorphilus gyrociliatus. Next base: position 678,563 of record CAJFCJ010000002.1, on the reverse strand, counting down.
ATCATTTTTCTATTAACACAATGAATTTAATTTTAATTAATCATGCAATCTGTTCAAATGTAACATGAGTTTATAACTGATGTTACAAATGTTTCAAAATTAAAAGAATGTGCACATAGACTCACGCATGAATTATCTCTCAATGATTGCTTCAATAAAAACAATAAATCCGTGGAATTCAATTTATCACTGATTTCAATATTTGTTAAAGATGATTCTGTCGCATGCTTTGTCAGCATTTTGGCTGATTTTTTGTAATTCACAGATTTAGAAATTTTCGCTGGTGCTTTGGATGACATAGCTAGTGGTAGAATAGCAAATGTTACCACGGCAACCAGGTGCGCTTACATTACTGGAGACGCATATTTCATAATATGTTTCCATAATTAAGGTGAATTTTTTTTGTTAATGATGACTTGCATATTTGTATAGCAACTTAATAGAACATAAAAAGTATTTAAAAAAGTTATTACCTCAACTTTTTTGCACGCCATGTCGAATAACACCTATAATGATAAAACAGAAGATTAACGGACTTAAAAATAGTTTTGAACTTTGTAGCGCCATCTCAAGGCTTTAAAAGACCAAATTCTGAAGTTTATTAAATTCTCTAATTCTTAGAAGTTCAAATATAATCAGTGTTAATAAATTAGTAATTTTCAGAATAAAACAATTTTAATACCAATCACCTACATTTGATGTTTCAAGGACATTTGTGTACACCATATCATATATGAATGTCATCCATATATGTAACGTATAAGTTACGCTTTTAGAATGACTGACTTTAGTCAAAACTATATATAACACACAAAACAATATTTCTGAAATAGACGAGTTTTTAAAAGAAATACCTTAAAGATATAGAGCTTTACACGGGTTAGTTACCAGTTAACTTCTCCGTAAATGCAACGGCTAACAACCAGGAAACAGAAGTGGATGATATTTTCGTAAAAATATTGTCGTATCAAAGCTTTTTGTAAATCTTTCCTAAATTTTTAAGGCAAGAAAAATTTCTTTGCTTAAGATAGTTTTTAACTTTTTATCGAAGATATTTCAAAAGGGTTTAATATGGCAGACATTTTGATTTTCCCAGTTATCAGAAATATAGTAAATGGACTGTGGCTCTGTTTCACTTCTTCCTCAGTCTTTGAACAGAGGCGATCAGGAGTTTTCATTTTAGTTGAATATTATCGTTGTTATTGAGTTTGAATTCTTCATCACAATGGTGATATCTTTCATGTTTACTTTCTGTTAAAATTTCAAAAGGTTGGTACCTATTTTTTGTAGGAATTGTTAAACTAGAAACCCAGTTTTCGCGCCATTGTTTCTGAAATCGAAAATTATATGTTTGATAACTGTCAAATCATGTATTTTTGAACAGTGAAAATATATGTCATTGTGAATGAGTTGTTTCATTTAACTATATAATATTAATACAACTAATAGGAAAAGTATATCAAATTTGAAAGGGCATGACTAACACAATGGAGACACCTTGCCTGCAGGTATCTAAACAAAATATTTCTAAACTTCATTTTTAGCTACAGCTAAAATAGGAATACGTTAATCATTTTCGTTTACTGGCAAATTCTTACAGGATTTGCTTTTCGACTAAATGTTTTCTGTAAAGTCCAGAAAACTTTATACCGAAAAGTTTTTTTTTGGGAGACTTTAGGAATGGAACTAAATTAATAATTTTACTCAACATTTATCCAATATAACAAATATATGTATATTACTTTCCCTAAAGCAGTTTGGCGATTAGTTACGCGCCTGTCGCATTTATTTGTCACTTTCATCTTATTCAAGCATGCAGCGGCACGAAATGAGAATTGCTAAAAAGTCTACTTCCCTATATCCATCATTTTAAGAAATAACTATATCATTTACTAATTCATTTATATCCTTCGGGCTTATAAACAGTACTTATGAAAGGTTGGGAGTGTCATTGCTTACTTATACAAGGATATTTGTTCCTGCCATACGTCTAAGTATTTCAAATTTTTTGCACTTTTGCAAAGTATTGAGATATATAAAGAAATAGTTAGCTAAAATTCTTTATTATCTATTTTTGCCATTCATTTTCCTATTACTCTAACTTATTAATGAAAAGGGTAGAATTTATTTTATTTGTAATGTAATGGGATCGTCCTTAGTTGTTGTAGTCATCCTGCATAAAATTAAATATAAATGGTCTTTTTTTCTTTTTGAAGTTGTGAAGTATTGACATAATTTCATCAAAATAGCAAAAACCCTATGTAGAGCATCTAGAGATGACCGAGTCATTTATTGCTAAAGGAGATTTAATGTAAATATTAGCCCAGTGACCTCTCCCTCCCCGCTTTTTCCTTTCGTCTCCTCCCCCCTCTTCCGCTTTGTTATTTGTCGTCATATTATAAATATATATTGAAGAAGCATCTAGACTTCAATTATTTGGATTAATTTTAGAATAGAAACTTTCTTTTGTTTCTAATTAAACTCAATACCAGTAAGCTTTCTTCAAAGTCTAATTTTCTAAAATTTTATAAACGTTTTACATATACTATTTGAGCTCACATTAGTTTACCCTTAAATCTACTACAACATACAAAGAAAATACTCTTAAATTTGCTATACAGATGTAGAAAATATGGTACCAGATTTTCAAGATTAGCTTTACATTAGTCATTAGATAAAATAAGAAAAGTGTGCTTGGTTAGAATCTTGAAGATTTATCACAAATGATTGGTATAGTTTTTTGAATGATTATATACTTTGAATTTTCAGACAGGGCTATTTCAACCTTTCTACCGAAAAATGAAAATTGAATATATTCTTCAAACTATATTCATCATTGCGTTCTTAAATCGTGCAGATGGCCGAAATACGATTTTATGCTTCGGTCACAGGGTGGAAGTGAAGTGCCTTAAAAACTTCGTACTTCGAATAGATTTTGTCTTCCATGGATATGACCCTAGAGAAAAAGTTGTGTGCTCTGCTCAACCTAAAGAAAACAAGGAATTAAGGTTAAGAGATCATTCCGCCAAAGAATATGTCCTAGAAATGTAGGTGCATTTTTAATCAGTGTTGAAATCCTAAAAATTATTATTATAGGTGTCGTATGAAAGAAACATGTGCTTTAGAGTATAAAAAGAAAACATTTTCTAACACTGAATATCCTCCTTATACTTATATTATGGTTTTCTACACATGTATACCTGGCTACGGTAAGGTCTTATGATATCAAAAGAGTTACGCAATTTATACCTAATTATCTCAGACATGAGTTGAATTATTTTAAACTTATAATTTTGTATCAAAAAACTCAATTTTCAGTCGAAACCACCATTCCAACAACTTTTAAAACTACAAAATTTGTAAATTTAAAAACAACTGCAAATATGAGCTCTCAAGAATTTAACAATGTTTCTGGAAGCCCATCACTATTTACAACTGAAGGTTATGAGCACCTTAGCTTGAAGCCTTTTACTAAAATATCCGACAAATCTAACAAAATCCCGTTAAATACTACTTATATACCCACTAACTTGAAAAATATAAGTTCTAACCCATCGTCGTTGTTAAATAAAATCTCAACCTTTTCACCAACGTCTAATAATTCAACTTTTACAAGCTCAAACACAGTTAGCAGTCGGCAGCTACCTAATCACAGAACGAGTGAGTTCTATAACACCATCAACTGTTACATAATCTCTCAAGAAATAAAAATAGCTATAATTTCAAACTTATTATGCTGTGAGATATATTTAAGCTTTTATCGGGATATTTCCAGTCTATTCTGCTGTGCTTTCTTGATGTTCTGATCAAACTTCCTGATAAAAATTAACTTTTTTTCTTCTTGAAGATGTGTATTCAAATTTTAAATCTTATACTTTTCAGAAGACAATAGATCAACAAAAATAAGACCTATTTCTTCCCAAACTACGGCTGAAGCAGACGAATCAAAACCTACTAGTAAGTAATTGTTTTCCCTAATAGTTTCAAAACTTTTGTCTTTGTTAGCACCACTATCCGCAACGAAAAACACATCAGAGAAACTCTCAACTGTTAAAACTACCGATACACCGACCACTAAACATCACATAACGGTGAAAGAGTCTTATACCGAATGTCTATCAATTAGAAGTCATGATTTATTTTGGGGAGGTGTCAACGTTTCTTTGTCGGAAAAATTCAAAATTATCAAAGCCATCTGTCCAGATAAGAAAAATCGTAATTATTTTTAAATGTAGTTTTATTATAATCTTTGTGAATATGTTTATTTTGTCTATATCAGAAGCAGAACGGCTCTGCGTTTATAATGAAGGTTGGAAAAACCCAAACACTTCAAAATGTATTTCACCAGCCACTTCACGCCTATTAGATCAAGTAAATAGAAAATTGTTATGACAGAGATATCTTCATTTTTATTTATACAGTTAAAAAAAGAAAATATTCAAGCTGATGAGGCTGCATTGGAAATTACGAAACAAACGGATAATGTTCAATATGCTGGTGATATTGAGGTCTTATCGGAAATTCTTGAGCGAATATCTTCGGATGTTCAAGATTCTTCCAACCAATCAATTGTTGAACAGATCACAATTGTATAGTTTGTTTTAAGTCTTTAAAATAAATAACAATCATTTATCCAATTTCAGGCAGTTACACAATCTGTCAGCAATTTGCTTGACGAAGATAAGAAGAATACTTGGATGGAACTGTCTAAGAACATGAAAAATCAAATTGCTAGTAATTTAATGCTTAGCGTTGAAAATTCTGCAATGAAAAGAGGAAAGTTTGTAGATCAATCTAAAAAGATTAATCCTATTGTTACTGTCAATTTAGGTTTGAATTTAAATCATAAGATGATTTTTCATAAAGTTTACTTATCAGTTTTAGAGATTAATATCGTCCAAAAAAATTCATTTATTGAAGAATATAAGTTTTTTCCTTCTACTTTAAAAGATGATTCGATTAACAGCAAGGATATTAATGAAATAATCGTTCCTCGAAAAGCAATACCTGGTAAGTTCTTATGAAGTTGAAGTTTTGTCAATTATTTTGATGAGTTTTTTTTAGTTGCTAGTATACAAGACGACACTTTTCCCATTGTCTTTACTGAATATTCGAATGTAGAATCTTATCTCTCACCATCATCTGGAGAGAGGGATGCATCCAAGATATTTGTTAATAGTAAAGTTATAGGAGCTGCACTTCCAAAAAATTCCTCAAAGGATTCGACAAGTTTAGAGAGCGATATTTTCTACATTATGCAAAATAAAAATGTATGTTGGTTTTCATTTGTTTTACATTCATTCTTATTTTCGTTATTAGACTTCAGAAAGTGGGAAAATGTTGTGCTCTTTTTGGAATTATTCAACATCGTAAGTAGCATACGTACTATCTATGACTCAGTTTCAAGTGTTTAAAACAGAAATTCTGGAGGAAGTTGGTCCGAATATGGATGCTATCAAGATCACAAAAGTAGCAATAAAACTCATACAAAGTGTAGATGCAATCATCTCACCAATTTCGCAGTTTTATTAGATATTTCGGATGTTGATTCAAAGGTTTTAATCTAATGATTGTTATTTTATAATGTTTGAAACATTTCTCTTAGCTCTCCGAAACTCATCGATTAAATTTAATGATAATAACTTATGTTGGATGTTCAATTTCTATAGTTTGCTTATTTCTCTCATTTGTATGCTTTGTAGCTTTCAGGTAAGATCCATCGTGCCAGGATAATATAATTTTGACTTATTATTTGACTACAGACGAAATTTGAGCAAACCATCTTTAGGATCAACAACAAATCTCATTAGAATAAATCTTACATTTACTATAATGATAGCTCAACTAATTTTTTTAACAGGAATCTCACGAACAAATGATCAGGTGAAATTTTCTTTTTATTGTTTATTTCCTGTGTAATTTCGACATTTATTGAAATAGGTACCATGTATCATCATGGGAGGGCTTTTGTTTTACTTTTTATTGTCTAGTTTCACATGGATGGGTCTTCAAGGTGTAGCTATGTATATTGTTGCTGTGAGTGTTTTTGACACAACGTCATCGTGCTTAAAATATATATTTCTATTAATTGGATATGGTTGGTAAATTTGACTTTTGTATTTCAAACTAATTGGAAATTTGGCAGGTTTCCCTATTGTCATTATTGGAGTCACCGCAGGATTTGATCACACAGCTTTTAAGTCCGATAAATAGTAAGTTTTTCAAATTAAAAATATGTTGGTAACTATTTTATCTTGCATTTCAGTTGTTGGTTAAATGATCGAATGATTTGGGCTTTTATAGTTCCTGTCTTGACAGTTATAATTGTAAGCCATATGAAAATTATACACTTTTCATTTATCATTTTTTAATTTTAGATAAATTTTGTGATGTTGTTCATCGTCCTCTCTAAAATCTATGGCGTCAGTAAAGGATCTAATACCAAACGTGTGGATGATAAAGTTCAAAAGAAGCGATACCTGTAATGTATTTTCTAATTATACTTTTTTGCAAATTTTAAGAAAGTAAAATTTTCAATCTAAGATCAATGGGTAAAGCGACTATTTCGCTCCTATTTGTTTTCGGTTTAGGATGGGTGTTTGGATTTTTATACATCTCTCGTGATTTTGTTTGGGCCGCATACGTGTTTACTGCTTTAAATAGTTGCCAGGGTGCAGGCATATTTATATTTCATTGTGCAATGGAAAAGACAATTCAAGACAGTTTTAGAAATTGGTTACGCAGACAGGAGTGGATATCACAAGAAGTACGAGACAAGCTTTCCCATTCTAAGTCGAATTCATACTCGTCTTATGTAAGTGTTGATTTATTTTTTTAAAAAATTTAATAAGGGAATCTTGCAGCAACATTCAAAGAAATTTCTACTGCCAAGTAACAGTAAGATACAATATTGTTTCATAATCAACACTTTTAAATTTATATTTTAAACTAAATAGTTACGGAAAGAAATTCAACATCAGTACAAGCTTCTGGTGATGGATACTTATCACCTGAAATGTGTAATTCATGTAAAAAGGATCCAGGAAATATTCATAATTGTCTATCATGTTCTCAAGATACCTTGGATATTTCTTCAGTATCAGATCATAAAATAACCCCTATTTCTAGTTCTGAATTGGATTTGAACAAAACATGCGATCCTATATATGAAAAAATGCCGGATACCAGTCAAGAAGATTCATTTATAGAAAGCGAAATTGAAGAAAACATAATTGATGTAAATAAATATATCCTCTTGGATAAGACTACACTCCAAGAGAGTAATATTGGCTGTCCTGCTAAATCAAACGAGTTCGATAATGTGAAATCTGGGCAGAATGATTTAAATAAGACGCAAGTGAATCCTAGTCTAAATGTCTCTCTCCGCAACATGAACTATTCAAATTCGCACAACACAATGGAGTCGACACCAGCGAATCTGACAGTGGGATCTAACTCTAGTGTCGATTCAAAGATAAAATTTTCATAGATACAGAAACTTTTCTGCCTTTTCTTCCTATTGCTTTTCATATTCGTTTTCCTTTGCCATTTTTTAAGTGTGCTTATATATAATAATTAGTTCATGTTACTTGGACAAGTAATGAAATCTCAGCTTCTTAAACATTCTCCTTCTTTGCTCAAGTTTTTATAAACTATATACATTTTAGTAGCTTTTTAAAATTTGTTTTATGTCTTTTTCGGAGTGAAACTATTTAAAATAAATTTCATAATTTCCGGTAACTCATATTCTCTACATGTCAATGAAAATTTAGATAATAATTCAATATTTATTCTTATTTTCTGTGAAAGTTGAGAAGCTTAATGTTAGAAATACTCGTAAAAATTAACCAGACAAGTCAATTTTGAAGACATGCATATAGTTCATTTTACCAATGGTCTGTTCTTGTCGCTGTCATCACACGATTTCTCTTTATATTTTTGGACAGCAGTCATGTATTGTGACCAAGCATCTTTCTTGTCTTCATCCTAGAACGACTGTAAAAATTACCTTATCGAAATTCAAGATGAATGTACTTACGGACGAAGTTTCTTTAACATTTTTGGCTACCAAACCGGTTTTCAATCTAGCAGTCTTCCTTTTCTGCAAAGTGCTATTATACCTAAGCTAACTTTCTCGATTTATTAAAGTACTACGAAAATTTATAACCAATTTAAACGTAAATGATGATCCTTACAAATAGTCGGGGAGCATTTTCCGTGCCCTGTTCTTTAAGAAATGCTTTCGATGGTTCATGTTTCGGGTGTATTACAAATTTCATTCTGTCCTCTTCAGTATTTTTGTGAGAGGATTCTTCGTAGGCATCTGTTTTTTCTGCATTGGAGCTCTTTTTATCTTTCATCATAGCCATATACATGGCCATAAAAGATCCATCATTAGCAAATTTATTTATGGTTTCTTGGCTTGTGGCTTGATCGTCATATTTTCGTAATTTTTCTGGCGTTGCTGAATTTACATTCACGCCATCTTCCATTTTTAGCTATAAGAAAACCGGTTTGTGATTGGGTTAACGCAAACGAGGCTAACAAATCATAATATATCTTTTATTATGTTTGTTCACTTCCATAACAACAAGTCACGTGGCGCCAAAACAGAATGGCGATGTTATTATACAAGTAATTAATTTGAATTATTCAGAAGCTCTTACAGTTTAAATTATAAGGTGGATAGCAACTAACAGAAATTTCTTAATTTCTTAATTGAAAACAAGTACAAAGATTTATGAAAAAGTTTTAATCACATTCAATTTATATTGAACTCTATTGAAAGTTTTTGTATTGGGATCACTAAAATCAGAATATTATCTATGGATCATAGAAGTGGTTTAAATTTAGAATATAATTTTGGATCGGATCATCGTCGAGAGTCTCTTCGATCAAAATATCGTCCTTTTAGTCATTTTGATAATATGTCAGAAGGAATATCTCAAAATTTGGACAGCCCTACTCCAGACAGAGCAGTAGACTCACGAAGGGGTTAGTAGTATCATTTGCTTACACTTAACCTCAGGGTTTTATATTTTTATTCAAATTTGTTTAGAATATTTTATTGATTATTAAAATTAAATTATTCTAAAAGTTTTTGAAACAGGGAAATGTTAGAATTTTAAGATTAATATTTCTTTAAATAGTGGTTAAATTGGTAAATTAATAGTTTGCTCCATCAAAAACTGGATTTAGAAAGCTTTTTACTGAAAGCACTCTACGAACACATCCTAGATCAACAAAAATCGACCAGCTAAATATTACTAAAACTAACGCATTTGAAGAGTTATGAACAAATTGAAAACACATCTATAAACATGAAAAAATATCTTTCATGCAAGAACCATGAGATTATATGCTAACTTTTATACTTGAATAGGATCAGTCTTGGAAAATCTGGTAGGTTATCAGTCACGGAGAAGAATCAGTGAGAGGGAGAAAAGAGAATTAGAATCTGAACCTTTATCTCCAATTTCAAGCACAAAAAAGAAAAGGAAGAAAATTCCCATTACCGCTAATTTGTTCGGTACAAGATATGAAGTCGGTTTGTATATTAATTTGCAATAAAGTTTCAACTTTAATAACTACTTTGAAATCTTTAGTAAGGCATATGGCCCAACGAGCTGGACTAACAATACAGAAGGAGGATGACTCTTCTTGGTTTGATAATTTTTGAAGAGATGTAACAAACTGTTTACTTAATAACACATTCTATAACAGCTACTTAATTTGGAGTGATAGTTTTGTGGCATCTGATGTAATTACTTCATTGAAAGACTATCAAAAAATCAATCATTTTCCAGGTATGGGCGAAATTTGTAGGAAAGATTGTCTTGCGAGAAATATGAGAAGGTAAACAACTGCTTTTGAAAGAGAAAAAATGTCTATTTACCTAAATCAACAGGGCGAGCCGTTATCTAGAAAATGACTATAATTTTGTTCCAAAAACATGGATTTTACCATCTGAATATAGTGAATTACAATCCTATTACAAAGACTTAAAAAGAAGAAGTAAAAAAAAAACTTTTATTTTGAAGCCATCAAATGGTGCTATGGGAAATGGGTTTGGCTTTAGCTTTAAATTTTCAAGAATTCAGGTCTCTTTATTTCGTATACCTTTCAGAATTATCTTGTACAGAAATGCTGAAAAAATTGCTCAAAGCGAGCAAACTGTTGTTCAAGAATATTTAGAAAAACCATTGCTCCTTGAAGGATTCAAGTGTGATATGAGAATCTACGTGCTAATGACATCTTGCGATCCCTTAAAACTGTTTTTATTTGATGATGGATTGATAAGAATGAGCACCGAGAAATACACTCCACCAAATGAAGGGAATATAGTTTGTATTTAAATTTACATTTTTACTGTATATCAAATTTCTTATATTAATGTTAAAATAGGAAAAGTTGTTTATGCATCTAACAAATTATTCCGTGAATAAACACTCTGAAAATTATGAAAAGAGTGGTAAAATTGACACTGGAAGCAAAAGAACATTACAATACTTCCGAGAGTACATCAGAAAACGCGACATTGACGACAAGCTGCTTTGGCGACATATCATTGATTTGATAATTAAAGTATTTTTCCCCTTTTAGAATCAGAATTTTAATTTCTGCATGTAAACAGACTATGATCGTTGCTCACCCACATGTTCTTCATGCATATAGAATGTGCCGTCCAGGTGTTTCTACTGGAAAAGATTCAGTTTGTTTCGAAATTTTAGGATTTGACATAATGTTAGATAAGAAGCTGAAACCTTGGTTGTTAGAGGTTATTTTGACATGTAGAAGTTTCCATTAATAACGTTATTTAAATAGATTAACAGATCACCCAGTTTCGGAACTGATGAGCAGCTAGATTATGATATAAAATCGACCCTACTGTACGATACTTTCAAATTACTAAACATCCGCGCAAGCGACAAACGACGCAATATGGCTGAGCAAAAAGCTCAAGCTCAAAAACGACTATTTCAAGGTCGCGTTAAAAAGGAATTAGATATAACTGACATTCAAAAGAAGAAAATTTCTCTCTCTAAAAAGAAAGATGAATTGAAAGATCTTCTTCAAAAAGTAAAGAAAGACGCTGCTCGGGATTATTACGAAACCCAAAATTGCGGGGGATTCCAAAAAATCTTTCCCCCTCCAGATAGACATGCAAGAGAGAGATATGCTAAATTAATGAGCGAAGTTCATAAGGTTAAACAAATATAGATCAAGTGTGTTTGAAAATCAGTTTTTTTGTATTCCAGATATCTATGGAAGGTTTGGGAAAGGCTTCAGGAGCATTTAGCCAGGAAATTCTCAGAACATACAATAATCCTTTGAAGGAAGAAGATATATTAGATCTTTTAGCTCAATGTGAAGCTGATGAAAAATTAACTGATAAAAATCTTTCCAAAAATAAGTTTTCTCACGATTTGAGGCATTCAAGAGGTTTTCCAGGATTTAAGAAATCTACAGAAGAATTCGATGAAGATAGTGATGATGATTATGATCATGATGATCCTGATGGCGGTGAAGATTGCGAGAGCGATAATATGGAAGAACCTTTTGCATTTCGGAACGGTACAAGGCGATCCCGTTCTGAGTGCTCAACTCAGCGTCGAAAGCTTAGTAGACCTAGCAGTAAAACACATAAAATCGGACGTACAACAAGTGAAGAGCGCTTTGGATGTCAAGCTAAACAAGAAGAAGAGAATTTAAAGCGAACTCTCAGTGCATTAAATGATATGCGTATTAAATTTCCTGGCAAAACAGACGAAGAGGCCGAGTTTATTTTAGACAAGGTTAGACATTTATTTTTTTAGTAGCTATTATCTCTTATATGTTAACTTTAGATGAATGAAAACTGGAAGTTTCATAAACCCCGAATAGCTTCTTATTGGCTAGTTAAACTTGATTCAATCAAAAGAAGGAAAGTTTTAGATATCGTTCGAAGTAACGTCAAAGCTCTTTTGGTGAAAGTTTGGAAGAGTGCTGATATTGAAAATATCCGAATAAATCGCATATTTTCCAGAGTATTTAATCGGTTACTGTGGAGTCATGGACAAGGTTTATGGAATTGCTTTCAAGCAGCAAGCCAATCATGGGAAACAATTTTTAGTAAATCATCCGACGTTATTACTCCTATAGAAATGCTTTGTTGTAGAAGAGTGGTACAGCTATGTCGGGACTGCCTCTTGATAGTTTATCAGTTCGCATCCGAGTCGAAGACAGCTAGCAAAAACTCTCCTTCTCCAGATCCTGTCTCAAAGTAGTACAAAACAAAAAAAATTTACCTCACAAATATACACTTTATACATGATTTATTTTACTTTCCAGAAAACCGATTAGTATTGAAAGAACAATTGGTACTCAGTGGAATCAAAAGGATTCTTTATCAAATTTTCGAATGAACAGAGGAACACCTATAAGACAAATTAATCTAATGACACTCACATAAACTTCAAAGATAACATTTCCTTTACAAAAATGAAAATTTAAAATAGAATGCTATCCTATGATATTCATGCAGTATATACTGACTATATGTACACGTATAATGACAATAAATACAGTACTAAGCATATGATATGAAAGTTAAATGCACGTTTGTTTATAATATTTAGCAGGAAATTCTAAAGCTAACACTTTCGGAAGAGTTTGCATACTTTCAATAGTTTCATATCTCACAATACGAAATTATTATCTGATCTGTTTATTAGCTTTTCCTATAGATCATATATTCATAAGAAACTATTTGACACGTATAAGTAATTTTCAAATCTCAAATACTAAGTCGTCTCCTTGCCGGTAAGCGTACTTAACGGAGGAGTTATTTTACTAACGATTTATGTTACGGTATTTTTGTTTTGATTAATATACTTGTTTCTAGTTATTTGTACTTATACACAATATATCATTATCTTTTTCGCTTTTTATTGCAATATAACTTTCGATGGAACCAACTTTGTAATTGCACTGTTGCTAAGTTTAATTTGGCTCAATGTTTAAACCTAAGAAGAAACCTTACTCGTCACCTAGCAACCGAATTGACTACTACGTTGCTAAGCAAGTGGAAGACTATGCTGTTTAGGCGGTGTCTGTATGTGCAGGGATTCTATCAAAAGAATACTGTAAAACGTTTGTAGACGGTTAAAAATGTCATCGAAAGATAGGATAGTTGGCTCAACTATTGATATTAAAGCTCTGTATTACATGGAACTAAATAGACTATTCCTCTTCTTTATCTTCATTCTTACTGGCCTTTTGTACTTGCTGTTTAATTACAAGAGACCCAAAAATTTCCCTAAAGGGCCATGGCATTTACCTTTCTATGGTACAACACCTATAATATCTAGACACGATCCAAATGCTTTGGTGGATTTATCTCGTCTGTCAAGAACGTACGGTAACGTCTTTTCAATCTCAAAAGGAAACAGGTAAAAAGAAAAAATGAAGTATGCTACAAATCTATTTAATCAAATTGTATAACTTTAGATTCATCATTGTTGTCTGTGACTTTCCTGATATGAAGAAATTTCTTGTTAACAATGGGTTAGCATTCTGTGGACGACCGAAATATTTCGAGACGGATGATGAGAAGCAAAAAATTTTAACAAGGGGGCTGTCTCATTCAAACTATTCAGAGGAGTGGAGACGTCAAAAAAAATCATGCTCTTATTTTTGTGCCCTACTCGAAAGGATGAATAGTACCCTTGAATCAGACATCCAAACAGAAATAACAGATCTATATAAAACATTAGCCATCAAGAAAGATTCTACGGTACCAATTCGAAAATTATTTATGAAAACCTCCACGAATTTGTTACTTAAGACTCTCTACAACGAAAGATTTCCTTTGACAGACACAAGCGGGGAGCAAATATATTATATGTTATATGATCTCTTTGAAAAGATAAGTGAAGTGGATTCAATTAAATATAATCCACTTTTGTATTATCATCCAAATTATAAAGGTAAATGGAAGGAGTATGAACGATGTTTAAAGCTCCTTAGACACTTCTTAGAACAACGTAACATTGAGCACAAAACAACAGTTAGTGACTTTGCTTATAAACAAAAACCGAAAGATTTTGTTCAAACATACTTTCAAGATTTATTTTTCCCTATCTTTAACACTCCAAGAAGCTTCAAGCCAAATGAAGATTGGTTGGATGATATTGTTGAAGATTTAATAATAAGTGGCGTAGAGCCTATAAGTAGTGCTTTATCGTGGTGCATTTATTATATGATTGATAATCCTTCCGTTCAGCTGAAAGTTCAGGAGGAGTTAGATAGCATAATACCCGAGGAGAAATTACCTTCTTTAAAAGATCGTCACAAGTTACCTTTTACTGAAGCTAGTGTATTGGAATCTCTTCGTCTGGGTTGTATCTATCCAATTGCTATTCCACATGCTACTCTCTCTCGTGTTACAATAGATGGGCGTTCAATAAAAAGAGGGACTGAAGTGTGGTTAAATCTCTTTGCAACTTCAAGAGATCCTAAGCTTTGGGAAGAGCCAGAAGAATTTGTACCAGAGAGATTTTTAAATGATGTTCGCCGAGTGACGATACCAGAATATTGGGTACCTTTCGGTATAGGTTTGTATCTAAATAGTGGGCTTTTTTTAAGAATTATTTTAAATGTATATGTAGGGGAAAGGAGCTGTGCTTGGCAGCAAACGAGTTTAGTGCAAATATTCCTCATTTTCGCTTCGATTATGAAAAAATTTAGCTTTCATACAATAAATGCTTCTCCATTGTCATCATGTCATCCAATTCAGGGAGGATTAACAAGAAAACCAGCCGATTTCCAAATTTCTGTGTCCGCAAGAGATCATATATTTAAGGATATTGAATAAATATTCATGTTTAAAATTTCAGCACAGATTTACAAAAATAACTTTTTCTCTCTTTCAGTATATGATTACTTCGATAATAACATGGATTGTTCAAACAGAATTTTATAAAATATTAGCGTTTAGGATAAGTTAATGTTCATTTATATATACAATGTTGTTTATTTACAAGTTAAAAATACATGTTGATAGCCGAAACTCAATGTCATATTATATAGACGTGAAAAATATAATTTTATAAAAGTACTTGCTTTCTTTTCAAATCAAACTTGTTTGGGAAGGAAAAGAACAAATTTTCCTAATCTGAGATTTTACATTTTATATATAGAAGAAAATCGAAACTGGTAATCTTATCGTTTAGTTTACAATTAGTGTTTTCAAAATGCTTCTTTTTGCATAGTTACTGATAAGAAATATTTGTAAGCTACATTTTTCTCGCAAGCACAAAAAGTGGTTGAGATCACAAAAATTCATGAACAAAGTTAACAATCTATTGAGCAACGGCGCTCGTCAAAACAGCAGTGACGTGTGGTGTGCCATTGCAATTGGATGAGGAAGGTTGGACAACAGCATCGTTTTCTAATTTCTCCAAACTTGATGATATCTTTTCTGCAAATGGTTCAAGCATATCAGCAATAACTTCCTCCGCCGATTTTAGGTGGTGATATGGACTATGATGCTGCTGTCTTTTGGGATCTCCGTAAATTAATGAATTTACCAAAGGAGAGGCGGATCTATGAGTTGGGGGAACCTGACAATTGCTACTGACTGCTGTTTCTGCCTCATCTAAAAAGCGATCCTGATAGTCTGTTATACCAGGATTTAAACCATATTTTCTCTTTTCCAAACGAGCTTTTTGAGCAAAAGCATCATGTCGTTCAGTTTTCTTCCACAAGTAATAAAAATTTACCAGTTCTTTGACGCTTCTGGTTTTAACTTTGTGCTGATGAATTAAATTGAAATTTTTTCCATAATGTCTGAGACCATTTTCAAAGTTGCGGCACTCTTCTTCAGACCATAAGGTGAAGACTTGTGAAGTAGCGTGCGGTAATTTCATCTTTGTCCGACGCAAAGCTTCCTCAGTTGAATAGCTGCTTTCTAATAGAACCTGCAAAGCCTCCTCGTCGTCATGTAAATGACTTCCGATGGGAAGGCTACTTATCGAATCTGATTCTACTTTGAGTCTTAACAATTGAACATCTCTCAGATACTGATCAACTGTTCAAAAATAAAGAGTAAATAATTGACAGGGACTAAATGATAGTACCTTCATCGGCATTAGTAGCTTCCGGATTCCAGAGAAGTTTGTCATCATTTTCATATGGTGGAGTGTCACCATAATGAGCTAGGCCGTCAGGTACCACAGCTTGATATGATACCCCAATACATATAGTCTATGATTACCAATACATTAGTTAACTAAACAAATATGGCTATTCAACATTACCTTTTTCCATTCTTCATTTCGTTCTGGTTCGTAATCTACGTCATCTTCTGACTCTTCAGCATTCTCTGGAGTTGAAAAAATATCGTTACGAATATACTACAGAATTAACTACCCACCCTCTAGTAGCTTTTTTGTTTCTGAAACAGTATCAAGCAGTTCATCAACACTTGTTCCAGCTTCATCAGCGTCATTATTATTTTTCAGAAGATCTCGAGCAATAACTTCCTTATCAAGAGTTAAATCTTGATTGCTTAAATTACTGAGTAATTCTTCGTCACTACTAGATCTTCTGTCAGGGAAATCTGATGAAGCGGGATAGCTATACATTGCCATCAGTTTTTCAATAGGTATATCACTCTCCTAAAGTAAGAAAAAATTATCTAAAAATATATAATTCTGTTAATTAAATTAAAATCTACATTTTGTAAATCATCCAATTCATTGGCACAGCTACTGGTCGCACTCATTGCTTCCTCCTCCTCTAAGGTTCTTTCATCGTCATCATCGTTCTTGTATATATCCGCTCCAGGATCAAAATCTCGATCAGAATCTGAAAATAAGTACATAAATTGCAAAATTTAATATAAACTCTTTGTAAGACTTATTTAGCGACTTAACAAAGAAAAATAGAAGATTATAAGACTATTTTACCTTTGACTGAGGGACCATCAGAACCGGCGATCTGAAATATATTGTCTAAATTATAACCTGTCCTTTTTATCAATATAGTAATCATAATGGGATATCAAAATAGAACTAAAGCGATTAATTAGTACTGCAACCCTTACGAAATAATAAAATTAACGAAAATTATGCTTATAGAATGAAAACATTTGAAAAAATAATAAAATTAAACACTACACACTTTATAGGTAAAAAAATTAAATGTAAATTTGTATTCTACAGCCTAAGATTTCTGAAAATAATAATTCTAACGAAACATGGAAACAAACCAACCTCCGCCATATTGGGTAATTTCTACGATAATTGAAAACGAGACTCACGCTTACTTCTTGTAAAAATCATACTGATTGGCTGATTCCATGACCACGTGATAGTTTAGGCGCGTAGTGTCATTTCTTTTGCAATTTAGTAATTTTAATTTCAGAAAGATCATATATAACGTTTAATTGTAAAAATTCACATATTAATTTGGCACACTTTAAAAAGTACACACAAAGCACATACTTAAATATAAGTCTGTTTCGAGTGTTTGATCAGATTGTTGCGTTTCAAAGTATCAGTCTTCATACTTGACTGATCATCTGTCCGAGACCCAGTGTCAACTTCACGTCCTGTAGGAATACTAACAGCAAACCGTGTTCCTGATGACTGGATCTCTTTACAACTTTTGTCTCTTCTATCTTCTGGAATAATAAGATCAACTGGAGATATACGATTCTTTATTCCTTTACTGTTGTTGTTAGTCACTACTTGTAGGGCATTTGAATGGGGCTTCATATTTTGTTTTGCATCGGATTGTATTTTAGGTTTCATAGTGATCCTTGCGACATTCTTTTCAGGAGCTTTTATTGTCGAAGCTATTTGAATATAAGACTTATCGTTTACAGGTTCGTTAGTAGTTTTTGACAAAGATCTAGATATGAGTGGTCTGAAGTTTGCAGCTCCTTTACCATATGTTCTTCTTTTATCTACTATGGACCTTCCGCTTCTAGTATTGACTATTACATCTTGTAAGTCTAGATCGGAATGGACTGCTGTAGATGGAGCAGTAGGTGGAGGCTTTGGTAGGAGGGATCCATAGTATTGAGATCCCGTTAAAAATGTGCATTGTTCTTCGGTATACACGTCAGCTTTAACTCCACTCTCTGGTCTGGATGCTGCCTCAACATCCATTGAATTAAATGTAAAAGCAACCGATGTCACTGAAGCATCAGCAATCTTTGATTTTGTTCGATTAGAAACTGATTCTACTTTACTTTTAACAATATCATCATATACGATATTTGGACTTGTTAACGGTTCATTGTCAAAAGATAGCTCAGAAATTCGACTGTTCGACTTTTGAAGATTTTCTGCTAAATCTGTTACTTGGGAACATGTTACTGATTTTGGTCTGGATTTGAATTTAACTGCGGAGCGATTTGTAGCCACTTTTGATTTTGATCGAAAAAATACATTTTCTTCCTCGTTATAGTCTTCTTCCTTAACCAATTTTCTAAATATTACAGGATGGGATTCACATAGATTCTGTCAAACGAATTTAGTTTTATAAAATTATCATTCATTACTGGCTACTAATTCTTACAGGTTGGCATATTTTTGCTTTGGGCGCTTTGGCCTTCATCACTTTTGAGTGGGGATCTACTAGTTGGTCTTCCCAACAGAGTGGAACTTTTTCTGCAGTAATGATCTCTTCAGATAAGTTTGTTATATTATCCTCACCGATTTGAATTCTTTAAAACAAAATAATCAAGTCAGGTAAAAGAAAGTCTGTAAATATAATGTAATAATATATACATACGAGCATGACTGTTTGTTTGTGGCTTGAATGCCATTCATTCCTATTCTAATACAATCTCCTATAGTTAGTTGCTTCGCTACTTTGCTGCCGGTCTCGCAGTTAATAGTAAACAAGTCCTCATCTTTTCGTTTCTTTGAGGAGAAGGTTTCTAGAAAAGTCATATCTACCATTTTTTTTCCAAAAAAACTTTCTGATTTTGATAATTCGTCTTCCTTTCTGTGACCCCTGGTATAATAACCTTGGGTAATATTGTGATTTTTGTCCTCAAACCTCTCTCTTACAGCATCCTTAGCAGACTTTTAACAAGTACACTAAATTTAGTGAAACCTTTCAATTTTAAATTTACAAACTTTTAATTGGCGATTAAAACTCGTGCATTTTACTTCTTCAATGTCCCAATGAGTTTCTGTAACTGGATGTACCTTATTGTTTCGCTTAAAATCTGAAATTAATTGCATTACTTTTTAAAAAATAATGTCACTATCTCATAGTACAAACTTGTTGTTTTAGGCCTTTTTCTTGTCGCAAATCGAGGAGAGCCAGACCGTCTGGATTCGTTTATACCGATTGGACAAGATCCTGGACGTGAGCCATAGACTAAATAGAAATAATTATGAATGATTGAAAATAGTTCACCATTTTAATTATTACCACTCAAAGATTGTAAAGCCTTACTACTTGAACGCATGAGAAATCGTGGTCTCTTAATTCCGATAACTGCTGATTTTGATCTCCGATCTCTATTTAAATGAATCGGGCTATTTTATTTTAATATCTTAACAACTACGACTGACCTAGCCAATTTATACGCTTGATGAATAACTTTATGTTGCTCTTCGATAATATCCTCGCTGCTTTTAGATTGGTATAGTCTTTGACTTGAGTTCACATCAAGATTAACAGATGTACTGCTAAGCTGTGGTTGGGGAGGAATAAAGTCATTTTCAGCCTCAATTTTACCTAAAGGCCGCTTCTTTAAAAGATATTTTCGTTAAAAAATAAGAAGATATGTATTAAATCTATCAATTTACTTGTAAATGCTTCTTTATTATTATTTTCGATTTTTTATCAGAAAAAGCGATAGCCTTCGCATATTTTTGTGCCATCCTTTGGAATAAATTTTCGGAAGATTTACTTTGGTGAGACAGGTGGGAACTAAAGCAGATCGATTAATGAAGGGTTATAAACTACTCTATACTCACTGGCAAGTTAATCAGTACATAAGTCCATCTTATGATGTTTTGAAGGAATTGGTATATTTCTTAGTCAGATTCGATTTTGTCACTGAAATACTTCAAGAAAGTTCAAATTCACTCCAATGGCAAATTATATTAAACCCAACCGTGTTGTTCAGCAAAATACACTTGTCACCAAGCGAATGTTGGCCGCCAAGGAAAATCAATATTTTATTGGTATTCAAATAAACTGTTGAAAAATATTGGCTTACTGGAGAAAGCAAGATAATATGCTCTATTTTCAGTCTATGATACAGATTTTTAAATGAACTTTGTCAATTCTAAAATTTTCTCAGGTTTTTCAATAAATAAGCATTGAAAAAAAAATACTATAAGAAATATTGATATTATGTGAAATGTTATTGTGGTAATGTTTTGTCTATTTTGTTATATTTTAAATTCTCCAGAAATTTCTTTTTATCTTTACAATGATTACGGATAGTTTATCTTACTCTAAGTAATATTTTGATTGAACCACAACATTATAAACTTTTCGACTTTTGAATTAGTTAATAAAGAGGTAATATCAGCAGTTTCGTAAAAACTCTAATTTGCGCAGATTTTTCAGTGTTAAATGCAGAGGAATTTTTATTTTTTACAGATAGTAAATATACTGAATACTACGAAAATTACTTATGATTTCCAAAACGAGGCTCAGTTTGAGGCATTTCCTTCGGAAATTCCAATTTGAAATTTGTTTTATATCAATGATTTAAAGCTGAGAACTTCTCATAATATAATCTGTTTCAAAGATCGTTCTAAATGTTGTGAGTTAACTTATTTTAAAAAAATTTACTTACGTATACTTTATGACATTGTTAACCATAGCTATCTGTTAAAATTTTGGTTAAATGTAAACAACGCGGGTATTAGGTGACTAATTACTAACTTATTTATACTAATTAGTGGTCATGGAAAAGCAGAGAGAAGGAATAGACATTATGAAGACATGTAAGATATCTAAATTTATCGATAAAAAGTTTGGAAGATTGTGTCACAATGACGATAATCAAGAGGCGCATTGCGATCAACCTAATGAATCAAACAGGTAAGGATGGCAAAATGAACCAACTGTGAATATTATATATATATACTTTCATTTCTTATGTAATTAGTTTTAACCCTTTCAGAGAATTCTGTAACCAGTTTTATATAACACTAATGCAGCCAATTATTTAAACTTCAATATAAAGTTTTATTATACAAGAATTTATTATTCATTTTCTAGCTTAAATTCAAGGGAATCTAATATTCCAATAAGAAAAATGAATAAATGTCTCGATTTGGATCAGATTAAGGAAAATTTGAGAATTAAAAGGGATAATTCAACGAAAAATGCGAAATTGAAACGAGATCCATCCGATAAACCACGAAATAAACCGGTTATAGCAAAAAATTTAAGTAGAACACAAAGTAGTAGCATTGTAAGTTAAACAAAGATTTTCTTAAAAATTTGTCGCTAAAGAGTGTGTTTGATAATTAAAGCCATGCTTGTCGGAAACAAAGCTGAAGAGGAGGCATTCGGGAACGACCGTAGATACTGCTTTTGCTCGGCAAGTGGTTGAGTCTAAATCTACAATAATTTCTTCAAAAGTCATCCGTTCAAAATCTGCTCGCATACAGAGCTCAACTATGGTATTTTTGTTACGATATGAAATGAATAGATCTATCAAATTCTGTATTTGTTCAGGAGGACAGAAAGCAAGCTGCATTACAGGCATTTGCTAATCGTCGAACTCCTTCACCAAATGTTATGGCTGAAGATCCAAATTTAAAGAAAAAAGTTGAAAAAGCTTTAAAAGTTAGATTTTATCTCTTGCAACAGCGAGGTCCCAATTCTTTTTTGATTGGTGGAGACGCTCCAGATCATAAATATAAAGTTGTAATTGGTCCTCAAAGTTGCAGTTGCACTAGAAAGCAGTGTCTTCACATTTTATTCGTCATGCTTCGAGTATTTAAGGTTGAGAGAAACGATCCTTCTTTATGGAGCGTCCAACTTAAAAATTTTGAAGTGGAAGCCTTGTTTAGGAAATACTATCAGCGACGAGAGCAGAGAATAGCCGATATGAAAAGAAGAATGAGCGAATCCATCCATTCGAAGACAGAGAGCTGCACAACAACGGATGGCTCATTAAGTGAAGACTCTCAAGACGGGTGAGTTGTTAAGATAAAAAAATAGAGAAACGTAAGTTAACCGTGTTTTTATAAAAGTTTAAGACTAGAGGATGAGGAGGAAAGCTGTCCAATTTGCTTAAGCGAAATCCTGGATGGAGAAAGCTTAAACAATTGTGATAAATGTATAAACAAATATCACCATCACTGCCTTGACAGATGTATACCCAAAATTTTCTGTATACTTTCCTGTGGTAATAGTCTTATATTTTTAAGGGTTTGCTGAATGTCAAAAATCTGAGAGAAGATTAACATGCCCACTTTGTGATGAAAAATGGCATACTAACATAGCCCATAATGAAGTTACAGCTAATTCTGATAGTCTCCTTCTACCATCTGTATCCCCCGGATTGAATACATCCGAGTTGCCTCACACTATTCCAGTTTCAGCCGATTTACAACCATATCTTGTGGAGTGGGGTACCGTTATTGGAGAAAATTTATCCTCCTGTCTACTTTCAACAAACTGGAATTTCAGAGAAACAGGTCTTAAAGAGTTGTCTAAGACAGCATCTCAAACGCTTTCAATATCGGCACATGATGTCAGCATCCAAACAAATATACTACAATGTAGCATGAAAATAATTGCTTTTACTTTAAATGATCCTGTTTACAAAGTTTTCATTCAGAGTCTGGTTTGTAAATATATATATATATTAAAAACTACAGTAGACGTTATTTGAAACTAACTTTACAGAAAACGCTAAGGAACATTTTAGCTTTCACACCATGCCGAAATGATTCAGAACGAAATAGACTAGAAACACTGTTAAAACCTGTTTTAGATAGCTTATTAAATAAGTGCGCCAACTCAAACAGGTAAGTAGTTTGTATTTAAAAACATCGTACCCATGTAATATTAATTATAACAGAAAAACGAAAGTCATATCCCTTTCGGCTATTCTCGGCTTTATCAAAGGCCAGGAAGGTGAATTATCTATAGGAAAAGAATTAGATGGATTTTCACCTACAGGCGTTGATGAGCTTACCTTAGTGTTGGAGTGCATATCTGGCGTTGATGAGACAAGGGACTCTACTCCTTTTCAGCATTTCTTAGGTCGCTTATTTGCTTTAGAGCTACTTTTGGACAGATACAAATCGTTTTTTCTGTTGAATGAATGTATTGGAGAGAAGAATTCTCGAAAATGTTCGAATTTACACAAGATTAACATGACACTATATTTTCTAAAAAAGACATTTTTTTTTAACCACGTGAAAGTAGCAACACTATCGAAAAAGCTACTTTTTAACATCATTAAAATTCAAGACGATCATGGCATCAAGTGGATTTTAACTCAATATGAAAATTCTGACTTTTCTATTGCAGACTATATAAGAAAAAAACTAGCTAATAGCTTTGAAAGAATATGGCCAATAAAGAATGAACCTCCACAAAGAGAATTATTAGCAGATAGTAATTACACTACCCATGTACATCAGGTGCAAACTAATAGTTACGAGAGAGATTCTACGGCGGGCACATACTACCATTGTCAACCTTTGCAAAGTGATGCTATTGCTCCTCCTTCTGTTCCAGTACCCAAAGAAGATGACAGACCTCTTACAGCGCCTGAAAAATTAACAGATGGAGTGTGGGGAAGTGACAATACTTCACTCACCACAGAAGGTTTACCCCTGACCCAGAACTGTTCAGCACCATCTTGCTGTCAATGTTTCACAATTGATCATGGCAAGTGTAGCATTAAGTCAATTCATCTATCAGAAACCCTATCAAATCAAGAAGTAGTAAATTCTTTACGAAATATATCATTAGAAAATTCTACTTTGAATGAAAACCAATTACATCATTCTTGTATGCAAAATATTCTCAAAATTAGCCATACAGATGATAAATTATCTACTACAATAGATGCTATTCCAGAAAATGGTGAATATTTCCGACCAGAATCAAGATTAGGATTCATAGACGATGACTCTTCATCAGAAACTCAAAAACTTGCAATAGAATCAGATATATCAAACAGCTTAATTACTGATTTGACCAGTGAATCAACAGATGATAGATTTTCAGAACTGGATGAAGATAAAGACGTATTTACGATTGAAGTTGCAACTTCTCCAACAAAAAATTCAGATGAGTGCAAATGTAAAGAAGAAGTTGAAATTGAAGAGGATAAGGCCCTTGTTGAGGCTCTTCTGCGATCTGAGCAGCAAAGTAAACTACCAAATGTTCCAGGGTTAAAATGTTTACCACTAGATTCGCATGTAACTGATCAAGCCGAAACACATAATGTTGAACCATATATTGAAAATCTTCATTGGGTGAAAGGTCCTACTATTGGTACAGGAGGATTTTGTACTTGCTATCTTGCTAGAGATAAACGTACTGGTACTCTTATGGCTTGCAAACAGATATGTTTGGTCAGAAATAATCAAAAAGATGAAGAAGTAGAAATAGCAAAAATTGAAGCAGAAATACGACTAGTTGGTAAACTTTCCCATCCGAATATTCTTCGATTATTAGGAGCGACGAGACACGGGTCTCATTTTTTTATGTTCACCGAATGGATGCCTGGTGGGTCAATAGCAAATTTGCTGGAAACCTACGGTTGCTTCACTGAAAATGTAACCATAAAATATATTAGACAAGTCATTCTTGGATTAGCATATTTGCATGAAAATAGGATTTTACACAGGGATTTAAAAGGTACTAGATTACTTTAAATGATACAGAAACCTATTTATGATTGGCCTCCTTTACTTACAGGTGCTAATTTGGTAGTTGACAGTAGTGGGCAAAGAATAAGAATTGCTGACTTTGGAGCTTCAGCAACTTTACAAGGAGATATGACTGGATTAGACGAATTCAGAAATGAGTTAATGGGTACCATACCTTTCATGGCACCTGAGGTTTTGAAAGGGGAAAGCTATGGAAGATCAGCAGATGTATGGTCAGTGGGGTGTATAATTATACAAATGCTTACAGCAAAACCGCCTTGGTCTGATCGACATTATGAAAAGCACTATGCCTTAATATTTCGAATCGGTTGTGCCACCGAAGGACCTCCGTTACCAACAATCGAGAGTCCTCCACTAAAAGATTTGTGTTTACGTTGCCTTGAAATAGTCAAGGGCGACCGATCGGCTGCAAAAGATTTAATTAAGCATCCTCTTTTTACGATGTGCACAACCCATTAAGATTTCATACTCAGTTCATTTTTATTTTTACAATTTTGCATTGTATATTGCCTTACTTTGTTATACGAATACAGCCGTAGTGATTTGAAAAATTGATATTTTCTATACAGTTTTCTTATTTCGACAATATAATTATCAGAGATAAAGAATAAATTCCATGCTGCGCGCGCAACGACGGTAACGCCACAGCGTGACTTTGCACTGGATGACAGGTGACGGTTGACTCGTAAGCCTTTTATAGGTGGTATTCTGTTCGACAAATTTTGCACTTATAGGTTTGCATTCTGCTCGATTATTATAGCAGCATAAAATATGAGCGCTATTCGAAAGAGTGCTCCGGATATCCGTGTCCGAAAGAATAGCACATCCCTACGACCTAGTATAATAGGAAAAAGAAGTGTGCCGGACATCAGAGAAACTTTATGTGACGAGCCTGATCAATCGAAATGTGCCGAAATCAATACAAGCCCAGCAATTGGTGGATATCTCAGTGTTCAGAGTGCTCCTAGTTCAAGAAGATCCAGTGCCGAAGTCGAGAGTAACAAATTTCAAAGGGAAAATCGCTTAAGTGTACCCAATATGGTAGGTTGGTTCTTCTCTCTTTGTTTTCTAACCTGAGAATATTTTTCTCTGCCCATTGTTATTTAATAGAAACAAAAACTAGCCATAGCTTTCATTGCTATCTTCACGTAAAATTTATGTCTAAATTAATCTCACTTAAAAAAATATTTTACTTAGGAAGACAATAACATCTAGAATAAACGCTGCTTTTACACTATTAAAAACGAACGCGTGTAACCGTATATAGCACTGTTTATAATATGTTGCGCGGCAGGTACACTACCAGGTTTATAATCTGCAAAACTGACAATTCTAGATTGTCTTTTACGACTAGAAGCCGATTTCTGATCATTCTTACGTATTGGAGTAGTAAAAAATGTTTTTAAATAAATATTGATGATAGCGATCGAATCTATCGTTGTTGAGTGTTATAGGAACGTTAACAATCAATAATCTAAGAATATTTATTAGAGGCTCACCAAATTTTGATAATTAGTTTGTTGATTCAGGCGATTCTCGCTTAAGCTTTGAACGATACAATGCAATCATACTGTAATGTAGATATTGTTCTTAACTGCGGATTTTCCTCCTTGTTGTGTTGGATGTCTGAGAAAGTGTTATCAGTACATTATTAATTTTTTTATACTTATAGGAAATGCTATGGTCTAGTTAGTGAATTTTTTTATAGATTTGAAAATCATTGCATAAAAAAATGAAATTTTAAATTTTTTTGCTGAAAATAACTTTGTATAGCTAACATGTAAAGTAATGAAATTCGAAAAACAGAACGATTGGACATAAAGTAATCCATTTTATGACCTGAAAGCTAAAAACACATGTTTTCATAACCACCTGATATACTATTTTTAGCCATATACTATTATTAAAATGCTTCAAATTTCAAAAGTTTTAAAAAGATTACTTGAGTTCATTCGAAGAAAATTAAAAATTCCAAGCCAAGTTTTTTCTGTATCTACAAGATGGCGTTTGCAAGCAAACATCTTCAATAGATAATTATCGATAAACTAATTTTATGCAACTGTAATTTATAGCACGTTTTTGTAAAAGAATATTTTTGTTAATTTAAGAAACATTTAATTTTATGTTACTCAGATTAGATGTTAATAGAGGCATATGAAAGAAATATGAATCGCTGAGGGATAAAAAAAAAAATGAAAATAGGAAGTGTAAGAACTCTTAAATTTATATTCAGCTAGATTATGTTGAAAGTGGTATAATATTATAATGAAGTTTGAATCATTAGTCAAACTGCTAGGAATTCTCTCTTTCAAATCGAATCATCACTCGATCATGTCAGCGTCACTGCAATTAGTCTGTGACGTCAGTAGAAAGACGCGCTATACCATTTATTAATCTAAGCAGTTTTTTCATGAGTGATGGCCGGCAGCAGTTTTATGTGAATTATTCAATAATTGTGTTCCTTGAAAGTGACTGGAAAATAGAATCTTTTTAACCATTAAGTAACAACATATTATTCAAAGAATTGATTATGGACCTAACAAGAATAAGTTCAAATTCTTATAAGCAATGAAGAGACAACGTAGTAAATCTGCTCCACATTATTGCGACTATTTGCCAAAAGTGACTTGGCGGAGAAGTTGTAGAATGAATATCAAAATAAGCAGCATAGAAGAAGATTGTTTTTCTCATGTATGTAAAACTTACAAAGCTTAGTGTTTTCCAATTTAGTTTCTCTCGTTTGTTATTTAATTGGAGTTCAATGATTCATAAGCGTTTATAGAGCCTATTTATTGAATAGTAAGCTTATGAATACCTGTATGAACCGCTATTTGTAAAATTCTCCAATTTATCATATAACATATACTACTTCCACTCCCGCTCTGAAATAATTTTATTCGATATTTTATGTTTTGTAGTCTTGCTCATCCCCTGGAATATTGGCCGTTTCAAATGTAAAGGACGGTCTCCATATGCACCTGCCATTAAGATGCGATCGAGTTCAGTATATGTTGTCTATAGCCGATGATTCTTCAAGACGGCGGGGAAGCATGCCAGTATGTCAACAATTAACCTTCTTTGGTAAGTCAGAAAGTATTTGATCTTTTATATCAATATAAATCGTAAACATATTTTATTTACATCATATAGAAACACATAGTAACTTACCAATCTTACGAAATTCCTACGGACAGTCGGCTCCAGTTTTGAACGGACATGGAGTAAGGGTTTTTCTCTTCTATGATGTTATCAATTAGACGACGTAAACTATTCATTGAGTTTATTTCTCAGGGTTATTAATTTACTTCAGTCACAATATAGAAGCCATAAAAGCTGATATCATTAAATTGAGTTAGAAAAGCCACATATACTTGTTCTTACAGACATACTATATTGAAATTAAGATATGAGAGCTGTTTGATTATTAAGTTTATTGTCTTGCCACTTATTACCTGTTATTGGTGGAATTTGTCCATAATCTTAAAGTTTTGTTATAAAAATTTTAATATAGAGAATAAGTTAGCTTTGTGAAACTCGGAATTATTTATAAATTGGGAAATAAACTTTTAAGCATATTAAAATTTATTCACTGAGATGAATACAATCATAAAAGGAACTATTTTAGTTCATCTTAAAAATTCACCGCTTAATGCACACTCTGAGGACAGAAGGCTACTTGTAATAATTTTTAGGTTAAATCGTCAACCGTTTACGGAAAGAACCGAAAGAAAGGAGAAACGTAAAGGCCAAAATTATCTTTAGGCCAATTGATATTTAGCAGACTGCCTATGAATATCTGCCATGCTAGCTTATCTATTTAGCGATTAAAAGTGCAACAACGTTTACGAAATAAATGTAAACAATTATTTTTACCAATCGGAATTGTCATTAATAACCCTTTCTATAAGCTTAGCTAAGATATATGAAAGGATATGTTTATACAATGAAAGGTTAAAGTTACGATCGTTAAAGGCGGAGAAAGAGTGAAAGCGAATAAAATGTAATTCAGGACTGCAAGAGATTAAAAATATTTTCGTCCAAAATATTAGTATCGTCTATGGCCTGTCATTATTCGAAAAAAATCAAGCTTCTAAAAGATCGATAAGATATATAGAATAATTTATCTTTCACAAGGCTTTTACGTATCTAATCAAACTTATAGCAAGATTGATTAGCTAATTTATTTACCATCTAAACCTTGGAATGATTAATTCAAGAATTCAAGTAGACAGTATTACTGAGGAAGACGAAACAGATACCGAAGCATGTATAAGTACAGAAGATGTTATATTTTACGGCCAATCTAGTGAGGAAGAAAACCAAAAGAGATATGAAGAGCCAAAGAGAAGTAGGAAATCAGGCTTATTGACTATTCTCCAGCAAAATGATACTCGTTCAATTACGAATAGCCGACCAGAAGATCCCGATGAACAGCACTTTAAACTAGAAAAACTATTCTCTAGTAGTGATGATGATTTGGGAAGTGAAAATTCAACATCATATGGAATACCTATACTTAAATCCCCCACAATAAGGACACTAAGAAATGAAAAAGTTCTGAAAATCAATACAAGAAACGTATTGTCGACTAGCTCTTTACCATCGTCGCCTATTTTACGACATAAGTCTTTGTCAAATTCTTGTTCCTCTCCTGCCTTAAGAAACAAGATGTGTCATAATAGTTGCTCTGGTGATTCAAATATAAACTACTCCTTTCTTCACAAATTTCAGGTTTTGTATATTGCACACTGGGGAAAATAATTAGAAGTACACGCTTGCAACGTTTTATCTCATAATATATACTTTTATAAAAAATATTAGAGAGTCTAATGTCACTATACAAGATGATCTTCAAGCAGTGCTCATCTTCGACCTTGCTATAATCTTTGTTAAATAAGTTTCTGAATATTCCATTTTTTTTCCTGCAGAGAGAATTAGGTGCCCCAACCCAAAGGCCAAGGTTTGTACATTTTGTTCTCATTTCAGGAAACACGTTTTCCATTGTGTTAGGCCAAGAGACAAAAATAGAATGCGAGAGAGAGAGCGAGAGAGGGAAGGAGGGAGGTAGAGAAACATATCTAGTTTGAGATACTTCGAATATGGCGCCATCTCTACTGTTAGGAGGGATATCGTAAATTTATTGCAAAAAATCATTTTTAATGCTGGTATTAGAATTATTTGAGTCTAGTTTTTCTCTCAGATTTTAATTTTTATCTCCGTATAACTTCGTAAGCTATTACCTCTCCTACATAAGAGAGAGTCATTGATCGTTCCGTTTCGCGGAAGTCGTTCCATATCGTTGAATTGTTGTCAAACAAGTCGTTTTCCTTGCTTTTTTTTCTTATTCTGTTATTGCCTGTATTTTTTCTGACTTTGATCTTATTATTATGCTTTCAAAAGATAATTTCTTTGAGGATTGACTTGTAAATTATTGTTATCATATGAGACATTTTATTTAAATCTAATTCGATCAAAGAATTAAAAAGAATTGAAAACTCACAGTAGGAGGCGCTAGCGTACTAATGTTTGCCGTATGTGAATAAAGTAGAATGGGTGATCATCCCCGAACGTCAGGATAAATATCATATACGGAGTATGTCCTTGGAGCAGAGTTTGTATTCGAAGTGTAAATACAATAAAGATGAACTAAATGTCTCTAAATCCGATCCATCGAGTCCGCGGAGTCCTCTTTCTCCTCGTCTTCGCAAGGAAACAGGGCTTTCAAAATCATCTTCTCAAGCTACAACACTTATGCATAAATTGAAGTTATTAACGCACTCTTGTTCTCTTTCTTAATAATATATACTTTTATACCTAACAGATATGACTAAGTACATAAATTTGAACCAAAAGCAATTACTATAAATAGCGTATTAACATTATAGGGCAATATTGGCTTTGATATCTCGTCTAACTTTATTCATTTCTCCTCACATATGAACAATAGTCGAGTTCGAAAATCTCTTGTTGGCCGGATGTCTCCTACACTGTTACACAGAAGCGGATCGCCTCAACATGGTAAGTCCTATTACGTAAATTATAAACAGTTGTAGGCCATTAGTTATTTAACTTATAATCAATGTCGGCCTCATTCTCTTACTATTAGTATTTGCATCTAAAATATCTATACGAAACTACTAGTAATGGTGTTCTCATTTTTTGATATCACTTGCTATTTCTTCAAACTTTTATAAGTTTGCCTCTCATATTCCCCCTAGATATCCTGATATCAAATAATATTGGGGATTATGGCTGACCTTTTGACTTTTCACAGCAATTTATTCTTAGTGATAGGAACTCAGATAGAGCAAATATATCAAACTAAGAGAGCTAATTAAGTATAAACATTGTGTTGCAAACGTTGACGAATTATTCGGCAATTTTAGCAAAACGCTATAGATGACAAGATTATCTTCGTATATAATATCTCTTGTTTACAAATTTAATCTGACATTTATATTAACACGAAAAGACACTATTTGTCAATCAATTTTTCATAGTATCAAATACAATCATTAGCGAATTACGAAAACCTCCAATAGAGGTGAAAGATAAATTTTTTATTAAATAGTGAGGTTTATGTTAATACTAATATTATGGTATAGACTGAAAGAATGTGTATAAGAACCTAATTCATCAGTGTATAAAAACTGATAGTAATAATGCAGGAGCACGGCCGTTAACCCGAGCAACAACAAAAGCATAAAATCTTTTCAGCTGCTATTTTATGCCTAAATGCAGGAAAATTTTTCTTACATTTCTATGATTTCGCATTTGCTGCTTTGTATATTGTAATACTTCCATAATCTATTCTTTCAATCATGTTTGGTATCTTAACTTATTTTTAATTTTTGGGACTGCAGTAATGACTGCATGCTATATAAATCAGAAAGCCAGAAAAATGTTTTCGAATACACCAAGCCCTAGTTTTCTATCGTAAGATTACTTTAACGCCATCTATTGTGTTCGTCTACGAAATTGAATCCTAAAGAGGACTAAATGTTTCAAATCTATGTCAAACATATGAGTTTTCATTTTTAGAGTTGAATTTATACGTAATAATTGCTTGTTTCAGTTTAATTACTTATAATTTATATATTTGAAACTAGTTCAGTTCAATCATTATTACTTTCATGGAAAATTTGTCTATAGAAAGTTACTTTCAGGAAAAACCTTCAAACAATAAATGGATAGCTATATTTTAAGCAGAACCCTCATCTCTAGTCAATGAAATTTCTGTTTTGTGTGGGTCATTGACCCAATTTGTCACGAAATGCAGGGCAAGCCACGATCAATACTGAAAGCTATTGCGCATAATTTTCAGTGAAAGTCCTATTGCCAATTTTCATGACGTCTCATTTTTCACTCAAACAAAGATATATTGTACATAGAAAAATTAATCAATTATCGGTGACTTAGGTATTTTGAGGATTCAATGGACTTTAATAAGATATTTATAAAACTAAGTCAGAGTTTCGCTTTTCGATCGATCATATGGCTGTAGGGCAGCAGGCAGTTACACTGATTGTTTAGAAAAGTGGACATTGCAAAACTGTCTATAGGAACAGCTTTTGATAGAATAAGATTCTACTCTCTCTACTCCGTGTTATGAATTGTTCAACTAAAAGATCGAGGAACCGGTAACCATGCTGAGAAAACATTACAGAAGCTGAAATTGTATGTATTGAATCGATCAATCTAGAAAACGTCGTTCAATCTGATTGGGTCGATCGTGAAAATATACACGGGAATAGTCGACAACTAAATGTGGGAATTTGAAGACATCTATTGCAAATGAACGCCTTGAAGAAGGCGAACTCTTCTCTGTTCCTTCGTCTGTCTAAAGACGATTCATCAGTAAATCAGTCATCGTCATTAAACTCGCCCATCGTGCCGACTACTCCGACTCACCTAACACCAACTCATCACAGGCTTCAAAAGTGCAGATCGCTTATTGGTTTGTTCTGATCGTATTTTTTAATCATAAAAGACTCAAGCTAATTGCTGATCGAAATATCCAGTCTACTATAACATTTAGATTCAAATTCTTAGTAACGAAGTCAAAAACACGATATAGCACAATAGTTTGTAAGATGGATTTCTTAATGATTATTTCAGAGATAAAAATAATTTATTAGGTTTTAAAAGAAACAAGTATTTGTTTTGTTATGGCACATTATAATAACTTGCCATACTATAAAGGAATAAGAAATAAGACAAGTTATTTAATCATATTTTCGATTAAGTTTGATTTAAAAAATATCTAATATTTAAGCTATATACTGTAACTTCTCACATAGACTTAATTTAATGGTACAAAAAATTACTTCTCAAAACACTAGAATATGTTTAATATTAATCGCAAAAAATTGACACTAAGTATGAGTACATCTGGAATAAAGATAAATGAAATTTAATCCGCAAAGGGATTTAAATATTTATTGATACAATGACTTGGAATTATTAATTGTGAAATGATAACTATTCGTTGACTACATTTAAACTATTTTACTGAAGCTACAAATCGATAAGGGAAGTGATCGATTTGGTATTTCAATACAGACTTGTACGTCACTGTTTATATCTTTTGATATTTGTACTTTTCTGTGTTGAAATCTTTAAAACTTCAATCACAATTTTTCTGCATTCAAAAACTATTTGTAAAACAAAATAGAAATATCTGATTTACTTTCTTGATGAAAGAGTGCGCTAACAGCGTTTCGTCTCATATCAAGGTGCATTAGGCCTAGGAGTTTTGCATGCGTCACTACATCAGTTGGTAGTGAGGCTCCGTCACTAACTATGCTACCGAAAGACGATAGTAAAACTCATCGACCTCAAACGCTTAGTTTACCTATCATTACATCTAGATATCGAAAATTAACAGGTGTTTATTATGGAGGATATAAACGGATTTTTTGTCATTAATAGAAATAATGCTAAACTGAATTACAAATTCATGATCTTTTAATTGACATTTTGTCATTTATCTATTCTGATGATATTACTGCTATTTTTGATAATATTTCTAAAATGGATATTTTTTAATAGGAAGTCCGCTAGAGAGTCCAAGAAATGCATCTCCTCACCAACAGCCTCATTTCTCTTTCTTGCCACCTAAAAAGTGAGTTGCTAAATTCATATTACACCTAACCGATTTTATAACGATTTTAGGCTCGATGGCCGAAGATGGTCTGTAGCGTCTTTACCTTCATCTGGATATGGCACTAATACTCCTGCCAGCTCTAATGTTTCGGTAAGTCTATCTCGTTGCTTTTTCCATATCTAGTAATTCTCAGAGAAAGACAATACATGGTGCATGAAAATTTCAGATACCTGACTTATTTTTATTGAAGCAAATGGTAATAATTTTCGTTGTATTTGATTCGTATTTTTGACAGAATGTCGCAGTAGGATAGTGAATATTTTAAGATATTCAATACGTGGGCATGATTATATTCTTCAAAAATTTTTTTGCTAAAAACAAAAAATGGAAACATTTTAAATCTGATTTTTCAAACAGTCTCAATACTCGTCTCATGAACGCTTGCACCAGCCAATAGCTCACCAAATACAGGATGATTCACATAATTTTTCTGCACAGCAACGATTTAGTAGCAATGAAAGTAACCCAAGCTTATGCCAGGATCATGCACAAACCTCTGATGAACTCAGTGGCCGTTGCTCTCCATTCTGTCGACCTAGATCAAGAAGTCTCAGGTAGGCATTGTGAAATAGTGAGGAGTGAATTGGATGTTTTTGTTTAACAGTTTCATTTTATAAAATTTTATTTTATTATTGTAAAATGTACAAATACTGTGTTACATGAAAGTTATTTTACTAGAAAATGTTCACTTGCTATTATTTAAAATTAGATTCTCTTCCAAATGATTAGATATTAATTAATAGTCTCATAGAGTAACTGTCTTTCTTATTTGCAGTAGTCCAGCTCGATCTCCATGTTTTGAAAATGAAAATCTTTTGCTAAATAACATGTATAGGGAACGATTCCCTAAGGTACTAATTTATCAAAATACTTCTTATTATTTTTAAAAATTTTAATTTTCTAAGGCTGTTAAGCAAATGGAAGAGAACCTGCAGAATTTTATAGAACAAAATAGGGAATTTGAACCTCATAGCGAATTTGAATGTGATGGTGTAATCAGTTTTGTTCATAGACAACTAATAGAGCTGACTCAAAATTGCTTAGATAAATCAAGAGAAAATAACTTATCCAGTAATTACTTTTATGAGTTAAGCGAAAACATGGAAACATTGTTGAAAGAGGTAGTATATAACTCATTGATTTATAAGAATAAGAGTTCTTGCATCAAACAATCTGATCTACCTTTCATCCCTTGTAGTGTAAAGAAAAGTCTCCTCTTAGTGCCCCCTATATAGGAAAATTAGTGCAAAAAATTTTAATGATCATATCAAGGTGCGCCAGATTACGAGAGTGCCTGGTAAGTAAGATTTAATAATATGTTTTTGAATCTATCTGAATTCTTACTGTTTTTTCAGGAATTCGATCCGGAATACTTCATTCAGCTATTAGAGGTGGCAGACCGTAAAGCAAAGCTTCAGAGAAAAAATGATATTCCTCAATACATTATTTCACAATTAGGACTGAATAAAGATCCACTTTCCACCGATGACCCTGAATTAGTAAACGCAGACTTCGTACAAATCGAAGATAAAGTACAACATAAGTTTTTGACAGGAATCTGAATTTTTATAAAGATTGTATCTTTTTAGCTTGATGATGGTGTTAGAAGCCGAAAAGCATCTGGACAGTTAAAAGGACCATCAGAGGATGATTTTGAAACAGTTAAACTAATTAGTAACGGTGCTTACGGGTAAATTAAAAGCTTTGTTGTTTCATTAGTTGATGTTACAAAATGAGAATATTTATTTAGGGCTGTATATTTGGTCCGTGAAAAGGATACTGGTCATCGATTTGCCATGAAGAAATTGCTCAAAACGCATTTAGCTTTAAGAAATCAAGCTTTAAATGCTTTTACAGAAAGGGACATACTCTCATTTACGGACAATCCGTTTGTTGTATCCTTTTACTGCAGTTTTAATACAAAGGTAGGTAGCCAGTAGCCCATAAAAGACATCACTACAAAAATCAGTATGTAATTCTTTATCTTATAGAAGCACTTGTGCTTAGTCTTGGAATATGTTGAGGGAGGTGACTGTGCATCTTTGCTGAAAAATATTGGTGGGCCTTTGCCAGTAGATATAGCAAAATTATATTTCGCAGAAACTGTTCTTGCCCTCGAATATCTTCATAATTATGGGATAGTACACAGGGACTTGAAGCCAGATAAGTATGTTTGGTGGAATAGAGTTTTTTCATTTAATTTTAAAGACAATTGTTACTCTGTGCAGTTTACTCATAACGGCAACGGGACATATAAAGCTAACTGATTTCGGTCTTTCAAAAGTTGGATTAATGAATTGTGAGAATATTTCGAATGATATTTACAGCTCAATATGATTTTTTATCTTTCAGTAACAACGAACATGTACGAAGGAAGTTTAGATGCAGAAACACAGATGTTTAAAGACAAACAAGTATTTGGAACTCCAGAATATATTGCGCCAGAGGTTATACTGAGACAAGGCTATGGAAAACCTGTTGATTGGTGGTCTATGGGTATAATTCTTTATGAATTTCTTATAGGTTGTGTGCCATTTTTCGGAAGAACACCTGAGGAATTATTTGTTCAAGTTGTTTCTGGTATGTGTTTTAATCATATTCAAATGTTATAAAATTCTCAATATATTTCCTCTAAAGATAAACTAGATTGGCCAGATGAAGATGAAAGGCCACCTGAAGATGCCATAGACTTAGTGGAGAAGTTGTTAATAAGGAATCCGGTTGAAAGACTAGGGACAGCAGGAGCTTTTGAAGTAAAACAGCATACTTTCTTTTACACTCTTGATTGGCATGATTTGCTAAAACAAAAAGCTGAATTTGTTCCTGAACTAGAAGGCATAGATGACACAAGCTATTTTGATAGTAAGTTAAGAATCCTTTACTTGGTCAAGTTGCAATCTGATGTTTTTTAGCCCGGGAAAAAAGATACTGTCACGATGATGATGGTGAAAGTGAAGAAGAAGCCAATGATCCTCTCTATGATTCATACTCAAGTTTATCTACTAGCTATACAAGGATTCATTGCGATTCGGTATCTTCAACATCATCAATTTCTGCTACTCCTCCTCGATCAGAAGATGGCTTAGAATCATCTCCAAAATGTAATTCCGTTTGTAAAGAGGAAATTGAGCGAAAAAACTCAAATGTTAGCTCATTTTCTGACACATCATCTGTAGATAGTTCCAATTTTTCCCCATTTGTCTCTCGATCGAACTCAAAGGAAGACCATCACCGATTTGTGCGACAGACACCAATATCTAAAGAAGACTTTTCTGATAACTCGGCAAGTGGATCGTCTCTCAATTCGTCTTTAAATTCGGGTTTCGCCTCTTTGAAGTAAGTTATTTTTACTTTTTGGCTGATTAAAAGTAACATCCTTATTTACAGGATAGAAGGAGAGCAAACGAACACCACCAATTCCGTTAAGAAAGGGACGATTCCTGAAGTTAATATACATTTGGAAGATGAAAAAAAGAACGTTAAAGGAAAACCGATTTTGGAAAAAAAAGAAGAATCTGAAGTATTAAATAGAGGGACGGAAAGACAGTCTTCAATAAAGAAGAGGCAAACAAAAGGTATATTACTAATATTCTTAATGATAACTTTATAATACTTTTCTTCTTAAGAATTATCACCAGTTCATGAAAGGAGAAAATCAGAACAATGTGAAGTTAATGATCTAAATGATCACGGCAAGAAGAATTCTCCTAAGCTCAGACATGTTCCTGTCATTGGTAGCACATCGCCCGGTAGACCGCGCTCAAAGAGTACTAGTGGAAATTCTCAGAAGAGTAAAAGCTCTCGCCTCTCCTTATCTATTCCAAATACACAGTCATCGGAAGGTATTATGACAGCACCAATTCAGTTACAATCACCAGGTGCTTCAAGCAATAGTTCGCGGGATGGTTCACCCAGTCGGTCAACAGATATGGGTCTTTTAGCTTTTCTACGGCCTCCCTTAGTAATCGAAAAGGGACCAAGAGGATTTGGCTTTTCACTAAAGAGTGTTAGAGTGTACTATGGTGACTCTGGTCATTACATTATGCAGCATTTAGTGGGATCTGTTGAAGGAGAAAGTCCTGCATTTGAGTCGGGATTAAGAGTAAATCATGTTATTACACATGTTAATGAAAAAGAAGTGATCGGAAAGCAAAACACAGATGTAATTGCTATTCTGCTATCTTGTCGTTCAAAAGTGACCCTGAGAACAGTACCTATCGAACAAACTCATATAAAAGTTGGAAAACGAAGACACGGACCACTACAGAGTAAAATGATCCGAAGAAGACACAAATTGGTTAGAACTTCTTCATCTGCAAGTACAAAAGGAAGGCGATCGGGAGGTAGTAGCAGGAGTCACAGTTTTCTCAAAAAGCTTAGTAAATCTTCCAGAGGATCAGAAGAATTAAACGACAGCTCAGCAAGTAGCTCATCTCCAACAAGTTCAAGTCCGTCATCGCCAGCGAGTTTCTCTCGTCCTTCATCACTATCTGTAGTTAAACACCAAAGAATCCATGGGAGTGGCACTGGAAAGAGTCCTAGAAGGCAAAGTGTTCATAATATCCCTCTCAGCCCCTTAGCTAGACCATCTTCACCAGCATTAAATTCTTCTGTGTCACCTACTAGATCTACATCTCCTCTGACAATTCCTCATGGACCACCCCCTGGAATATCCAATTGCCCTCAAACTTACTCACCTTCTCCTCAAGGTCAAGGTCAGAGTGGAGTTAGTATGCCCACTTTCAGAAGAAAGAGTAGTGGAACTTCATCAACAAGACCGAAATCTGTAATTAACGAATCGAGTACTAATTCACCCGGAGCCTCTCCCCTGCTTCGTAGAACATTATCTCCTGATTTGTTGCATCCTAATTCCAGTCGCACTCGACATCATCGACTTTCTATGCCACCCAAGACAACTAGTAACTAGTAATTAGAAGGCGTACCAAATAATTGTATATAATGTTTATGTACACAGTATATTACACACATACTGTTTAGTGAAAATCTCTTTTATTCCTTTTAAGAAACTTTTGTAGGTGTCAATCCCAAGGAAAGAATCTATTGTTCAACGTCTTTCACGTTAATTAATTGATATAGATGGTATACTTGAAATGCATTTACTAAAGCAACAGAAATAGAGAGAAATAGCAAATTTTCGTTTACTGAAATTATTCACAATTTTACATAAGTAGAATTTATCCGCGAAAAACATGAGAGAAATTAAAAATTCGCTGTCTTCTGTTACCTTGTTTCGTAGTAAGCTCTTTAATTTTTTTCTGCTTCTATTTGTTGTACGTTTTCGTATATTCTTTTTTGATATTTTGCTTAAGTTTACACTGGTTTCGCACTGTATTGTTCCTTCAGTCCTTTTGTGTAAATATATCTGTAAATATTTTAAAGATTTAACAAAAGAAAAAAATCATACAGGTTGTCTTTTTCCTGCAATTTTCACCAAAATAAAATATGCGGCTTATTATGTCACTACTTCAGTAGATGGCGTAATGGGCAGCAAAGAAGGTTGATAAATATTCTGTAAACGTTTTATAGTAAATAATCAATGGCACCCTGTAATCACAAATCGGCGTTTTAAATTGAACTTGGTAACGTGACATGCTTGAAAAACGAAACGTAAAAAAGCCTTCGCCTTCGACCTTTGTGATATTCATCTATTTATCATTCGCCAGTCGTACGGTGGCTGACAATTAGAAATTACTCGTTCTCCTTCAGCCGGATATCCGCTTTCGTGACTCCTTAGGTCTTAAGACCTTTTAACATAATGAGCGTGCACATTTCGTCGCTCGTTTATACTTCTAAAGACAAACCACTAAACGGATTGAAGTGACAAACTTTGGCCAAAACTCGTAGCAACTAAATCCAGTTAGTAAAAGCCTCTAATCTAATTGCTATCAATCATTCGATTTCGGCTCGTCACCTTATAACATAGGCGTATTTGCCCCTAGAATGTAGGCCTCTCTCAGACGTCCGATCTCGTTTTCGATGTACGTTTTATCTCGGGCGAACAATGATAAATTGCGAAACGTTGACATTTCATCTGCAGTAATATTCCGGCGGCGTACACTTTTATAGTTAACTTGAAAGATGAAGCCCGCCTTTTGTACGGCCGAACAAACGGGGTGTTAATTACGGTCGTATTACTGTACATTCGACAAAATGAAAAAGCTGGTTTGGCCGACGCCGACTAAAATCGATAAAGAGACGGTTCGGCGTATAAAATTACGCCTTTTCCAGCTGTTCCCTAGAGATGCTAATCCTACTATTCAAATCGAAAAAAATATATATAATACTAGTCTGTCAATCCGCATCCGTATAGGAAAATTTAATTAAAAAAGGTGGCAAAGGGTGGCGACGCTGAGAAGAGCCAGCTGTCTGTTGCCACAATATATAAGGATAAGCAATAAAAGACGCTGTCTTTTCCCTCTCCTCTCCCCCCTTCCCTCTCTCTTTACTACAGTAGACGCTGCGGGCGCCAGTGGGGCGTTTCTCTGCTCATTCCCTGATTGTCGCATTGCTTGGCTTTTCTGCTTGTAAAACTTTGACGGCGTTTGGTAGGTATTTTGATATATACATGTACCATGATTTGATAGCGTGACAAACATTACAAACTGTGAGTTAGGCAAGCAGCAATGAGCTCATAATTGACAAGTATCAAGTTTATTAGATGACGTGTAAATAATGAACGCTCCCGCAATTTTTGGAAATATGTACTTTTGGACTAACAACACTTTAAAAGTCACTGTCTAGGTCAACCTGATGACCCAATTTAATACAAAATGAACTTGGTGGCGGTATTTGATTGTGACGTCATCCACTAAATCACCACGAAAAGTGTACGTGCAAAAGAGACGTCAGTTATCAAATTGGACTCCTTTTGCGTGCTGTGTATTATTTCTGTATGGAGTGATGAAAGCTTGATTTCTCCCACTTTTTGTCATTTCGGAGTAGTTTGTCACTTTATGCATGACTGAATTGCGGTATAATTCAGTAATTCGTTTCTTGCGTACAATCGCTAGCATAGTTTTTCAGCTTGTATTTTTCTCTTTGTCGATTTCTATGCTAATCGCGGGCAAGATTAGAGATATTAGTTTTATCTGGATAGAACATGAATCATGCATTAGTTCGGGCAATAGACATATTAAGTTGCTGTCGTAAAATGTGATAGTTTCACAGAAACAGTAGGGCAAACATATACTAACTATATGTAAATAACATCACCGGATGCTTCCACCGCTAGGGCAAGCTAACGTTTGTCAATTGACTGTGTTACCAACTGGGGACTTCTAATGAAGCTTATTCATATCAATTCAGAAGTCAGATAGTCCAAGAATATAGAAATCGCCTTCTCTTGCTCCTCTTTGATCATTTTATTTTAATACTAAACTAACAATTACAACTTCCTAGAGAATCGTTTAGTGATATACTTATTTATATTTGTTGATGTTTTTAGGTGAGAGAGTTGAAAACTATCCGACTTATAATCACCGACCGATAAGAAATAGGTCA
The DNA here is from genome assembly GCA_904063045.1 of Dimorphilus gyrociliatus. Taxonomy (NCBI): domain Eukaryota; kingdom Metazoa; phylum Annelida; class Polychaeta; family Dinophilidae; genus Dimorphilus; species Dimorphilus gyrociliatus. The sequence continues at coordinate 636,986 of CAJFCJ010000002.1, read as the reverse complement.
TGAAATGTATTCTAAATAAGCGGAAGTTGGGCAGGAAACGTCCCATCAGGTCATTAGAATGCAATACGCCTGTATATTTTCTTTCCTTTTTTTCTTTTACCTTGCTCCATTCTGTCTAAGCCTATTAGTTATTATAATCTGTACGCTCAGAGCATTACTAGCCGTTTCTGCCGTATTTAATCACAAGCTTCATTCAAAGGAAATCTCTATTACTGTTTAATGATTATACTTAAATATAAGTTACTTGACTTACTTGTACATTATATTGGACTTACAAAAAAAGATCGATAAAAGAGTGAATGTGGAGAGAGACGATGGAAATTCCATTGAGAGTTTTGTCCTAATCGAATTCTTACTTAAAATCCCAAAACGATTCGTTTGGTTAAATACTCTTGCATCTTCATTATCTTTAAAACTTGGATACTACTAAAATATAAACGAGATATTGGAGCAAAATAAAGAATAAGAAATGTTGAATATTTTGCGTCAGATGCCAAAGGCAAGATAACTTTGTTGGAGCGTGACATCTTGTTGACATGTGACTTGATGCCGAAAATAAAGATTACCAAGTTTGAATTATTCAATTTCGTTCTGATTACAAACTGAAAGTGAGAAAAAGAAATAGAATAGGCAAAGAAAAGAAAAGTATTTGTCCAATATAATAATCATATTTCTTGCTTACTTTAGGAAAAAACAACACTCAGTTTCGCTTTTTTTTGGCTTTTTATCGTTTGCCTCTCTCATAAATCGTGTCTAATAAAAACAACGCAGTCTTAAAAGGCTCGTATAAAGAATAGCAAGATGACTTGTCTTGATAAAAGAACCGGAGCGCAAGCAAACAAGCGAAATTATCGCCTTATAAAGCTAATCAGCTAGGCCTCCATTTCCATATATTGTGCTAATATATACGCGCTCTCGGACTTCATTCGGTCCCGCTTCAATTTGCTCTATATTATAGGCCTATACACTTGTGATCATCGATCCGTAATCTTATGAAACTTCGCAAATTGCATTTACAGTTTGGCTGACAACTACAGCTGCTGTTCGTTAAGCGTTTCCTATATAAATAAATGTATATAGAGTAATCTACCAGCTCGTTATTTGATTTGCAGACGCCTAGCTGGAATGCTAGTCGACGCTCTTCATTGGGAGAGAACTCTGCAACACAAGGGTATAGCTGGCAGAATAGGAACTCCTCGAAACTCAACGAGACGTGTATCTAAGCCACAATACTGGAGAAGGGACGTTGATATGAATAGTACGTTGAACTTTACATCGAGGAGAGCTCGTGTAAGGGCAGTCAATGACTTTTTTCATAAGAGTAACATTCTAACCTCTCTTGTTCGTAAAGGAACAGAGAGTCATAGTCTAACAATGGTTATAGTTGTTGCATCCGTTTTATTATTCGTTACAATTAGCATTACGGCCGCTGTTATTGTGTTCTGCAAGAAACGTAATGCAGTTTTCGCTCTCCAAAAAGCTGAACAGGAAGATGAAGCTGAATATGAGTTAGACGATATTAACACAGATTCTGATACAGATGGAACAGTTTCATGTGAAAATCAAATAACTCAGGTTCCTGGTTCACCAATGGTGGAGATCAATCCATTGCAGAACATCACTTCATCAGCTCTTAGCTTTCCTGATGTTACTGAATCACCTTCCAGAAAATGCTTACTCTCTAGACGCTCTCTTTCCCAAAATCCAAGTATTCTAGAAAAGTACTCAGCAATAATCCACGAAACCTCAGATGATAGTGCTACGGATACAGCATCCGAATTCCGACAAGAAGACAAACGCCTTCGACTACTTCGATTGTTAAACAAACATTATTATGCTTTTTCTACATTACTTTCTGGAAGTTCTGATATAGATTCTGATAATGAATGTAGACCTAATGAAGATCCACCTAGTTATGACAGTTTACAGACTTCAAAATGTAAATCATGTGGACATTGTAGTTCATCAACAGATCCAAAATCTTTGCGTATTAATCTGGAGCCTCTTCCATTAAAGGCATTTAGCAATACACGGGATGAAAAAGGTTCTCCCATATTGTCGATGCTGTCTCCCATAACACCATCGGTTATTTCTCCAACAATCTCGTTACCTAACGCTGCCGTTACTCCTTCTGCAATTGATGAAAGCATACACTTGTAATAAAATAATTAAACATGCAATTATTTTTAGTTATATGGACAGATTGAGACTTTTGTATTGGAAAATTAATGACATTGTTCTGTCTATTTCGAAACTTTGCTCTAAAACGTTATTTTTATTAAAAGATGCCAGTAGATGGCGCAGTGAAAGTACAGTATGTATATCTTTAATAAAATATACTCATTTAAGTTTTCTTAAAAGAGTTTAATCTGTAACGATCTTTAATATCTTCCAGATATAAATTCACATTATTACGAAAAATCATTTTGCTAAACTGTATATAAAAGTTCATTTAAATAGGTATTGTTACAACACAATTTCAGACGAAAAATTGAAATTTGTGGATTTTTCTTTTCCTCTAAATATACAGTTTAAAGATCTCATCGTCTCATTTTCATATTTTCTTCTCTTTGTGTTGAGAGTTCTCAAAATTGACTTATTTTTCATGAACACTCCAAAATCTTTATCTTTATTAATAATTTTCCGTTTTCAAATTTTCGTTTAACTTTCCAACTTAACTTTCAACGTTGATGTCGCATCGAACACATTTTCGGCAGATGGCGTACTAATTTTCTCAAGTTTTTCCAAGGGTTTTGCATATTTGCTGAAGACGTTTACTGTTTTACAAGCTCCACTCTGCATTTCTATGATTAAGAAACTGATTATTGTGCTTACTTGGAAAGCTAACGGTATGAAATCTTCTCTTATCTTTGATAATTGAACTTTTCAATTTTATCTTTAAATAAATTATTTACAAAGTTTGTTATTTTTTGCAAAAAAGAGAATATGACTGAGTACTTTCTTTAGAATCCTCTATTTCTTATGAGCATGATAGTATTATTCGCTGCAAACGACGCTTTAAAGAGTATACATATGAGAAAATTAGAAATCTGTATATCGAGAAGAAAAGTCTTCTCGACTGCAAAATTTCAGAAAAAGACACATTGCAGCAAGCCAGCATTCCACATGTTAGCTTGTAGTTCTTTTATTATTTTTATGTTGCAGAAATAGCTCATTTCTGATATTTACATTATATTTGTGCTTTAAATCATGAACTACAAAATAAGCCTCACAGTTGACTTTGATATTAACTCTCGACAAGCATTGTATATTGATAATTAAGTAATTTTCTACATCGCTGCCCTTTTATGTATAAATATGGTTTGATATGAGGGTAAACATTGGAGTTCGTAGATAATTCCCTCCTTGATATAACAAATAATTCTCAATTTTGGAAAAGCGTTTCTTTTGATATGACAAGGGAACACTGTAAGTAGCATTTATCTTTTCACGTTTGTTCGTTGGAGGGTATTCTTTATAAAAATTGCATTTGATTCGACAACGACGAAGACAGCGATATGAAAGCTTTTCAAAAGTGTTAAATTTTATTATTATTTCTTTCTACCTAACATTAAAATATTAAAAATTGTAACTCAATGCTTTACCATTCAACCCTAAAATTCAGAGGACCTACTATTTGTCACAAGAAAAAAGGGCCTGTGGATTATTTAATGGTATCTATTTTTGTCGATTATATTTTATGTTAATCAACATGAAATATTTGAAATAGACGTAATTACCAGGAAGAAGTAGAGAGTAAAATTTCAGTTGTTTCACTTTAACTGCTTCCAACGCGATAGTTTGCTATAACTATCACATTTTATCAAGTCAATAGGTAAAAATAAGTGGGTATCAGAAATACATTTTAAATATACATTTTATTTCTAACAACTGTTTCACAGTTTCTAGAAGAAGTCATGCAAGCGTCAGTTAAAGTTACTATTACAACTGAAGACGGAGAAGAAAGTGAAAGCAGTTTCATGAAAAAAGCGTCTGAGCAACAGCCTATATTACAACACCGACGTCAAAGTGAAAGGTGCATCTACTTGAAGTCACCATTGCTTACAAATTTAAGGAGAAAGAGGTAAGCAGATTGTAATAAAGCATTTAGAATTTTCTTTTAATTTTATTAGCTGTCAATCTTCTTTTATTTTCAAACACCATCTACCGTTAGTTTTACAAAATCCCTTCTTATAAGTGTTGCCATCTGTTAAATATGATTAGAAAGATCGTAACTTATGAAATATTGTGCGGTGAAACATAAATTTTGCTCAAGGAAATCGGAAAGCGTTGTTTAAAGTATTTTATTTGAATTTAAGTCGAACATGTTTACTTGTAAATTGCGTTAAATTCTTTGAAATCTGGTAGGTGGAAGCGCGAGCGAAAAAATGCGTTGAGTCGGTTCTTTTTTTCCAGTGTAACGCCTATTGACGTATACGGCGTTTGACAAAGTATTCCCTTTATAGTTTCACGTGTTAGTGAAATTGTGCATCTGGATAAACAACTATTTTTCTTTTCATTTTTATTTTTTGGAATTTTAAAACTACTGCTTAGAGGTAAGTTTTCTTTTTGTTTTTTTTCAAATAGGTTTGGGGTATGTAATGCTGAGCTTAGCTAAATAATTTAAACTCATTTAGTTTTATAAATTTAAAACTTCTTATTTAAATGTATAAAAAACTATTCGACCTTTACGGCATTATCTTGTCATTTAAAAATATAGTTGTCTATAAGTATTATATCATCTGCTTTATTTAGGATACATATTTAGAAAGAGATTTTTTCTTGGTATTATAGATAAAAAACAAACTGGTTAGTTGTTAAAGTTAGCTATAATTTATAAACATTCATTATGGTTCATCTTAAGACGGGAATGGAGTAGCTAATATCTTTAAGTCAAGCGAAACCGATTCCATCGAAACTACTTTCACCTTTCTTTCAAGCACTTTTCAGTGCTTCTCATAGCCTAATACAACAGCGTATTGAATATCGATTTTAATCAATTACATATTAATAACACATCAATAGAAATTAAGGTATAAAATTAGAACACAATGAAGAGTGTCAAGCAAATTTTACATATCGGGTGTTTTGATACAAAAACTCAGAACTCTAAATTTACCGCTAACATTCTGTAACATCATTGAATAGTCATCATCTTATTATGTAATGATAGATATCATATTCTATATAAAATCAGAACTAAAAATCAACTGATTCTCTAGGCACAATAGTTTGAAAAATCACCTATAAATAATGTGTACTAGCTCGAAAGATAAAGCCTTATGGGTTTTATCTCAAGAACATCAGGCGTTTCCCGGACGCTAAAGCTAAATTAATGCATTCTCGGCATCATAAAGAGAAACAAATAGGCGCAGATGGACCGTATCGACTTCGTAACTTAACGCTAAAACGCTTAAGCTTCGTTTAGCCTTAAGTTATTATCGCATATTCAAAATACAGATACGGATATGAGTGAAAAATCTTCTCTCCGTTTACCTTTAATCCCAGCAGTTCACACCACATCTGTAGATGATGAGGATTTGAATAATAGAATATCTCCTACCAGTGCCGATTCTGGACATCTTTGGTCAAGGCGAGGAACTCGCTTAATGCCACCAAAGAGTCTAGGACCTCTTCATTCAAAGTTGATAGATGAACAGCGTAGTAAGAGTTCGGATGAATCTACTGGGTCTCACTTTCGAAGAAGATTGGTTTTAAAGTCGATACGGCGTACATGGCCGTCTTCGGGAACTGCTGAAAGCAAATGCAAATCACGGTAAGTATGTAATAGAATCCAAGAACTAAGTAGGACTGTATGCTCAACTTAGAGGCAGTCTGTTGTAATGTATTTCGCTCATGGGCAAAAATACTATCAATTGATGTTGACAACGGAAAGAAATTTCGGCTTTTGCTTTTGAAAAAGTCGAAAGCTACTCTTCCCGTCTTGACCGGGAGCCATCGATCAGGCCTTAACAAAATTGTAATCAAAAGAAATTCGTATGGCAAATATTTGATTATTCTAGTTTACTGCCTTCAGGCAATTTACCTTCTAATTAGTTCTATTCTGTTACAACATAAGATATTAATTTATATAAGAGTTGCGGCAGATATGACTACTGGCAACTCTTTAATCATGAAAAAAAATGTGTCGCCTTCTTTTTTCATATGTTGCCGCAGTGTCTCTAATGGCTAATCGACAACTGGAAAATTCTAGTCACGTCCCAGTTGTGCACATATAATTTTTTTGCAAAATTTCACAGATTCTATCAAAGCAATTGTTTGTTGTGCACGATTCCCAGCACGAATAATACGGCTTCCACAATTATTTCAATATCAATATAGAGGGTAACCGCTTGTATAAAAATATTTTGGGCTTCATGTACAGTGTTTTAATAAATCAGAACAGGTTAATTACAAAGAAGAGAAGTTATTTAGTATTTGAAAAAACTAAAGAAATACTACTATGGATAATTATATTACTCATTATTGCACACCCTAATTGAGATATAATCATGGCTTTACCCATGTATATTTTAGACGCTTCAATTAGTTCAAAGTACTTACTAGAGAAGAGAAAAACATAAAATACACCCATAATGAAAAGACAACCTTATACTTTTGCAAAACCCGGAAATATTTTTCTTATTCATTTTAATTATACTGCATTAAAATGCAACCTTGTATGCAATTCCTTAAAGTGTAATATTTATTTTGGATATAGATGGCGCAGCTACTTAGCTTGAAGTAGGATTCGTTATGAAGATTTTTTTTCTAAAATTTAAATTTGAATATCCTGACTAATATGAGTATCATTTTGAATATCGATTACAACTGAATTTAAAAAGTTCAAACACCCACTTAATAGGATTAAATTCCCAGCGTGGTTCTTAATAATCTGGGGCAATTCTTGTAGTTTTTTTTGAGTATATGTAGAAGCAAAGCTTCTCCTTTGGAACAGCTAAGAGTTTACTGATAAACAGGTGAAGACTGTATGTAAATATAGGACGCCAAATTCAATCGCTGGCTGGCATTTTCGAAATCAATAAACTCTAGCGGATTGTGCAACGGAGATGATTTTCATTATGCGAGTAGCCAGCGTGACGGCTGACGGCTCCGATATATAAAGCCGTCTTTGACTACTAACATTTACTAAGGATAAAATTCAGCAGAATGGCCGAAGAAGAATTCGGTAATCTAAAAGAATTACCAGTAATACAAAGAGTTCGTCGAGGTCGAAGGCATACTCTAGCAAATGTTGGGTAAGTTTGTCAACAGAAATGAAAATATCGGTATTTTATGCAAGAATATGACAGATGTATAGGAAGACAAACAGTTAAGAATTTCCGCTGTTATGATTTCGTGACTAACAATGGTAAAATGCACTGATTCATTGAAAGTTAACTCCTTTAATAGTTGATGTATGAAAATTGAATAAGAATTCGGGCGAATATTTTAATAGGTCATTTATTAGTTTGATAATCTTATAATTATATTATGAAGTCAGAATGTTGTATGCTTTATACATCAAATGCATTTTAAATTGAAAATTAGTTGTTTTATACAACTCATTAATTTTACTACATGCCATACGATATATATGTAAATTATGTACGCATTGCGTTAATGTAATAGACTTAACGCTTTGCCAATTTACTAATCAGATTCTCCAACCTGCTACCATAAAGTCTCTTTTATAAAAGGTCGCAACAACCTTTGCTTAAAGTCCCCAATATCCCCGACGGAATATTGCGTTGATTAGAGTTTGTCAAGTCGTTTATTAGATTTTCGAGTCGGACGAATTTCCGATTCGAGTTTTGTATAGTATTTTACTTGAACAGGAAAGGAGCATTCGCAGTTTATTTTATTTTCTATCTTAAGTAGTCTTATAAATTTATTGCGTTGGATAATCAATATTAAGCAATGGTCATCTTTATAAAGCCACATAAATGTACAAATTATTAGGAACCGAAATCTATATTGTTTTCCGGGACAGTTTACTTACAATTTGCTTTAAGTAGGGGATTTTGTCAAAGGTTGAAAGATGAGCGTTTATTTCCTACTCCGTCATATATCTCCAGTTTCATTTCGCCTCATACTTCTAATAATTCGGTTATAGAGTTAATAAAAGGCGTTAGAATTACAAAATCGATACTCACTTTCATCAAAATTTCGTCAAATGAACGACAATAAACACATCAAACAAATCTTTCGAAAGCCATTTTTTCACAAATTTACCCATGGCGTTTCATTCAAATCGACCTTGTATGAGGACTTCTATCTTAAATATATTTTCGTGATATTAGTCTATGCAACAAAAACTACAATGCTATGGAATTCTCTTCGTAGCAAAGGAGAATCAAGAAACTAAAAGATAGAAATACATTAGAAAATCAGACAAAAATATGAGCAAAATAGTCTAGAATGTATGTTAATACCTTAGGCGGAAGAAAATCTTTACAAATAATACTGATTTCTTCGTTCCTCAGCATTATTATCATAACTGAGATAGTGTTTATTATTCATATTAGCTTAATAGGGACTATTATTTTCACTATTTGCAAATAATTTATAAGTTTCAAATTACATTAACGTGAGATGCAAGATGAACTGCAGGAACTGAAAATAAGACGCAAAAGAGCCCAGGCAGCAAATGGAAATTAGATTAAGCCCGACTTCAAGAGATATTCGTTTGCTCACTTGAAATCCAAGCAAAGAATGAGGATTATCTACCTGGAATAACTTTTTGAATAATATGCAAGACGAAAGAAACTAGGAAGTCGAAATAAGCGCATGAAGGATATTATTAAAAGATATACCACAGCCTCTACCAGCTTTAGAAGTTTTTCGTTGTAGATGGAAGGAGAACGTTATCGCATTCAGTAGATGAAGATTCGTAAAAGCTATTATAGTTGATTTATACGAGAGACAAACAGAGTCTTTCTTATCGGCTCTAGTGCATGTACTTTTTTTTTCAAAGAACACAGTTAAGCGTCACGTGACGGAGTTGTATAAATGAGGCTAAGTACTGTCAATTACAAGTTATCAATATGCTTTGTAAACAATTAAACATAAAATAATATGAGTATATAATATGGCAACGAATCAATCCTAATTGATTTAAGAAAGTGAATGAATAATTGGAATCAACAAATTCACACGTGTTGGCAATTTTCTTTAGTAGCTTGTAAAATGTTTATATTAATCAGAGGTGTTTACGGTAAAACCACTAGTGTTTGTGCAAACTACAGTAGGGCCATCTGGTCGATGAAGTTTCTCAAGAACCCATTATGGTGTAACCCTGCGAAAAGGTGACATAAAGGAAGCTTATAAATTTCTTTTATATTTGCGAATAACTTTCGATACTTGCACGAATATGTGACAAAGTAATTGGACAGCACACCAAATCCGGCAGCGTGTTTGTTTACCAATTACGTTGCTGCAAAGATGAGTGCGAAATCAATAGATTCACCTGCTCTCTTCGGACCGCAATTTTTACAACAATTCACGCTCCAATTACGTTAAATTCTACCAGAAACGCAGTACAGTATTGACCGTTAGAACAGTGCCGACGACTCAGCATAAGTCTTGTGCGTTTTATGGTCGGACTCTAAAGTAAAGGGAATAGGGTTACCAAGCAGTTCAGGTTAAGACTATTGCAAAACGGCAATTCAGTCGAACTTTTTAAGATTAATGGACGTATTTATTGACTTTTTTTTTAGAAAGTGCAATTAAGCCTCCCCTTTCCCTCGGCACTATCAATCATGGACAACGGTCGGTGATTTTATGAAGGAAAAAATTGACACAGGTGTTGTAAATGTCGACACCTGAATCTAACTAACGGAAATGAAATTTTGCAGCAGATAAATTTTTTTAAATTACCAAACAACAAAGTTAGCGTTTACAAGTAGCAAAAAGAAAGATCCCATTACAGTCATACTTAGCGGTATGAGGTGAACTGTATATTGACTGTAGCGCCATGCAGTATACACCAGCGCCAGACTAGTTTAGGCCTTCATTTTACAGCCAACAGCACTTGAGGGCACGTTTCATTACTCGTACTGCAAAACTCTTCAAAATTTCATGCTTTTAACGGCGCACGAGGATATAATATTGGAGAGTCGCTCTAGAATCGACGCCTTTTCGAATGTATAATGCGGAACGCCGCGAAAAAGGTTATTCAGGATTATCATGGGTCAGATGGCGAGCCTTCTCAGAGAAGTATTTTGTGGTCGGAGATCATCAAACAGTTCACTAAAGAGCGAACGGCCACAAAATTCGGACGTAGATGAGCCCACTCGCAGTTTATTACCTTTCAAACCGATTAAGCTTAACAACAGGAATGCGATGCACAGCAAAACCCACTATAGAGTACGGTACGTAAAATGTAAAAAAGCAAAACCAAAAATTTTTTAGGTTTATACAAATTAATGCATTTTGAATTGCAAAACCATATATATAAATATATATATGTATATATATATATACCGTATAAATTTATACATATAAATATATATATATATTAATATATATGGAATATTCAAGCGACACTCTTGATTATCGGATTCGTTTTAAAAAAATCAGATACAATTAACAATAAAGCTCTTTTATCCGAAAGTAAACATTTATGGTCGTTATCCGTCGACGCATAATTCGATTGCAAATATATAAACGACCATTCAGTGCTGAAGGCTATGGTTTGATAATGAGCACGGTTTTTTAATCTGGTAAAAAAATACCGAAACTAGTTTATGCAGTTAAACAGCTTCCTGTTTGTCACAAAATCAATGCTCTCTCTATATAAAAAGCGAAATTATACGACGTTTAGAAAAGGACACTTCGCAAACAAATCCGTAATTGTTAGCACTATCTATTAGTAAATTATCAGCGTTCAGCAAATAATTGATTTGACCGAGATAAAACGAGGAAATAAGGCACGTGGTGCGGCTGAAACCACATTAATTCCTACAATGGAATGGAAGGCATTATTGGACGTTATAAATAGAATGAAAATGAGCTCATTCCGTCTCAACCTTGCCATATAACGCTCAAGGTTCTAATCAATTTTTCTCAAAATTGCCCAGCATTGGCTATCTGTTGTAACATCCCTAGAATCAAGTACAATTTCTGTAAATTTGCATAGATACATAATGCATGGCATACAAACTATACATGTACGTAAATACGTACGTAAAAAAATGTATAGTGCAATATAAAAAATACAGAACTAAATTGCTACGTATTAGTTGAAAATAATAGCGTAAATTCATAAATAAATTTTGAAATCTCTGTCACATTTTAACCAAAATTTTCTACTCAATTATGTGAAAAATCTTGACCGAGTCGTCTGTTGAGATACTGTATGTATAAAAGATCATTATACATGATCTATTGTGTCTAGATAAAATGTACTTTATATGCACATGATAGACAAACAACATGTATTGTGAAGACGCACTCATTTTACCATAAATTCAAGTGCATTGAGTTTTTCACGGTTTTGGAGGTATAAAGGAATTAATGAATGATTTACTGTGACTGCTATAAAAATAGGAGCTCAGATCTTCTGTATCTGAATTATTTACAATGAAAATAGGTAATAATAACGTATCCATTGTCTGCTTGCCATCCCATGCAGGACAACTTGGTTAGCTTTTTTTGGTATTTTATCTTTTCAAAATGAAAAGCTTGCTTCTCATCATTCCTGTTTTCGGTAGTAGAAAGATCGACATTTTTAGTCTGTTACTCTGAAACTTGTATAAATGCTTAAAACAGTAACAGCTGTAGGTAAAAAGTGGTATTAATGAATGTGAAATATTCGGCGAGCGTAACCGCCTAAGATTCCTTTGCAGCCACCGCAGTGGATTTAATTTATCTCTGTAGCTGTTGCTTGGAGAGGAGCAGCTTAGGCCTTTTTAGTGATTTATTGCCAAACAGTTTGCATACGTAACATGTCCATTTATTTATTTATATTTGACTAAATTTTGTCAAATTATAAATTATCCTATTGTAAATCTTCCTTGGACGAGAAAAACTACTTTAGATCTGATCATGGAAGCATTAAAGTGCTTGATAAGATGATTCTTGTTCATTTCAGCTCCTTTACACGAATATATTAATATTGTCTGTAGATTTATTTTTTCTCCCGTACTGATGCCATGACTGGCTAATTGGTATTGCTAGCAGGGTACTCGACTGGATATAGATATTCGAATTAGTAAAACAATTCCCATTGTCCACCACTTTTTGCTTTTAAATAAAAAAAATTAAATTATTCGTTGGAAAGTAGCAAATGAGACAATCAACGAATACAAACCTGGAATAAAAAAATCAACAGTCAACAGATTCACAAGTTTTTGAATGTATGAGTATATAGGGACGCTATTTTTGACTATTTATCAATTGCTCTTATGATGAGCTCCTCAGAGAGTCCTGAATATTGGTTGAAAATTTACGCCCACTCGCTAAGTACACCACTCAAATATATACAGACTTAAATATAGACTGTTTCTTGCAGAGAAATATAGTATAAGTATACTTTACAATCAAACAAAAGTGTAAAATATGCAGCAAATATTAAATGTAGTTTCAGTTTAATTTATTAAAAGTTTAGCTTATTTTGGTCTTCAATTTAGACTAGTTCACTTATGGATTTCCCACTATACTATTCAAACTCTGATACTCGATTTCAAGTCAATACACCAGGAGTAGAAGGATGCGTCAATTTAACAGTCATTGGAGTAAGAGCGAGTATATTAATGCCTATCGATGCGTTTAAAGTCATTTTCTTATTCTTTAACCTTGATGGAATTGGCTTTGCGTGTGTAAATAATGATCAGTCGTTTTTTATCCTAGAACATCTAATGAGGTGTCGGTCGGGTCATGCGTAAATCCCTGAGCAGTATTTTGTATTATCGCTCAGATTTGATGCATTTCATTTCGCATCCCATTTTTTTTCTAATAGATTCTTTACAGGTTTTCCATCCGGTTGTACTTTGCGTATAAATTACTAAAGAGTGGTGTGTAATAAGGTAATTAAGGGGAAAGGCGGTAATTAAAGATCTATTTTATTAAAGGTGAAAAATCTACTGTTTCCCCTCATTCGTTTCCCGCTGTTCTAGTGACGTAAGCAACAAGCCTATGGACTACAGCAGTTTCGTGACCGGATGTTTCAGTCCTATGACCGCAATTAAGTGAGAAACTAGTTAAATTACCTTCTGCGAAAAAAATCACTGTTATTCAGTTCGTGGTTTGTAGATCAAATGGATTGCCCTAAAACGTATTCCCCAATTTTATAGCAATTCTTTTATAAGCATTTACTTGTCTCCTCGCTACATCATACTATATTTTTTTTATCCAATTGCTTGTATTATATTTACTGTTTTCGTTTTTCAAGACACTTAAATCTTCAATATTATTTTGGCTTGTTCGAGTGAAACTTGCTAACAAGATAATTCTACAACACACCTAATTACTTCTCTGGGTTAAGTAGATGCCTATTAATTTACTTCAAGATTATTTAATCAACGTAGCCATGTTGATAAAGAAGAAAACAATGACATGGATATTCAGAAGAGACATCTGTTGGACTTTGATTCTAAAGAATTAGTTATAAGTCACAATCTGTTTTCTCTCGTTACTGTCTAATCCGCTAAAATACGATGATATAGCATATTTTTTATCCTATCTCATGTTGTTACTCTAGAGCTTTTACTTTTGAATTTGAATTTCAAAAGCAATAGGAACTTGTGTGTAATATACGAAAAAACTATAAAGACTACATGGAAAAGTTAATTATACAGAGGCAAAATGTATAAAGAGTAGGCCTGTTGGGATTTATTAGCCAACAGTTATAAAATTCGGAAAAATATGAAATTATAAAGTAACAAACAATCCCATCGCACTAATATAAATATCACAATCAATTTTTTTATCTGGTAGATCAGTTCCTTTCTTGAGTAACCCAATTAATTTTTGAAGATATTTTCTTATAAAGGCTAATGCATTTTCTCAAAAGCGGCAAAAACTGTATTAGTCGAATGCCTTGAAGCACTCCTTCTAACAAATCCTGAATCTACTCTTGACACTCAAATAAGAAAATATTTGATACAACGTTGAAAAAATTAACTATTGCAGTTCTTTTAAAATATTATGTTGATTTAATTGCAGTTATCTTTTAAATAGTTTTTCACTAAGGTAAATATTCCTACATAGCTCTCAATATTGTTTTTCAATCGGAAACATGTTTTAGAAAAATATGTAATTCGTTTCGAAAATGTTAAGTAATATTAAAGAATATTGATGCGATAACTGCTTGGCATATTCCTATGACATTTCTAACGTTGAAACAACCTAGAAATATGAAGAAACGGAAGCGTCCTTTCTACAGCAGCGTTATTTGACTTCTACACGTGAAAAATCTATTTGTTCTTTTATAAAATACTTGCCTAAAATACGAAAAGAGCTATATGGCTAATAAGGATATAGTAACGTTTTATTATAGAACATGATATAGCCGTGGACAAATAAGTTTATCTTTTCTAAATTATGATAGCTTTAAGTGAAAATATTTTAAGCAGTTTTCATTTTAACTAGTTTGATGAGTATATGCCATTAATACGTCTAATAAAGACATTTACCTTGTAAATTTTGGGGTTATCAGGCACTTGATATTCTGTCTATGATAAGTAATAATAAAAAACAGTTTTCATTTATTAGAGAAGACAACCGATTACTTTGTTCTTAATGAGATTTTCGGCGTAATTGTATGATTCGTGCAGGAGACTGTCATTATTCCTTTATTCGCTCTATTTTTTTCAAAATAATTGACTTCTTTTGAAAGACTGATCAGCGTAAGCCAATAAAAATTAAGTTGTCCTTGTAAGATTACATAAAATGTAAGGATAAATTATTATGCTCTGAAGTTTATACGAGGATAAATGATCGTCGACTATAATTATGTGCATTATAAATCAACCGGTTCCATACGGTCGTCGACTACGGTGTTTGGAGGTAGAATTTTTGCTTGTGTGGACAATTGTCTATTGATTTGCGGAGATTGTAGAATATTTTGGTTAAACAGAAAAGAGAGAATACTTCTGTATTTACTATTATATGAAATGCTGTAATATACTTTTCCGAAATATGTCGGTTGATTGTGACAAGAATGTCTATTTTGTTGGTATTAAACTTATCCCAAGATTGCATACAAGAAGAGCCACAATACCTTGGAGTAGGACAAGGTTAGTCTCTTATTTTCGTTCTCAATTTTTTATTGTATGAATAAGAGTTTTAAAAGCTCTTGCTATATTTGGTAAAAGTTATACTGGAAATATCACTGTCATAGATTACAGTAATAAAATCAAGTGTAATGTAAATAATATCAGGTTTGGTATCTGCTAAATAGATTCGTAAAGAAAGGGTATTTCTTTCATCTGTGATTATTCAATTGTTGCGATATATTAACACATGAGCATCTCAAGTCCAAGCTATTTATCTTAAATCAGATCAGCTAAATATTCATCTTAATTAAATTTTGAATCTTAAAGAAACAAACTATCTTGTAATTTATCTGCTACTGACATCTATTACCGTAAATTTCCATATCACAACGTTGTCGTATATGTTTCCGCATCTTTATATCAAAGAATAATGACGTAACATTATTTCTATAGTACTATTTTATAGTAGCAGCTTTAATTATGTATGCTGATGAGGTGTGTTGTTACTTTAAGAAGATAAAGATTTTCTGTATTGGAAATATCAATCCAGTTCTACTCGGTCACTTTAATGGGTATGCTTTTCGATCTAGAATTTTCTCAAAATTCTCTCATCATCCTGTTCTTTCGGTATTCATATGTGAAATTTTAATACAAGTATAGAGCGTTCATATCGTTAAAATTTCATATTTGATAGTTTTTATGGTTTCTGATTACGAAGTCGTAAGAAGCTTAGAGGAGAAGAGCTCTTTGTTAATTTTTTCACTCTAAAGTAGGTTTAGAAAAGATTATTTTAATTTTTTTTAAGCCAGTGCAGATTTAAGGAAGAGCTCAATATTTATCACCATATATCCATCATACTATAAATGAAAGATATAATTTCTCATATATGTTAAAATCTGATTCTACTTGAACTATTGGTATTAGGTTTTAGAATATTTGACTATAAAATTTTATTTAAGATAAGTAGTTTGATTTACGCCGTTGAGCAGGTTGAAATATCAAGGGAAATAATCGCAGAGAGTGATTGATGAAAAGATTGATCAGAAAAGTGAGAGCATAGTGTTCTCTGAAGCCGGTAGGGAGCGTTTCGAGATCCTATAGCATTTTTTCGTAATGTCTGATCATTGTGCGTCGTTGGACTATTAAAGGCTCGAGAGAAAACTTTATTGAATTACTCTGAAATATTTAGAGAGCTTGTAATAGGGTTTAAATAAAATCTCCTTGTAAATGAAACTCTGAAATGTTTCCCGAATGATAAACGGTGGAAATTTTTTGTCCGTTCCTAGTCCAAATTTCGGTGGTGGCAATTCTGGGAGCAGAAGAAGACATTCTTGGATATGGTAAAGTATCATTTTGAAAAATTAAATTTATGACATAATACCATAATACGTTGTCTAAAACACGTTATCCAACGTGAATAGCTTATTTCAGGCAGGCCTACACTTACAATTAATTCAAGGAGTATGTAAAATACGGAGGCATTCTATAGTTATTTTTAGTTACCTTATTCTATGTGTAGACTATTAGCAGTTACAATCTCCATTTTGTATAATCACAAGTCGATATGTTCTTTAGACGGCTATTTTTCATTTTAAGTTCAGGCAGCGCTATAATATTCATGAGCCATTCTGAAGATAAACTTGCTACCATAATTGTCTCATTGAAAAGTGCTTTTTGTTTGGTAGGTTTTAATAATATATGAGGTCGGAGTCCTGGCGTAAGCTCAGGCACGTACTGCAAAACTACTTCAAAAATTTATTCTAAAACTTGTTGACTTTTCCCGTAGGCCTATTTATATGTGCAATATTATCTGAACAAACAAATCGTTTTTTTATTTTTAGTTTGAACGGTGATGCTTAGTACTAGGCCTCACTTGCTAAATAACATATTGTTATACATAGAGATTGCGGAAGCATTGCATTCTTCGTCAATTATATATTGAATAAGCGTCGTCATGTTCCTTTTGTACTAACCATAATAATGCATTTCATCGATTTACCGTCGACAAGTTCTGGAGGTCCGTTGACGACGAAAGGCGTCACTTGCCAAGAACAATAAGTCCTAATAGCTTTAGTAGATTTACTTTATTCCAATCGTTCACTGTTCTTTTATTACTTCATGTACTTTATTTTCTGCACCAATTGATCTGGGTGGACTTTTAGAATTTTTTATAAGACTAGTCTATAGATTTTATAAACATTTCTTTTATTTTTATCCATATTTTTTTAATCAAATAATTCTTAACCAATATCAACTTTGGCATTTCATCGTTGCCGGAACTTAAAATCGGATCTAAAAAAATTCCAAGAAACTGTGAACTTTGTTAGAAGGTTATATTGACTGATGGAAGGCAAATGTGAAATAGTTTGTAATAGGTTTACAAGATCGTGATGTATGTAATTCTTTTCTATAAAGAATGTAATGAGTTTTTAGTCCATCTGATTAATTCTGAAGCATGTTAGGCTAATAAAGTAAAACGTAAGCGGTAGAGTTAAATTCTGTCAATCTATATCTTAAAGATGTGTCTCGATTCCCTCTACTTTGGCTTGTATGAAATTACGAAATATTTCATTTATGAGAAATAATTATTTATAAAATGCATTTTATATCTAAATTAACTGAGATTTTCATAAAAATTTGTTTATTTTTATGAAAAATATTATTTTTAAATATTATTATATATTTATTTATTTTTATGATTAATATTATTGTCTTTACCGAAAAAAAGGATCATAGTGAAAGGCAACAGTCTTTTCTATCTACTTAGAAAATCGATATTTTAAATGTTACGAAAACCCGTCATTAATTCTTTTCCTTTCTTTCAGGTGAGTACAAATACTTATTAAGGATATCAAGCCATTAAACATGTATAAAGAAGATGGCTGAAAAAATGGTATAGTATTGTTAATCTCGTGTCCTGTATTAAGTGGTAAGAAAGACGCGCTTATAACAACGATTAACTGATTAACAACTGTATTTAAGAGTAGAGTAACCATCCATTTTTTTCTCGTGACTAGATGCAATTTTTTAAAGAGACCTTTTAACGAAGCTGACATAAGAATTTTTACTTGCAATTTTCTAAGATGGAAGGCGAGGGGTGCCTAGTATTCACGATTAATTGTTTTGCAAGGCTCTTTATTTAGAAATCGAATGCTTTCTTTACCCAAGAGAAATATCTAAAAGCACGTGCCTCTTCTCCAAATGTTTCTAGCTCTTTTAGCCTGTTTTGACAACTGCGTCTGTCTTTCTTTGAAATACAGCAGTATTCTAAATTTCTTTATGCACATAAAGGCCTGATGCTAGTCAGGGTAAAAGAATTTCGATTTATTCTTTGTGTTTACTACCTCTTTATAAATATAAATAAAATAAGGAAAAACATTGTTGAAACGAAAAAGGCCAATTTCATCGATTGTTTACTGTAGCTCCAGCGTTCGTTTTCGTGCTTTCTGTGTATATTGTAATGGGCTAGAATCGTTTAACGAACATAAAAACGTTTATCGGATCGAATTATACTGCCAAAATTCAATAAAGATCATCCACGCTTTATTGAATGGCCCCTGAATTGCTATAAATCACTAGGCGATGCTCCAGTTGATGAACGCTTGTTAACCGAAGGATGAAGTGTTAGTCAGTCCATTAATACGCTATTGATTTGTTTTACATATTCTACATTCCTAATATGAATTATAAAAGATCGTGTTTTCCGGCTAATAGGATTCCTGTGCTTGCAGTTTTATTTTTGTAGAATCAGAACTTTCCTTTATTTTAATTCGATTTTTCTCAGAGTGCCATCTATCGTCTTTGAGTAGTGAACTCAAAAGTGAATCGTACAAAGAGAGGGCGTTGTTAATTTTCATATTTAAAATGAATAAATCAATTTTTTAACGTACAACACTAATGACAACTGAAATTTTGAAGGGTACGTGATAATCTGCTTTATCACTTGTTTTCATATTAGGCATATTTGCAATAAATTAACTTCGTCCTATTGAAATCGGAACCCAACAACAAGGCTGTTTGATTCGTTAGAGAAAGCTTAATTGTTGTGGTGTATAGGATAAAAGCGGGGTGTGGAGACTATTTCAATACTATTCGTCGCCTGATACGTTTCTCCCGCCTACTTCTCTAAATGTCATCACACAAACTTTAGTATCTCTAAACGAATGAATCCTGCCACTTTTCGGAATTCTGCAATGGCTGTTAATGAAGGGAATTATCTGCGGTTACGGTCCCATACCATAAGTGTTACCAGAATGAAACCAAGTAAACCGACTGGTCTAGTTTTAACTAGAACTCGCACAAAGCAATGGTTAGTTATCATTAAATATGCTATTTTATTATTAACGCTCCATCTCGACTTTATAAAGATAGTTTGATTAAAAATTTCACCGTTAGCCAACCATGAAACTGTTAATTTTACAGTCGAAAAATTCCACTCAATTTAAATGATTACTTTCATAGTTCTAGCTGTTCATTACTTATTCTATGCAGTTCTAGATAAATTGAAAATTTTATTTCTATCTTATCTAGAGTATTTCTACCTTTTTCTTTTTATACATTTTAAGATTAATTAGTCTGCTCAGAATGTAACTTTTACTAAAATCATTAGAAGTGTTTTCTTCTCTGCTTGAGGGTATAAACTATATGAAAGTATATTGTATATCCTCTTTATTACAAGCGGTTTAGAGTTTCATTTTGGTGGAAGGAATTGCAGAGTAAGATGAAGAAAAACGTGCGATACACGCATGCTTTCTATAATTTACAATGGTATTTGTTGGATTTCTATCCTTGAATTTGGAAGATGTTTTCCATCAGCAAAAGTTAAAGAGTATGCATTCACATTGTATTTAGAAGCGTAATCTTATCTTTCTCAAGTTCAAATATTTGTTTTGTTTTAAGTATTCCTAACTAATATTTTAAATTGAGTATTTCAAAATATACATTTTATCGAGAATAATAATTTTAATAATACAATTTTGCATGTAAGTTGTATTGATAAATGAAAGATGCAGCCAGGTAGTAAAGCAATACATTGATAATATCAAACTTTTTCCATAGCAGATTAATTAAATTGAATTTTCATCAACATTCTTTACCAAATTTTTTTTTAGGAAAATGAGAATATCAGTCTTGTATCTGTCTTTCACTGTTCAGTTGGAGTCAATTAATTTAGATTAATTGGATTTTTTTGTCTCCCTGTTGGATTCGATTAAATACTCTGCATATATGTAAAAACTTCATATATTGAAGCAGACGGAAATGTCGATGTTAATAATGACTTGTACTGAGGAAAACAGATCATTGACCCCAGCTCTTTTCAGTGAACAATCTTTTTAAAATCTTGTCATGGTGTGAGCTTACGCAAAAAATTGGCAAAAATTTTTAGTACAGGACTGAACATTTCATCATATAAATAAACTATTTTATTAAGACATTTCTGGATATCATATTAATGAACAGTGTCATAACAACTCTTTTATCCTTGCTAATTGAATTATTGATGAGTTAATTCAGTTTTTGAAACTGATACATACATATATAGGTATCATGTGTATTTATCTATAAAATCGTAAAAACAACGTAAATTTTAAAGGTGAATAATTTGTGTGTTTCCCTCAACGTTTTTCTTTATTCTTTTGTCTAGTTCTGAGTTTAACGGTAGATGGCACAACTAGTTGACGAAATTTATTGTCTTTTTAAATAATACTTTTGATAATGCATATCTCTATACTGAAGGTTATTAACAAAACCCACCGTATTCACATAGTAATACTCATGAAATATTTTAATGCAAGAAACAATATTCATGTTGCTATTCAAAAAACTTACTTGAGAAGTATTAAGCGCAAAGACGGTCATTTCCGCAGCTTTGCCTATTACTTAAATTTTTAGTTCACCTGTCTAACGAATGACGTCAGTGCGACCTTTAAACGCTGTCTTTTTGCATTGACATAATGTAGATTGCTGAAAGCGTCGTTTCGCTCTCTTTTAACGATGTACAAGAACGATTTTTGCTAATAATAAGACTTCTGTCGATCGCACCTGGAAGCAAATAGACGTCGCGGTACATATGTTTTATTTTATCGAACAGTACACCGTATAGTTTGTATGGTTAATCGACTGACAGTACATGAGTCTCACGATTCTTTATGGGGTTTTAATCGGGCAGTTTAAAAATTACTACTACTAATAGATGAATAAAATGATTCCAATTGCAAAATATGAGCATTTTAGGGTATTAAAAAAGTTATAGTATTCCTGCGAAAGGTTAAAATGTAATCGAATTATGAGCTTCCGTCTTGGCTTTTATTGCTTGGAGAGTTTCGTGATCCAAATTTAGAGCATGAAAAAATTGTTATTTTTTAGCAGAAAGTATTTTACTTTATCCCATGGTGACGTTGAATACTTTTAAGTTTGGTAAGTTTTTGGGATTGCTTAGTACCTAAAAAGCTATTTACTGAAAGCAAGATTTCGTTATACGAACATCAAAAAAAGCCTGTTGGCCAATCTGTTTGCTTAATAGGCTCTTTGTCTGCGTGCGTAGTGAAACTGTTTTCCTTCTTCTCTCTATTTCAATAAAAACTGTAAGACAGGAAAGGAAAGACAAATTGTAGGAGACGATTGAACTGGCAACAAAATGGAAATTATATGACGATTTGAAGATAAGGTTGTTTAGATAATATGAGAATTATGACAGGCGTTCACTAGGCCTGGATTTGTGCAAAGGCTGTACTTGCCTCCGCGACGCCGCCGTCGTCAATAGTTCGACAAGTACAGCTTTAGACGCTCGTCTGCAAGCCGTTCGTTTCTTTTTGCGCATTTCTCCGCCAAAGTAAGAGGATGGCAGAAAACATTTGCACTTCATCAGAATCAGATTCCTGTGACAGAAAAAAAGAGAAAATGAGAAGGAAGAGGAAAGCGAAAAGACCAACATTTGTCCCCATAGCAGTAAGGGAATTTCGACGCTATAGTGCTCCTTTTGGAGATTCACTGAAACCTTTTGGTGAAGTCGTTCGGAGAAGGAATTCAATAAAATTAGAAATAACTAGTTTGAATAATCTCGGACAAAAGAAATTGGAAAAAAGGGGGTCGAGAGACCGTGTGATGGTCCTTCCCAGTTCACTAAGAAGAGGCTCAGTCACTCCAAGAGCAGCTTTCTCCCCATGGTGAGTGCGATTCTGGTATTACGATTGGACCTTTTAAAAACATTTCAAGGAATCAGTTTTTGAAAATTTCTTGTGATCTTCAACTTTAGATCACTTTTATTTTTCCAGTAGGAGAGAATGATCGGTAGAGCCATCTACATGATTTAAAAAAAATAACGAAGTGGTTTGAAGGCACTCATGTGGCCAATAAGCAAACCCAATTATATTAACATGGTCAATAATAACCCTAGCGGACTTTCTAAGCTATATCATAATAGCCTCATTCGTTATTTAAATTTTGTGGTGATATTAAAATTTTTTTTAGAATCTCATTTTTCTTAGTAAGAAACGTTTGTGAAAATGACGTCGCGACTGAAACAGCTGTTGTTCTTTATATATACGTCAGACTTCGTAACGCCATTAAACTATATCTTTGCTAGCTAAGATACAACACGAATTCCAGTTAATGTCTGGCGAAAATCAGCCAAAGTCAATTAAAACTGAAAAGAGGGTATATAGGGTGAAATATTGCAGGAAAATAGTGCAGTTTGATATTTACATGACCGTGTACAAACATTTTTGGTTACGTGATGAGTGTTACTGGATGGTGGCTTCTAATATTTTGGTAGAAAATTTGTTAGAGAATAGCTATCGATTTGTTGTTACAGCTCTATTTTTTTGACGTTTACGCTGTGCTTAATTAGCCGTCACTCCATCTCGGGTATTTCTTTTCTCTCTACACCGGTAAACCTTAGAGTGAATTCTATAATAAACAGAAATAATCGACCTAAATATTCAGAAAAGCAAATAGACAATATTCAGGTGTGTACATACACAGGAGCTATTGCACAGTAATAAGATCTAGGCTACGCTTTGGTGAATGATAGCCACATCCTGAAGTCGGGTTACCTGCACGTATATATATAAAAAGAAAGCCGGCTCCAGTCATCATTTTGAAGCCAGCGCCATATGGCGACGTTTCTCATCATCTGTTGCAGGGAGTTCTCAATTTTGCTGCAATTCTTCAATAAAGCTATCTATTAAATTATTTAAATGCTTATTACGTCGGTCAGGAAAGAAATGGCCGATTCAAGTTATAAAAAGGATAAGCGGTACTACATCATCGAAAATCAAAGGATAAGTTCAACACATCATGGTAGGATAGAAAGATCTATCTCAGAAGGGCACGAAAAATATAGACCGAATCGATGTAGAATATCTCCTCCTGTAAAGTACCAAATGAAAGAGCTAAGGAACATAACTGAAACTGGCAGCCTGTTACAACGTCGTCTTGGGGCCACTCCTTTGAGGATGCGGTTGCCTCAGAGGTGACGTTTTAACCTTATCTTCCTTCATCTGATGCTTTTTTTCACATAATATGGTAAAAACGTGTAAAAAGTAAGAGAAGTATTTCGCAGCATTCTATAAGCCTCTTAACAAGAGCCTACACGCATCTGTGAATAAATATCCTAATGGTATAGGTCTAGTATCCTATGTTTTTTATTATTATGGAATATCACGTCATTAGAAACTTTTTTGATTCCTCTTCTCGTTAGAGCTATTATGATTCAGAAAAGAGAATTTTGTTTGTAAACAATATGTTTCATGACAAACACAACATGTTTTTTTCACTTTGTGATCGAAAAGAATTCTTATATTTTGAACTAAATGTTGCATCGTATTTCAACAAACGAACTCTAGGAAATATCCAACGTATTCTTGGTGGTCTAATGCATTATTAAATCGATTGAGTATATCCGGTTCAATTCGATCGTTCGTATATACAAACACAAAAAAAATTATTTTTAACATGTTTTTCTCCCTACTTAATTGAAAGCGAGAATGCTTTGGAAAGAAATTTATAAGCGTCTTGTTAGTCTAAAGCATACACAGCTGAAACATTGGGCTGTGCGCAATTACAGTGGTTTGTGCGCCTCGTTGAGCTATATACCATCATTCTAATTTTGATTTGATGTTATGCTTATCATTATTGTGTGTTGTCATTCGTAATACGATTTTCTAGAGAATTGACGTGTACGCCTATTATATTTTAATCCTGCTTAATTCCAAGCGTCAAAATCAAGTCAATTTTCTATGATATTACAATATTTCATAACAGATGGCGCAAATTTAAAAAAGAAATGCCACCTATAGTTTATTAAATGTAGGCCACCGCAATTATGCCCAGGGTTGCTAATTGTTTATCGATTTCTATCTAAAACAGCTTCGATGTTGAAAATGGAGCATCACCAAGTAGGAGTCCGCTGGATGGCAGCAGCCCGTCTTCCGCTCTTGTTCTGCAGAACATGCCCCAAAGAAGAGAATCTTTCTTATACAGAAGTGATTCCGATTTTGACTTGTCACCAAAATCTCTATCGAGGAATTCATCACTAACGAGTGATTTGTAAGTATTTTGTATATTTATCTTTCAAAACTCGTAGAAATACTCGACTGATCGAAGTCTTCGGGAAACCCTTTTAACTTTTCCGCCCGTCAACTTGGTCAGTTCTAATTATTTGACATAAATAACAAAACAAAATAATTCGGATCTGAGAGGTTAATGATAAAGCGTGTGAGAAATAAATAATGTGTTGACATTTCGCATGACAAGATGCTTTTATCTATCTTCTCACGTTCATCATTTTTGTAGGAACGTCATCACAGCCTCTAAGCAGTGAGTTCTTTTTAAATCCCACCCAAAAGTTTTGCAGAATTCGTTAATATTCTAGTTGATGTGCAAACACACAACAGTGCAAGTTTTTGTTCTTTTTTTCTAATTTTTATTTTCCTGAAAAGGGAAGGCATGGTGTTTTAAATTCTGTTTTCCTTAGAAACTTAACATATTAGTTGAAGTAGAAGCAATAATTAATAATTCAAGTTACTTAAATGCAGAGATTGTAGTTAACGAAATAAATTCATCTAAACAAGAATATTTCACACAACTGAGTAGATTTTAAACAGACCTATCTTAATTCAAGTTGGAAATATGAGGTCTTTATGAATTTATTTCCATTTTACGCCTTTGCTAAAATGTACTATTGATACATTCTGAATCACTCAGAATACGAAGCATATGATTATTTCAGCTTTTAAAGAAAACTAATTACTATTCTCTTATTATAGTAATCCGGTTGTAGTATTAGCCACTTGCCCGCCAGATATCGATTAGTAGAATTGGAGACTCGAAATTTGCTTTGACGATTAATTTCGACGTAAATGCTTATCCTTTTGCGAAGGCAGCTAAGAAATCGATCGGTACACCGTAATTCATTTATCATAGCTCATAATAGAAACGTTCGATAGGGATTAATGTCTTGAGTGATTGACGAGATGTGAATGATATAGCTTTTTCACATTTGTTTGAGCTGTTTCAAAATCATATAGCGAATCAATCTGAAACAAAAATATTTGCATCTGAACGTGGCTCATTAATGTAACGTCGTGAGAAAGGGGGCGCATAAGTCAATGTCTTGTGATGGGGATCGCTAAGAATACTCGATTTTAAAAAGTGCATGAGATATTATTCGTTTATTGTTGTATATTTCCACGGAGAAAACTTAAAGTAGTATTGTTGGTGTTTGAAAAGAGCTAATTTTTTACGATTATCAACCCGACACTGAAAATCGCCAAGCGTCTATTGGTAGACGCCATTGGCAGCACATTAGCAAAGAGAACGCATTCGTCATTTGGCAAGTACGTTTTGTAATGACGCCTCTATACAGAAGAAGAGCACATACGGTTGGAACGTCAGGCAAATTAACGGTATCTAGTGCTTATGCTGTAAAACCCGCAGTCAGCTCAGCAACGTTACAAAGTGATGATCAGAAAGTAGCTAGGAGTCAGTCGACTAGTGTAATTGGCTTGCAGAATCACAAGAATAATCACTCGAGATTCTTGTCCAGGTCCAAGAGTCCTATGTGAGTGTTTCTTATCTAATTGCGTTTTACTAGAAAATTGATTGTTATGTGAAAGTCTTATTGATTTTATCCTTCAAATGAGATTATCAAAGTTATTGATACGGATTTATAGCTATTGACAGAATTCCAGGACAATCGGACAACTATAGGGCTAAATATTGGTGTTTAAATGTTAAAATCAACATTCTAAACTATTAGGGTTTCAGGATAACAGCTCCTTGGCAGTCATTTGAATGTCAAATTTCTAAGATCATTTTCCAACAAACGTCGTTTGTAACTTCGTTTATATTTTTCCTCCAATTGTGAGAAGTTATGCAGATTAGCTATAGACAAAAGTATAAGAGTACTTGTTGTTAGAGATAAGGGCCTTATATTAAAAACTATATGCCATAAATATGCTAATACATATAATATAATATAATGCAAAATAGGATATGTAAATGAACAGAAAATACTCAGCGCATTGTACATGCAAATATGGATACTGCTTATCAAACAGTCTAAGAAAAGCAAACTATAGCGAAAGATGAAACCTTAAGGAGATATAGCTTCCTTAATGAATTCTTTCTTGAGGCATCTCGTTGACCTTGCTTACTTTTCGGTCAAACAGAAGAAATTGTTTTTCTAACGATCAATATAAGAGTATTTAACAATGTCAGCAAATAGTTTAAAAGTTTTATTGAAAATATATTTTACGAGTTATGAAAAAAAACATGTATATGCATATAAACAAAAGAAAAATTAATAACCTTACTCAAAATCTGTTACAAAAGTCTATACAATGAGTCCTTTGCAATATTGCAGCAAATACACATGAATGCACTAATGTTTTCATGGTAATTTTTATTTTTGTATTGTGTTTTTATGTATATACGCACATCTATCGAAGGGTCGAAGGAGTGCGCCACTGACGTCATCCGCTCTTCATTTGACTTGGCTATAGTTATCTGTTTGTCTGTTTTACGTTTCGGTTCTGATGTAGGGGTATTTCTTATGGTGATCTATATCTGCTTCTGTAATATAGTTGCAGATCTTCAATTTCTATTCTTATGCACTTTTTCTTTCCTTTATTTTATGTCTTTTTATGTATATAAAGAGGTCTACAAGGAGAATGAAAAAAAGCTTTAAATGTAAAAGTAATGTGATTTGTGACTATTATTAAGAAAAACACGTTTTTTTAGGATACAACCGTCTTTAGGTTTTTATAAAACATTTTATAAAGATTGGTATTTGAAAAGCGGTTTGTTTTTTCCGAGGCATACAGATGGATTGTTATAGCCCTGGAAATCGAACGGGAATTATTATTTTACGCTCTAACGCTGCACTGATAATTTTCATAATTGATCACGTTCTTGCTTCGATTTACTGAAAGGTTCTGGAGTGCAAGACTAAAAAGTGATGAGATTTCAAAATTTTGTCTTACTAAGCTAATCAGCTTTTTAAGTACACCAAGAGAATAGCGCAACGAAAGATGGCGTAGCTTGTAATCTGACGATAGGATAGGAAATTGAACTTTTTGGGGTGATTTATTTTAAGAGCGAAATGTATAATTTATAGCAAATATCGAACGCGAATCGTAAATGCTAGATTAAGGGGTTAATCCAATAAATCCATTCTTTTTATTGTCTTTGGAGTGCCGTTGCTTATATCCCGGACGTGAATGACCTAATCGAGGTAGAATAAACGGCGTTCGATCGACCAACATTCTTCGAGTAGTTGGCTGCGTTGCTAGCGTTTATAGACGTAATCTGGATTAGTATAGCTGTTCTTGTTCACTTTACGTTTTTTAATCGAAAAATCCGCGAAATCAAGCAGTGTGTGAGAGAATGTCTGGTGAACCGCCTTTAAAAAAGGTGCATGTGGTAGGGCATGAACATTTTGAGTATCCTTCTTTTTCTTTGGAAAAAGGAACTAGGTTTGTTTCGAATCTTTATCTCATCTTTTCCTTAGTTAATTATCTTTCTATACGTAAGCATCTTATTCAATATTTACTCAATGTAGTGGTTTATTCGAGCCTATGAATGTGTAACATTATGGCATCAAAGGAACGCCATTACAAGATGCGAAGCCAATGTATAATGAGACCAGTCTTAAATTACAAAAAATACAATCTAATCTGGCGGCAAGTGTGTGACAGTGTAATATTGCTGTTTTACTGTTGCGGAGCAGGTAGAAGGAAATAACACCTGAGAAGGATTTATAAACATAAATTTATATACATAATATACTACTTATAATCAGCATATATAATATAAATATTGTGCTGCATATATATGTATTTATACAAATGAGACTATGCGGAGCTTAGTCAGCGACTTTTCCCACTTTGGTATCATACCACACATATTGACCATTTGAGGAATAATGCTTCCGCTACCCAGTCCTCGAGATCGAGGAGGAAAATCAATAGTGTCACCTACTGCGCTATCTGAAGGTGGATTGTCGCCGGGGGGTGGAGGTGAATTTTGGATATCAACCTTTGCAGCCTCACTCCCTACTCTTTCTAATGGGATTTTTCCATCTAAGTTAGGACAGACAACCACTGTGTCTAGTTTGAAAGAGTTTCATGAGATTAAGCGGGGATTACCAAGACATATTAAATATTCTTTTTGGCATAGGTGAGGGCCGCTTTTCTTTTTTTGTGGTACTCTTCTGTGGTACTGTTTTTTACTATACTACCACTGTTGGCTAAACAACCGCCACCACTTTAAATGTTTTCTTACAACCCTTTCTCAATTATAATTAACGAATTCTTTAATTACATAATGATGTGAATCGATATAGAAGATTATCGATGAGAAATTACCGGTGAATAGTTCTTTCTCTCAACAATTCTTTCATGCCAGACTAGAATAGCACATTTGGTGGCGTGTTGTGCTTCACCTTAGTTTTTGGCCTACTCCGTTCTTTTTATCGAGCGGCATTCAGTACTCTACTTGGTAGGGTAGAATGATTTTATTTTATTCAATATACCACCGATATGAATAATTCTGCGATTAAAGAACGTCGTTTAAACTCAATAGATGTCTGTCTAAGTAAGAGTCTTTCCTTGTCCTGGGCCCAAGGCTTGGATAACGTTTCTAGATCACCCCAGGCTGCAAGAAAGAGTAACTTAGCTAGACCCAATATTCTGTAAGTTTATATTCCCTTTGACGTCACAAGTATCGATGAATTGAGACGCTAGAGGTCACGCAGTGCGCTGCTCTGAATCGTGTAGTGACGTCAATCAATTAGGCGGAAGCATGAAAGTCTCAGGCGGAGAGTGTAGAGATGCTTTTGATTCCAATGATTTGTTATCGGACATTGATAAAAAGAAGAGTCGCTCTAGGCATTGCCTATATGAGCCTAGGTAGGTTTGTAGAGCGGATATCGGGCTAATTAACCCTCGAAACAACGTACTTAATGAAGCTATGAGGACGCCTACCGCGCTATAAACAACGGTTTTAGTATTTTTTTTTTACTATCAAAAGCTGTTTGTAAATTTCTTCTCTTCGTTTTTATAGCCAAGCGTAAAGAATATAATAAACAGATTCAATTTGCTGACGTTTTTATACTACTACAGTTACTTAGAACTAGTTATTATACAGTTTCCCATTTCGTTTCTTCAATTGCAATATGTGTATCACTTACAGCTTCATTTAATTGTCATTTTTCGCCTTTTAGACATGCAGAGGACTTAATCGTAACTCCATTTGCTCAAATTTTGGCGAGTTTAAGAAGTGTTAAGAATAACTACGTATCCCTTACAAATGTAACTCCAGTAAACAAGTAAGAATTTTGAATGTTTTATTAATTTATATCTTCTCTCAATTGGCAAATTTATGGAAAGACGCTTAATAACGTAATTTGAGTGAATCCGTTAGAAGCGAAAGCTGACGTCAGCGTCACCAAGACAACTCCAGGGCTAAGGGCTTAATCGAAAATTCGACGCTCGTTTCCTAGAGCATCGAAGGCCTTCTTATTTTTTTGAAATAAAAAATTGGAGAAATAGACTTAAAGTTTTGATTATATATATACAGTATATAAATATACAGTATAGATATACTGTATATATATATATAAATATACAGTATATATATATATATATGTATAAAATATACACTATATATATACATATATATATATAATAATACAGTATATATATATATATATATAATAATACAGTGTATATGTATAAATTTATATGTGGTATTACTGCACAAAAAATCAAATTTAAAGAATCTACAATTAATTAAAATATCGATTTTGATACATTTATTAACTAGTAGTTTTTTTAGATCTAATCGGAGAGGAAGTTCCATTGGACATCATACAAATACTCACTATGTTACGACAACAACTGCGACCCCTCCTCCTCAGACTAACATAAAGTTATCGGGTGAGCATTCTATTCTTCGATTTACTAAATTATATATTAGATTATTGTGTTTTATTAATTATTTAATTGACAGATGAGGCTTATCAAAAACTGGCTCAGGATACCTTAGAAGAATTGGAATGGTGCTTGGAACAACTGGAAACAATACAGACTCATCGGAGTGTATCAGATATGGCGTCAAGCAAAGTGAGTCCTAAAAATCTTTAGTGAATTCGAATTATTTTAGAATAAAAAACATTGTACATCCAACGATTTACGTTAAAAAAATTGAGCACTAATGCCCTCTTGCGAATAACATAAAACAAAACAATTCTTTGATTACAAAAAAATAGAATAATTTTGATAATTTAAAAATTCTTTACAATTTCCCATTTTTAGAAAATAAAGGTCACTTCGAACAAATTTATTGCTTTCTTAGTATTGAAAGTGTATAAGGAGAAAATATGCTATTGTAAAAATAGCGTATTTTATAGGTCTTTTAGCAAGTGTTACAAAGATTTTATTAACAAATCATCTTGTAGTATAATTAAATTTTAGTATAGCTATCAATGCTAAGCTAGTTGAGATTTGAAGATCTATCTTTCTGAAATTGCGTTTCTACTCCACAGTGTTTTGATTAAAGAATGTCTTTACTCGTCAGAGATTGTCACTTTTATTATAAAAGATATAAAGAGATCTTTTTTCGCCATTTCTCAATAGGTATTATGAGTAAATATGTATTAAATATTTCTTATTATATCAAAAATTAATTTTGAAAGAAATAGTTGAAAGAAATGAAAAGACTTTTTAAAGGTACTATTGATTGTTATATCGATAGATTATTCTTTACTAAAGTTTTCAATTCTGTGAGACAGAGAATTATGATAAAATTTAGCTAAGGAAAAATGTCTATTGTATTAATTTCAAATTATTAATTAGAAACTAAATACAGCACACTCTCCAATAAATACTTACTTTAATATTTCTCTGTATAGTTTCTATAGTGAAAGAATATTTATAACTTTTTACTTTTTATAGTTTAAGCGTATGCTAAATCGTGAATTGAGTCACTTTGCCGAGTCAAGCAAATCCGGAAATCAAATATCCGAATATATTTGCAGCACTTTCCTTGGTAAATGTAAAATTGACCTGCAAAACGCTCTCAGAATAAAATCTTTGTACTTACTGATTAGATAAACAAGAAGT
The DNA here is from genome assembly GCA_904063045.1 of Dimorphilus gyrociliatus. Lineage (NCBI taxonomy): Eukaryota > Metazoa > Annelida > Polychaeta > Dinophilidae > Dimorphilus > Dimorphilus gyrociliatus. The sequence continues at coordinate 605,143 of CAJFCJ010000002.1, read as the reverse complement.
GGATTTACCTACGCTTAAGGTTGAGGATGCTGAGCCAAAGAAAACAGTTTTAAGTAAAAAGTCTACAGGACCCATGTCTCAAATAAGTGGAGTGAGAAGATTGCATCATACTAGTAGTTTCAGTGGCGGAATAACTCCTCGTTTTGGAGTTGAAAGTAATAGGGAAAAAGAACTCGAAGAATATATGAATAATCTTGATAAGTGGGGAATCGATATTTTTAAAGTTGCCGAGCTAACCGATTATCGCCCCTTAACAGCGGTTACTTATACGATACTGCAGGTAATAAAGATTAGGTAAATTTTTTAAAGTTAACCTATATTCTTCCTAGGAGAGGGGACTACTCAAAGAATTTAAAATACCTTCGGTTACTATTATTAATTACTTAATGCACCTGGAGGCACATTATCATCGAGATAACCCATATCATAATTCTACTCATGCTGCTGATGTTACTCAGTCATCGCACGTACTTATATCCGTCCCAGCATTGGAGGTAAGTTAAGGCTTTGTTTTATTTGAGATAGCGGTTATCTTAATTCTGGTGATATACTGTTGATTGAACCAGTTTAACTTTTAGGAGGGATTATTTGAAAAGATTACTTCTCTATCTTATCGTTTTATTTCATTCAAACAGAACGTTTTTACTGAACTGGAGGTGCTAGCCACTATATTCGCATCTGCAATCCATGACGTAGACCATCCAGGATTAACTAATCAATATCTTATCAATACAAGTTCGGAATTGGCTTTAATGTACAATGATGAGAGTGTACTGGAAAATCACCATCTGGCTGTTGCTTTCAAACTATTGCAAGAGGAAGGATGTGACATATTTACCAGTTTAACTCAGAAACAACGATTGACTTTAAGGAGAATGGTTATTGATATGGTAAAATATAAGAAATTTTTCTCTTCTAATTGATTTTCAATCCACTTTTATAATATCGATCTAACTTTTTGTTAAAACCTTGTAAAAGTATCTTATAGCTTTGCCATTTTCTCTATTTCTTTAATGCTATTTTTCAATTTAACACTCTCACCTAACACAGGTTCTGGCCACTGATATGTCTAAACATATGAGCTTATTGGCTGACTTAAAAACGATGGTTGAAACTAAAAAGGTTGCTGGTTCTGGGGTGCTTTTGCTTGATAATTATACGGATCGAATACAGGTAATCTACAGCAATGGCCAAATTATTTTCGTTTTTATGCGTTTTGCGGTTTCTTCTCTTTCCTTGGAATACAGTTATTAGAGAGTTTGACGTGTGCTATGTATAAAACCACCAATATTCTATTTTTTGTTTTATCCAAAAGACAACGTACGTTTCATTAAATAATAGGTTATTGCCACTGATATGAGTAAACATATGGCTATACTAGCCGACATGAAGACACTTAATGAATCCAGGAAAATGTCTCAAGATCGACCTTTAGTGAAATTTGAATCATATGGTTCAAGAATAAAGGTTGTTTTTTTAATATATTGAAAAATCTAAAATTAAATCTCTCTTACGTTTTAAGTATTATTCACTGCTTCACCCTAACTGACTTACGATGAATGTTTAATTTATAAGAGGAAAGAGCGACAGAGTATATGTGTTTGAAAGCAAAATCTATACTTCTTAGACTTTTTATTCCATTCAATCATCATAAATTACTTTTCCTTGGGATTTAGGTGTTACAAAATATGGTACACTGTGCTGACCTAAGCAGCCCAGCAAAACCACTAGAACTGTACAGAAAATGGACAGATCGGGTCATGACAGAATTCTGGAGACAAGGAGATTTAGAGAGAGAGAAAGGAATGGATATTTCCCCAATGTGCGACAGACATAATTGTACAGTTGAGAGGAGTCAGGTAAGATTATTGAGAAACAGCTTTTATTCTTCAAAATTGACAAAATATTGCTTGTTTTCAGGTTGGTTTTATTGACTATATCGCTCATCCTTTATGGGAAACTTGGGCTGACTTAGTTCACCCTGATTGTCAAGATATTCTCGATGCTTTGGAAGATAACAGGGATTGGTATCATAACATGATTCCATTGTCTCCCACGAACTCCTTTAGTCAGAAAACTGAAGACATCGAAAACCCTACTGAAGAAACAGCAGATTCTAAGTTTCAATTTGAATTAACATTAGAGGAGGAAGAGCCTAAACCGGCTCCAACTGAAACAATTATTGATGAACCTCTAGAAGTTCACCAAATAACAGATGTTTAAGTATTAATAGAAGTGTGAGAAATGACTATATATTGGCAATAAAAAGATGAATGATGTCGAGTTACAAATAAAAAATATCTTCATCCGTGCCATATACTTCATCATTAACGAAATTTAACGGAATCATGCTGCGTTTCACTATGTACTAATCGTGCTCAAGTTCCATTTGTAAATAGTTTGGGAAGCGTGACTTGAAGAAACATGACTACTCATTATGACGTACAATGAAGAACTCGTTAACGTTGTAAAAGTCCAGATCTGCCTCTATCCTGCATATTACTTTTTTGCGATTATTAACATGTGTATATTTGCACATAATGTAATATATATATATATATATATATATATATATATATATATATATATATAAAACCAAATCAGTAACACCTTATATTCTTACTACTATCAACAATATATGTATAAAATTATTAATATATATATATATATATATATACTTTCTCTTAATTTAAGCATTCTAACACATTTTTGAAAATATACATGAATTTATTGAGAAAGCCTTTCAAATATCTCTTACTTTTCTTACTCGATAGATGACTCTGAACATCATATTAAGATTAGCTTTCTTCAAGCTTAGTTTAATTAGAGACTTGCTAGTCTAGAATATGGGTAACAAAATAATACCTACTCGAAGATCTTCAATTGCTTCTGATATATCTAAGGGAAGTACAGTGGATATCAAATCAGGATTTTGTAATGCTGATCCTATTACAAAAAAAGGCAAGCAAATTCAAACTGTACAAATGCTTGTTATTCCTCTTATACCAATCGTTATACTTCTTGGACAAGCAATTATTTGTTTAGCGCGCTCTATTAGTGCAAAAAATTTTACGGAAAAGGCTTATGAAGAAACTTTGGTGGTAATAGAATATGGTAACACTATTGATTCTATAACTAAGGAAAAAGACTTAGTAATTGAATACTTGGACGGTCACGTAAGCAAGGGGAATTTAACATCTAGATTTGAGATTACCACTAAGGTGATGTCGAAAATTACCATCTGGTCTCTAAAAGGTATATATGAGGACAGGCTAGCAGTTCGGAGCCAGCTACAACAAGTGCATTTCGTTATTATGAATGGTAGCCTTTCAAAGGAACAAGTCTTCGTATTTTATGACGATTTAGTAAATGAATTTTCGATTGCAATAACTATTTTATCCAAAAATGTTGATAACACGAAAATTTGGAGGGATCTTCTATCCTATAAATTCTTAATTAAAATGCAAAAGAATTTTGACATTGCTCTCTATTTTGGTAAGCAGTCGTTCTTTAATAGATCAGACACATATTTCGTTCAAAACTACATAAAATATAATTTTTTGGCGTTCAGTCAAGTTGAGGTTAGTAAAGAAATTTCTAGCATATTAACGGCAGAAATTGAAAAACATAATTTAATGGAAAAAGAGTTAATGGATGAAATAATGTACTTTAATGTGAAAATGAGCAATGAGACTAGCATTATTAGCTATGAAGAATTTCTGAAATGGAAAAAAAATGTGAAAGAAGTTTTGATTGGAATTGAAAAACTTACACAAACGATCAGAGATTATATCTTAAAAGTTTCCAAAGATGCGAAATCAAATAACAATGTTCAGTTGGGAGGTGTTAGCTTTCTCTTTGCTATAGTATTACTTTTAGGTCCGATAGTCATCATTTTGATAGACAAGATAACAGCCACAATTCACAATTACGCCTTGGGCTTGTCAGGCAAAACAAAAGAATTACGAATGGAAAAGAAGAGATCTGATGAACTTCTGTATCAGATGCTTCCTAAGTCTGTTGCTCTCCAGTTAAAATTATCTAAAAGGGTTTCAGCTGAAAGTTTTAATTCTGTTACAATATATTTTTCTGACATTGTTGGTTTTACTTCTATCTCAGCTAAAAGTTCTCCCATGCAGGTAAGCATTAAACTAGTATGGAATACAAATGTAATCATTTAAAAAAAATTAGGTTATCCAGTTTTTGAATAGTCTTTACTATTTCTTCGATACCGCAATCGATAGATATGATGCATACAAAGTGGAGACAATTGGAGATGCTTATATGGTAGCTTCAGGACTACCACAGAGAAATGGTGGGATTTTCAAATCTATACCAGTATCTTAAAATACATATCCATTAGTTTAATTACATGCATACGTGCCTATTTATTAGAAGTGCAGAGTAAAAGATTATTGTTCATTTTAAGGATTAGTGTTATCACGTTTTAGTGTGTTATTTTTCGATCCCGACAGAACTTAAAAATGTATTTAACGTAAAATTATCACCTAAGAGGAATTTAAATTCCTATTATAAAATTAGTTTGTAATACAGAAATTTCCTAAACTTTAGAATGTTAAAATTTGTGACATCCGACTTATAAGTATGCAGCTCTTCTAAGATTTCATTTTAAACTCATGTTGACTTAAATTTATTACAGGAAAGAGGCATGTATCTGAAATTAGCTCTTTATCTTTGGATCTTTTAAATGGTATAAAAGAGTTTGATATTCAGCATCTACCTGAAGAGACTTTGAGGCTTCGAATTGGAATACATACAGGTAAAAACCGAAATCTAATTATATGCTTCAGCATGATTATTAAAGATACTTCAAAGCGAATAATTAGTTCAATCTGATCACTTACATCTGCTCCCAATATTTTAAGGTCCAGTTGTTGCTGGAGTTGTCGGATCTAAAATGCCGAGATATTGTTTGTTTGGTGATACAGTTAATATTGCTAACATCATGGAGGCTACAGGAGTACGTTAGTATCCGGGATTTTAAAAAGTATTCAACTCAGTATTATTTGTTTTTAAACTTTTTATTTAGCAATGAAAATTCATATCAGTGAGGATACGATGAAGTGTCTAGAGAGTTTTGGGGGATATCTAACAGAAGAACGATCAGAAAGGGAGATACCAG
>CAJFCJ010000001.1:0-2500 GCA_904063045.1 Dimorphilus gyrociliatus | reverse complement strand
TCCTCGCTCTCCGACCGCCTATCTTTCCCTTTTCCTCACCTACTCACTCGCCTCCCTACATTCATTTCATGTTTGAATAAGCGTAGAGCTTACTCAGACCATGCTACTCTCCGGCTATACCGAAAGATGGAGAAAAATAGGAAACGATGCCGATGAGACAGACTTCCGGTAAACGGAAGGTAGAACGTAACGAAATTACGACTAATCACAGCCGTCCTATCTTAGTGCAAATGGCATTGACTGGAGGCGTTTCTCTTCTATTTTTCCTTCTCTAATTAGTTTGGCAGTTTGCGGTCACGAATTCGCGGCGGGAATTTCGCGTGCCGATAGGAAAAGAGGCTAGTTTCCTGCTGAACTTTGCATGGGAATACGACTCTGCCGACGGCTTTCTTCGGTATAATGATGATAAAGGTTGCGAGCTTTAACTCGCGTTAGCTTCTCCGCCGGCCTCCCTCCAAAGCTTAGTCGGCAAAACCGCCACCGAGCACGTCGGTAACGGTCTACTCATCTCCTTCCCCTTATAATATCCCCGCCTCCGCCCCTCCAACCTACGAAATCTACGCGCAGAACGAATATTAGCCTCGTTGTTCGTTCTCCTTACGTCATCGGACACGTTTCCCGCCATAATTTCTTTTCTATACAAAAGGAGACAATGTCAAATAGGAGGCAGCACAAATCGCATTTATGAGGTGTTGCTATCGAATCTACGCCATCTGTGGGAAGATTGAGAGGAATGCGAAGGGAGGAGGGAAAGAAGAAGAGTGAAAATGAGAATTAGGATGGAAAAGAAGAGTAAAAATTGCAAAAGTAATACGTAAGAAGCTTTTATGGTCAGCTTACTTATTGAAAATTGTCCTCAAGACTCAATAAAATAGAGATTATTAGAGTTTTCTTTCCGGCTGAAAAGATGTAGATTAGATTATGGAATAACGGAATTTTGCCGTTGGTACCTGTAGATACTAACGAGGGGAGAGTAGATTATATTTTCCTCAATTCTATTCCCTACTAATTAATCAGGCGATGCGGTGTATAGTAAAAAGCATCGGAAGTGGCCTAATATCCACTTAAAGAATAGTTACTGGTAGTTAGGCGGTGTTTAAGTTTGTTTTTCAAACATGCACCCAAAGAGACAACAAAGAAAAGTATGGCAACAATTATTGAGTCAATTAAGTCTTATTAACATCCAATTGACATTACTCTAATGTCGGTAGTTCTTTTTAATCACTCCTACATATTCTTATATTATACAGTTTTCTTTATTCATTCAGGGTTACGATGACGTTATACAACGACAGCGAGTGATACGAATAGCGCTAGCGAAGGCGGCGGCCGCGGTAGCGTTAGCAATAGCCCTAAGCAGCAGTAGTTGTTAAGGGAAAAGGGCGAGAGATTATGTGAGGGAGTGAGGGAGGGAGGGAGGAGAAAGAGGGAGAGAGAGAGAGAGAGAGAGAGAAAGGGAGTGGGAATATCTTATCCAAAAAGAAATGGCAATTAAATAATTAATCACTCTGCGAGAACCGTATGTGTAAAATGTCTAGCAGTTTTGCACAAGAGAATTAGGTACATGGATACAGTATACTGTATCTGTATATAGAATTTACGTGTAGTGAAATCCTCAGTCAGTTTAAAACTCGATACGAATAAAAGAACTTTGCAGATTTGTATGCAGCCATCTAAACTATCAGTTACATTTATAAGGGGAAATGTGTGCAACAGGGTTTATTCTAACCGATAATATATACATTATATAAGGTATTTATACCTTCCATATAACAATTATATGCATATTAATAGCAGTTCTATGGATTTAGGAGGCTCTATATAAATTTATATATTTTTTATATAACCAGTCAATAAAAGCGTATGATATTCAATATTTTCTTTATTTGTAATTGATATTCTTTTTATACATTCGACTCGAAAAATATATTTGTCCTTTGCTTTTACTCTTTGCCACTCGCCCAAACACCCCCTTTCAAAGGAACTTTACCTAATCTCTCTCTCTCTCTCTCTCTCTCTCTCTCTCTTTCTCGGCTTCTACCTCCCTCTGGCCTTTTTAAGAAATATATAATATTTGGGCAAGCCTAAATCATCAACTCGGATTAGGCTTTTGTCCCCTGAAAAGGTAAAAAAATGAGCCAACAGATGGCAGTCAATTGCTGTCAACTCGATCTATATATGCTATTATTTGTAGCAGTCTACTCTGTATTTCGCAAGCTCTGGCACCTAGCGACATCTATCTGTTCTATCAACAAGAAGGTGAGGGGGAGAAAGACAGAAAAGCTGTTCAATAAATGCAGGGATTTGTTTTGATAAGTAGGTCGATACTTGATATAATTGGGGTGGGAGGGCGAGACAGAGTGAGAGAGAGCGAGAGTAGGCGAGAGAGGGCGAGAGAGAGAGAGAGAGAGAGAAAATGATGGAAAAGAGTGTAAAGACTACTATTTTCTCTTATTGATAATTAAGAAGTTTGAAGGAGAAAGATTAGCGTTTAGCGAAA